>JASEVX010000006.1:32782923-33260092 GCA_031761405.1 Serripes groenlandicus
AGAGGGCCAGTATCGCTCCACGGCCATAAGGCAAAAATCAAATCTCCAAACAGCCCTGCCCCCTAGTGGCCATATTTTTTACCAACCACCATGGCTTAAAGGAATCTTGTAGAGTGTCACCCAAGGAATGTTTCTGCAAAATTATTTGAAAATCGGCCTGACACTTTCGGAGGAGAAGATTTTTTAAGTTTTCACAATAGCCATATAAGGAAAAATAGCCCCACCCCATGGCGGCCATATTTTGAACCAATCAACATGGCTTGAAGGAATCTGATAGAGGGTCACCCAAAGAACATTTCTACAAAATTATTTGAAAATCTGCTCAACACTTTCGGAGAAGAAGATTTTTTAAATTTTCACTATGGTCATATAGAGCAAAATAGCCCCGCCCTCTGGCGGCCATATTTTTCGACCAATCAACATGGCTTGAAGGAATCTGATAGAGGGTCACCCAATGAACATTTCTACAAAATTATTTGAAAATCGGCTGAACACTTTCGGAGAAGAAGATTTTTTAAGTTTTCACTATGGTCATATAAGGCAAAATAGCCCCGCCCTCTGGCGACCATGTTTTTCGACCAATCAACATTTCTTGAAGGAATCTAATAATGGGTCACCCAAGGAACATTTCTACAAAATTATTTGAAAATCGGCCTGACACTTTCAGAGAAGAAGATTTTTTAAGTTTTCACTATTTTTTTCTTTTGGTTGCCATGGAAACCAGAATTATGGATGGATCAAAAAAAATTGAAGGAATTTAAGAGAGGACATTGAGAGGATGCTTCCTATGAAGTTTCAACCAAATTGGCCAAGTGGTTAGTGAGAAGAAGTCGTTTAAAGGGAAAAAGTTTACGCACGCACGCACGCACGACGGACAATTCGCCATGACATAAGCTCGACTGGCTTTCAGCCAGTGGAGCTAAAAACCAACACATGTGTTGAAAATGTTATTTCGAGTCGCAAATATAATCGTTCCCCAGTCCTTCAATTTGAAGTTTAAATGAAAGTGACGTATTTCATTGTTGTCTCGAAGTCAAACAATCAATTGTCAAAATGTTCATCTTTAAAATTTGTGTCCTTGACCTTCCATGTCCAGACCTGAGTATTCATTTGACACAATAACTGATCATGGTGTACATGTGTGCTCAGTAACTTGGGAATCATATGATGCATGGTTGAGATGTGGGCCGGACAAGGTACAGTCCTACCAAACATTTCTCATTTCAACCTTTAACCTCTAAGTATGACCTTGACCTTTGAGGTACAGGCCTGGATCTTGTGCACCACATGTCACCTCCTCATGGTAAACATGTGTGCACAGTAACTTGGGTACCTATGATGCATGGTTGAGATGTAGAACGGACAAGGTACAGTCCTATCAAACAGTTCTCATTTTGACCTTTGACCCCTAAGTGTGACCTTGACATTTGAGGTACAGGCCTGGGTCTTGTGCGCGACACCCCACCTCATCATGGTGAACATGTGTGCACAGAAACTTGGGAATCCTATTATGCATGGTTGAGATTGGGGCTGGACAAGGTACAGTCCTATCAAACAGTTCTCATTTGGAACTTTGACCTCTAAATGTGACCTTGATATTTGAGGTACAGGCCTGGCACTTTTCTCTCTTTTTGAGAAAGAACCACCTAAAAAACTTTCCTGTGCAATTATTTTGAATTTGGTTCATTGTTTTAGGAGAAGTAATTTGTAGGAAAATGTGAACAGACATCCGGACGAAGACAACGATGGTTGCCAGAAGGTCAATAATCACAATAGCTCTCCCACACTTTGAGCTCAGGTGAGCTAATCAGACTAGATCTGGAGCTGGGATATGAAGGGGAAAACCCTTCTGATAGATTAACGAGAGAGATGGGTGTATACCTAGATTGACAAGAGTAGGGAGTGTAGGCTTCATAAGTGAACTGATATGGCCTAGTCCCCCATAAAACGACACTTAGCCTTAGTGTATGACAAAGTAGACAGCTTAGCCCCACAGGGGTTTGCCTGTCTGGAAGACTGCTGCTTCTTCAAACAGTGTGGCTTCTGCCCCTTTACAAAAGAGGAAGCAGTCTCAGTCGTCTGCAGATTTAATGCATACACATTTTGACGCAATAGCAGCAGACAACTTTTGAAAATGTTGTGGCCAAATGTGAAATTACTCATGATGAGCAATTTCTCTCTTGGCCACAATGTTTTCGACTTTATTTAACAATTAAGCTATCTTTTATGGAGATTTTGCAGGTTTTTGTCATTATGTTTTCAGAGTCGACTGCTGCAGATTTGTTGCATGTGGGAAAGCTTTAAGATGCAGCAAAATACATCATCATATTGCATCCTATTTTCCTTCCAACATAACGTGATGTAGGAGCTTGTCATGGCACCATTAAATAATTGAGCTGTTAATGAAGAAACACATCTTTACATTATCCAGTAATCCGTGTTTTTGTAAAATGATGAAGTAGATTGTCTGATAGGCTTTTATTAATAAGCAAATGTTCCCTGCAAATGTCATAAAGTATGATCATCATAGGCAATAGTCTGCACCGATAAGCTGATATCACTGTGTAATGTGTAAATCCACTAGTTATCGGACTTTACAAATCTATCAAGTATTTAAACTCTCATTTATTGGGATTTTTTTAAGTTTTTGCCAACATGTTTTAAAAGTCGTCTGCTGCAGAGTTGTTGTATGCGGGAAAGGGATAAACCCATAATCATTGAATTTAAGTTTGTTGTGGATTGGATAAGGATAATCATTTCCCACGCGGCCTACCACTCAGTGGGCAGTTTTTCCCCCGTTTTTTTTCTCCAAGTTACCGCTAAGTGATAGGGGAAGAAATGCTCCCTGGAAGAGAAACACGCTGTTCCACTACCGTGACAAAAATGCCCAGAGAGTATAGATGCCCTTCGACACATCTGCAGCAAACGACTTCAACTATATTTAATAATTATATTTTCATTTATTGTGATGTCAATTATTTTTGCTTAAGGTTTATGACATATGATAGATTATCTCACTGAACACGTTATTTCCAAGTTTGGTCATGAACTTATGCTGGTGTTATAAACCAATCAACTGAAAGGATTAGAGCATATTTATGTTGCTTTAAAATCAATTTACTGATTTAATAATACATGTACCCACTCAGATTGTATAATACAAATATTATTGAAAATTAACCCTTTCCCTCAAAAATACGCTTTCTGACGCCTCTGCAGACGGCTTTTTGAAAAATTAGTGACAGAAGAAGAAAAGGGGTAAGAGAGCGTCTATATGAGGGAAAAGGTTAACCCATAATGCTGGATTATGCTTTATGATATTTTCCTCTTAGAGGATTCTATAAATTAACACTTTTATTGTCACTGCTGTTGTGCAGGTTTTTGTCACTATGTTTTCAAAGTAGATTTCCCGTATGTGGGAAGGGGTTATGAGATGCTCTGTCAAAGGCCATCTCAGCAAAACATTATTTCTGATGTTTGAGTAAAGTCAATAAGATGAGCATAATTCTTCATAGGCGTACAGTATATTATAAGATCAGTATGAAGTCACCAAGGTGTATAATTGATTGATGATTGATTGGTTGGTTAAACAAAGTCAGTCATATCATGGTGGCCAGTTCACCTTCCCATGTGTTTCCTGTTTTTCTGCACACCAGTACAATGGCCATTCCAAGCATCTGAATGATTTTCAAAATAGACTGTAAACCGATGGTGGAAGAAGATTGATGCTCGTCTAATTAATGTGTGCTGAGATGGCCTTTGACAGAGCATCTCATAACCTTTTGCCACATACAGGAAATCTGCAGCAGACGACTTTGAAAACATAGTGACAAAAACCTGAAAAAAATCTCAACAAAAGATAGCTTAATCGTTAAAACAAGTTGAAAACATTGTAACCAAAGGAGAAATTGCTCATCATGATAAGCAATTTCATCTTTGGCCACAATGTTTTCAAAAGTCGTCTCGACGCCTTTTCTTTTTTTGTCACTAATTTTTCAAAAAGCCGTCGTCTGCTGCTATTGTGTTAAAATGCATCTGCAGGTGGAAAAGGGATAAGGAACATTCCTTCCCAGTTTAGAAAAAAAATTCGGCCAGGGGTTTAGGAGGCAATGACAGAAGATTGAAAATATCCCACGAACAACCATCTATTCCTAAAAATGAACCTAGGAATGAATGAATGAATGTATATTGTTTTATGGCGCATCGACAGCTAAGGTCATTTAGCGCGCATTTAAATTTTATTATTCATGTTCCCTGGGTGAACAAACCAGTACTAGGCTAGAAAATGTGCCTTGCCCAAGGGCACTCCACCATGACCGAATTGCCGCGACTGGGGATCGAACCCGGGACACCCGGTTTCGAAATCCCCGACGCTAACCACTCGACCACAGCGGATTCCTTTAATACCAAAGGATTGAGAGCAGTGTGAAATTTGATTATTGTAAGGTGGTGCTCTTTATTCTGGGTTATTTGTTTGTTTTAACCCGTTCCCTCATATAGACGCTTTCTGACGCCTCTGCAGCAGACGTCTTTTTGAAAACATAGTGACAAAAGAAGAAATTGCACAAAACGTGCAATTTCTCCTTTTGCCACAATGTTTTCCACTTTTTGACAAAGTATGTTCAAAGTCGTCTGCTGCAGAATTGCCGTATGAGGGAAAGGGTTAATGGGGTTTTCCGCTGTTTACAACATTATCTCATTTATGTCACGGTGACCGTTCACTTATTCATGATCCCCTGGGTAAACATAACAGTACAAGGCTTTGGAATGTGCCTTGACCAAGAACACTCCAACACGATCAAAGTGACTGGGGATCGAACCCAGGACATCCAATTCCAAATCCCAGTCACGAACCACTCGGTCAAGGCGGACTCTTTCTGGGTTATTTCACCATTATTGTAATCCATTCACAATCAGCTTTATTTAAAGCATTTCAGGAATGCTTGGACCAACTTGGTATACCAGTTACTACACCAGTCGTAGGAATCCGCTGCGGTCGAGTGGTTAGTGTCGGGGATTTCAAAGCTGGGTGTCCCAGGTTTGATCCCCAGTCACGGCACGTAACGGTCATGGGGGAGTGCCCTTTGGCAAGGCACATTTTCTAGCCTAGTACTGGTATGTTTAACCAGGGATCATGAATAAGTGAACTGTCGCCGTGAATCACATAACTGAAATAATGTTGAGAGCGGCGTAAAATCCCAATAAATAAATAAATAAATACACCAGTCGTGTTCAATATTTACAGGATGACCTATATTTTTATCCATTTTGACCAAGTTTCAAACAAACATGAAGTTTTTAGAGTAAAACATATTTTTATTAGAAAATACTTACCAGTCATTTAATACCTGATATATAAGCCCCTAGCACTTAACTCATCCAGAAAATTGATCGCGCCCAGTGTATCCCTCACGTCCGTGTGATAT
Source organism: Serripes groenlandicus (assembly GCA_031761405.1). Lineage (NCBI taxonomy): Eukaryota > Metazoa > Mollusca > Bivalvia > Cardiida > Cardiidae > Serripes > Serripes groenlandicus. The sequence goes on from JASEVX010000006.1 coordinate 32,788,350, forward strand.
ACACGGCTGCCGGCAAGCACCGGCCTACGTGACCCACGTGCCACTTTTAATTTACCGTAAGTGTTGGGTGACGACGCGGGGTTGGGAGGCGGGACTGTGAAATGACTGGTAAGAATTTCTAATAAAAATATGTTTTACTCTAAAAACTTCATTTTTATGTCAAAAATGCGTTACCAGTCATTTAATACCTGATGACTTTGCAGCATCGGCCGGGAGGATCGTCCAACACTTCATCATCAGAGATGTAGCACCATGTAATTTATTTGTCATTATAACGTAGTACTGAACACAACAGCTTATAAAGTCGGAGATTGGATTAAAGGAATATTCAACCTGCTGTGAACTTTATTGTTGTGTTAAATGCATATTTAGCGAACAACTCGCTGAGACGCCACAAGTGGGCCCAGAGAATACAAATTATCTGACTGAGAAGACATGGAACGCAGATAGAACGATGAAAACGTGGACTGCGATTTCCATACTGCAGCATGCATAATGTCCTCTAAAGGAACATTGTTGGTAAAGGCCCAACTAGTAGAAAGAGCGCGAACCTCATGCGGACGAACCTGAAGCAATGAGAGATCGGCGAGTGACAGATCTTTGTACGCTAACTTAATAGTAGATGATATCCAGCGAGAAATAGTAGCTGCTGAATATCATTACCTCCTATAAGAGGAAGAAATAATCTCTTCCTAAGACCCCTTGCCCCGTCAACCCTCTTAAGATAATACTTAAGAGATCTGACGGGACAAAGGAATCTGTCGGGATCAGAAGGCCCACAGTTTGCAGAGAGACTGGGAACTGTAATGGCTTCCGGAAGAACCGACAGTAACTGATTCTTTGCCAGAAAACCAGGCTGACAAAGTAGTGAGAAGGAGCCGTCGGATTCATTGAACCTGGCGTACCCCGACTCTACAGATAGTGCGTGTAACTCACTTCTACGCCTAGCGGTCGCAAAAGCGAGTAGAAACACTATCTTGTAAGTCAAGAACTTAATAGACGCAGCCGCAAGATGCTCATAGGGAGCTTTCGTAAGTGACCTAAGAACACAAGATAAATCCCATTTCGGAGTTAAACTCCTGGAAACAGGTTTATCTAGCTCGAAAGAACGTATAAGTTCAGAGAGAAATGGATTTGAACCAATGCTCTCTCCCCCTTTGAACTTAAGAGTATTCGATAGCATAGAGCGGTATCCTTTAACCGTACTAACAGCCAGATGCTTTTCCTCAAAGAGGAAAAGAAGAAAATCGGCAATCTGAGTTATAGAGGGACACTCATGATTGACCGATCTTGCACCATACCAATCTGAGAAGATCGCCCACTTCGAATCATAGACAATTCTAGTGGACTGTCTCCTTGATTCTGCGATGCGAGAGGCAACTTTGACAGAAAAGCTTCTCTCTCGGATTGAACGCTTGATAAACTCCAAACGTGAAGGTGTAGTATTGCCGGGTTGGGATGAAGACGCCGACCCGGTTGCTGAAACAGAAGGTCGTCTTGAAGAGGAAGACGTACCGGTTGTGCCGAGAGGCAGGCCAGGAGATCGTTGAACCACGATCTCTGGGGCCAGAATGGTGCTATCAACAGTATTCTGCACTGTTGAGAGCGTAGTACTTTCTGAAGTACGATTGGGACTAGAATGAACGGGGGGAACGCATACCCGAATAGACGGTTCCAATCGAGGGTCAGTGCGTCCACTGCCCAAGCTGCAGGATCGTACATTGGCGACACATAGAGTGGAAGCCGATGATTGGCTCTGGTGGCGAAAAGATCCACAAGAGGTGTTCCGATCTGCATGAACACAGAGTTTACCACACTCTGGTTCAGAGTCCATTCCGCCGGTAGAATCATGTTCTGGCGGGATAAACTGTCTGCTAAAACATTTAGGTGACTGGGAACGTGTTTTACTAATATTACCAACGACGCTGCCCGGCACCAAAGGAGCAACTTCCACGTCTCCAGAAAGAGAAGGTGGGAGTGCGTTCCTCCTTGCCTGCGAATGTAGGAAACAACAGTAGTGTTGTCCGTCGACAACAAAACAGTTTTGTTCGCAACGGAGGCAGAGAATTGATTGAGGGCTAGCAGGACCGCTCTCAGCTCTAAGTTGTTTATGTGCAAACACCTTTCCTCCGCTGTCCACATGCCCTGGGCTGTTAAGCCCTGTGGCTCTAAATGAGCTCCCCAACCCACAGCACTGGCATCTGTAAAAAGGTACAGATCCGGAGGTGGAGTGAGCAAGGGCACCCCTTGTAGATAGATTAACGGATCCAGCCACCACCGAAGGTGTGACTTGAAGAAAACCGTCAGAGCTATCTCCTGTTCCAGTGAATCCACAGATGGACGCCACAGGGACAGAAAAAGATACTGAAGGGGTCGCATGTGGAGCCTGCCTAGACTGACTAGGTCGGCTGCTGCACTTAGGGAACCCAGAAGTGACAGCATGGATCGGGCTGTTACCGACACCTGATCCAGAGTGAGTCTGATTTTCTTGCAAAGAGAATCGACTCTGTCCGAGGGAACTCGAATCACCGCTAGGTCGGTGAGAAAAGTCATTCCCACGAACGTAAACCTCTTTGACGGAATCAAGTCCGATTTCTGCGTGTTGGGTAGAAGACCCAATCGCAGAATGGTCCGCCAGGCTAGAGATAGATCGTGAATTAAATTCAAACGATTTGCTCTGTGAAGAAGCCAGTCGTCGAAGTATTGTAGGAGCTGTGGGCCCTGCATACGCAGAAAGGCTCCCACAGCATTGATTACCTTGGTAAATACTCGCGGTGCGGACTTGAGGCCGAAGGGAAGTGCCACAAATTGGAAAACTTCTCCCTCTACCACAAACCGAAGGTATTTCCTCGACGAGGAAGCGATCGGAATGTGGTAATATGCGTCTGTGAGGTCTAGAGAGACCGCCCAGTCGTCTTTCCGGATAGCTATTCTGATGGAGCGGGCCGACTCCATCTTGAATTTCTCGACCGGTATCAATAGATTTAGAGCTGATAAGTCTATTACCGGTCTCCACCGACCGTCTTTCTTGGGAACAAGAAATAGACGGCTGTAGAAACCCCGAGAATTGGGGTTGAGAACCCTCTCTATAGCCTTCTTTTTCAGAAGTGATGAAATCACTTCTGACATGGCCGGATGGCGTGATGACATATCGATCGGCACGCTTGTCAGAGGAGGTGGGGAAACGAAGGGAATTAAGTACCCTTCCCGTATCACAGACAAGATCCAACGATCCTCTGTTATACATTCCCACTCCTCTATGAAATGCGACAAGCGGCCCCCGACTGCTATCTCCGGCCTTGGGAAGATCATAGAGAGGTGCGCATCCCTAGGGCTGCGGCCTAGGGAGAGAGCTGCGCTTAGAAGTATGCCTCTTAGCTCCTGCTTGAAAGTGGGGCTTTGGTTTGGCAGACTTTTGGCCCGTGGAAGACGGTTGTTTTGGCGCAAAGGCCTTAACATCCTGCTTTTGCTTCTTGGCAAGGGGAGGTTTCCTAGCCTTACCCCCTTTTCCAGATGGCGCCGAGTGCTTCTGGCTCTGTGCAAAAGCATTAGCTGCATTCGCCGAGAGGCGTCTGGACTGTTCTGATGAATCAGAAACAGTCACCGCAGCTATTCTTCCACCGAAGAGGAGATCGGAAGCTAGAGGAGCAGCTCTCAGTTTGTCCTTGCTTTCTTGAAGCAGCAAGGAGGATTTGGCTAAAGCCGCATCTCTCCTTGCGGACAGCATCTCTGTGGCGTTCTGAAGATTCAGAGCCATGAGATGCCTATTGCCCGTATCAAAAACTTCCAGAATTCTGTTAGCACCTCTGCTAGAGACATTCTCCTCTTTTAACAATTGGGACAGAGCTATAGCGAAATGATCATCATGAGATGAAACCATAACACCCAACCTAGCTCTGGCCTCCCACTTCTCGAGTAACTTGGAATTAACCGTTACAGAAGTGGGTGCAGACAGTCCCAGCATAGCAGCGTCCCCGTCTAAGGCTGGCACCTTGACTGGGAAGAACTCTTTCGAAGTGGTATACTTCTTAGGAGTTACCCATTCTTTAGAAATGGCTGCTGGGACTGACCAGGGTTGACAAGAGTCAAGAGACCTGGTGGCCTGCAATTGTTCAATCAATCTGCCCAGATTGTTTGCCTGAGGAAGCAAACGTAGTGGTGTAAAAGCCTCTGCGTTTAATTCCTCGAGACTTGATAGGTTTTTCCGACGAGGGGGAGCGTCAACCTTTGGGCAAAAATGGTCAGGAACTACCCTGAACACTTCATCAATAGCCTGTTGTAGAGACATACGCTCTACCGTTGGCTCGTCACCTGAAAAGGACAGATCTCCCATTTCTTCGTCAGACGAAGGTGTGGGAGAGCTTTGAATCCTGTGACTATGTTCAGCTTTACTTGGTCTCTCGACCGGGAGATGAGCGACCGACTCAGACAAGGAATCATGAGATGAATCTATGTACTGATGTAGACCCTTTGATAACGACTTCCCTTCCGCAGCAGGATGAAGTTGAACTGGGTCGACAGTCGGGACCGAGCTAACCGTATGTGACGGTCCCGGCCTCCCCTTCACAGAACACATCGAGTGTACTTGCTCGGGGGGATGCCTATCTAAGGACTGCCTCATAGAGAGGTGTCCTCCCGGGGGTTGCAAATTCCCATTATTTGGATATTGCTGCTCCCGGTAGGCCTGAGTAAACCGTAGATCACCACCCCTTTGTTCCGGTTGAAACGGGGTTTGGTATTGAGAAGGGGTGTAATCTCGAGAGATATACACCAACCCCTTTGGAGAACGGATTGATTTCTCAGAACGAAACTCCCTATACCCGGTGTTCGACGGCTGAGAATTTGAACCAGGTACGTAATGACCATAGGTTTGATAACTATTACTCAGCTGTCCGGGGTACGGTTGACCGGGGACCGGTTTACCGTAACTATTAAACAACATATCCGGATGTCCGGCAAACGAATGATACCCCATATCAAAACGTTGATGTTGCCCGAGACCTGGTCCACCGTTACCCGGTGCCTGGTTGACTGGTGCCCGGTTGCCCGGTGCCAGGAAAAACAAAACCCGGATGACCGGCGTCTCGCATACCGTGGCTATCTGACAGCATGTCTGATTGTCTATTGACGGAAGAATAATTATTATCCCATCGAACATGCTGTCCAGACATTTGTCCTCCTGTACCTGGTTGCCCGGTACCCGGTTGACTCATGCCCGGTTGCCAAAAACCCTGTGACCCGGTGGCAATATGACTACCCGGTTGTCCGGTGCCCGGTGTTCCGGTGACCGGTGACCGTTTTCCCGGAGTCATAAGGGTTCTGCTCGAAAGCATTACCCGGTTGACCTATGTTAAGAACGTTAGACGTTATCCCAACATTTGTCTCCAAAATTTTCCGCCCGTAGGCATCATTCTTTGGACCTCTGAATGAATCCGAAGACTCATAAACCACAGAGGGTTGTGTTGGAATCGGCCAATCTGCCAGGTTTCCCTGAGAAAGGCCTGTTGCTTCACCCGAAGGATTAGCCCCAACACCTGGCATCAGAGAATGTTGTTTTCCGTAAGAGAAATGGTCCACAGACCCCCGTTTCTCCGCAGTACTAACTTTTGCCAGTCGCTCTTTCCTGCCCTTTGCAGAGCCAGCCGAAGAAAGAGCGTCTGTGACGAGTGTAGAAGGCACAGCCGTAACCTTCTGCACACTCGCCACAATCTCGGAGTCTGAAAACCCTTCAAACTCCTCACCGCTAGAAGAACTCAGCACTTTTTGTTTACTTACCTTCTTCTTCCGGTCTCTGTATAATCTCCTTTTCCCAGCCAAATTCCAAACGGAAGCGGTCCAGGAACTGCAGATTTCACAGGGTGATTCCTGTGTGCACGCAGTGCAATTTAGACAGGCGAGGTGAGTGTCCCATGTAGCTACTATATGGCCGCATGTTCCACGCTTCTGATCACCTTTCGGCATAGTTATTTAAAGAATAATATACAAAATAAACACCAAAAACAAACAAACAAAAAAAAAACTTATAAAAAAAAATGTTTCTACTTTTTATTTTCTAGTTTACCTATGGACGTACCTAATGAAAATATTTTTTCACAAAATCTTTCCATAAATTTAATTCAATAAATATACAACAAACATATCATACACAAGAAGATGATAACAATAATTGATACCTCTAACGAGGAGGGGAAATAAGGATGTTGAAAACAAACAATACTCGGAATCCGCACTCGACGATGTGATTGAAATAGTGGGTGGGGTAAACCACCGTGACTTTCAATTTGTTGTGTACAAAATAAACATATAAAACAAACAATAATTTTCACAATTTAAATTAGCTTAATGTTTTATACAGATTCGGAACTGAATGAGCAAACTTGCTTAAGACGAAAACGCCTTAAAAAGACAAAGAAATTAATTTATAATAATTTAGCCGTCAAGATGGTGTGTCCAGGAAATTAAAAGTGGCACGTGGGTCACGTAGGCTGGTGCTTGCCGGCAGCCGTGTATATCACACGGACGTGAGGGATACGCTGGGCGCGATCAATTTTCTGGATGAGTTAAGTGCTAGGGGCTTATATATCAGGTATTAAATGACTGGTAACGTATTTTTGACATAAAAATGAACTAGTATTGATAGATAATAATGTTCCGATGAACTTTCACTAAGATTTGATGACAAATGATGCCCATTGGATTGTATAAAAAGGTTTTCTAAAACTTTACCTGGTTACCTCGTTTTTGACCCCACATGACCTAGTTTAGATGATGAATTTTCATACAGGTTGGATATAAAATGTGGTCTAGTGTTCATATTGAACAATTGATTTAAGGGACATAACTTGCTATGAACCAAAGTTTTAAAAGAGGATTTTCTCCCTTTCCATGTAATTTAAATGATAAAAAAGTACATATACAACACAAGTAGGGTGTTTTTTAGGCAACCTTAGTGAAACTTGCAGTCTGAAATTTCCCTATGGTGGTTAACATATCCATAGAATTTTAATTAAATTCATTGAACCACCCCTTAGATATGGCTCTAGAAAGGACATATGGATGGACGGACACAAGGACAGACAACACCACACCAATATGAGATTAACCTTTAGAGGGCTAAAAAATCTGACTTTTGATCACCGGCCAACTGAAGACATTTCTTGTAATAATGAAAGGGATTCTTAAAATCTATCATAACTATCATACAACAAATCTTCAACAGACGACTGTGAAAACATCCTGTAAACAATTTGAGATTCTCCATAAATTGTACTTTAATTATAAAATAGTGTTGAAAACATTGTGGCAAATGGAGAAATTGCTCATTATGAGCAATTTGTCATTTTGCCAAAAAATTTCAAAAGTCATCTGCTGCAGATTTGTCAGAATGTGTCTGTATTTGGGAAAGGGTTAATAAGAATAGTTTGATAAATGATAGCATAAGGAAAGGTTTGCTGTTTGTAGCAGTCTAATCTAGGTTGAAAACAAGGGTGGGAAATTGATTTTTATCAACAAATTGAGGCATTCTTCCTTCTTTATTTTTGTAAAATATTCCCCCTTCAATACAAATTTAAGGGGGTATATTCAAAACATTGTGATAATTAGCATGGTCCCCCTCCTAGATTGGACACTATAGTAGTAACTCTTTTCTGCCATTCCCACATATAGCAACCATCGCACTGTTATCATCATCGGTACCAACATATAGGCAAAAACTTAGACAATCTCCTTAAATGGAAGTATATTTATTGACACCAAATCTGCAGCAGACGACTTTGAAAACATCTATGAAAAATTATCTAGAAATTCTATCATGGAAAATATAATTCTTAAAAAAAATTGAAAACAATTTGTCAAACTGTCATCATGAGAAATTTCCCCTTTTGCCACAATGTTTTTAATAGTCATCTGCTGCAGAGGCGCTTAAATGCATCTATATGTGGGAAAGGGTTAAATAAAGACAGAAATCCTGGTTTAAATGAAGACGTAAATCCTTTAATTGCTTAAATCTAAAAGAATCCGTTTGAGTATGATGCTATTTAAACCTTTCCCTCATACGTCAGTTCTGCAGCAGACGACTTTGAACAAATTTTGTCAAAAAAAAGAACATTCTCTGTAATTGAATGGATAACCTATGAGTAAAAGTGGTAAACATTGTGGCAAAAGGAGAAATTGCTTGTTTCGAGCAATTTCTTCTTTTGTCACAATATTTTCAAAAAGTCGTCTGCTGCAGAGAAGTCAGAAAGCGTCTATATAAGGGAAAGGGTTAAAACAGTACAAAGGAATCTTGAAGATGTGTAAATCAAGATACTTATCCTATTAATTATTCATTGTTTCAATTATCAATAAGGGCAATCTTTGCAGGTTTTTTTTAATTCTCTTTAATTGCTTATTTTTATGGATCCCAGCCAAGTAATAAATAACAAATGTGTACATATCACACAGGTTTCCCCCTTACAAACACTTCCCAACATACAACAAACCTGCAGCAGATGACTTTGAAAATATTAAGTAAAAAATCTCTAAAGATCAAAGTGCAACTATTGACGTTTTCAAAAATAGTCTTGAAACAGAGGCGTCAGAAAGTGTCTGTATGTGGGCGAAGGTTAAACCAATTGGGCTTCCTCAAAGAATTTCTTCTTTTGCCTAAATGTTTTCTTTTCTATTTAACAATAAAAATATTGTTTATGGAGATTTTCAATATGTTTGCCAACGTATTTTCAAAGTCTTCTGCTGCGGATTTGTTGTATGTGGTAAAGGGTAAATACCTTTTTAGAAATAGCCTGTAGTTGTCCTGGTCCTTCATAACATTGTAATTTACAATTAGCGTAGACACTGGGTAGATTCTCTAGCCACTGGGTGGAATGTAATTCTAGATAACATAGCAAGGTTGCGATTCCTGAAACAGTAAACCATATTTTATATTACAATTAGCATAGATAACACATAGCAAGGTTGCAATTCCTGAAACAGTAAACCATATCTTATATTACACTTAGCATAGACACTGGGTAGATTCTCTAGCCACTGAGTGGAATGTAGCTCTAGATAATGTAGCAAGGTTGAGATTCCTGAAACAGTAAACCATATTCTATATTACAATTAGCATAGACACTGGGTAGAATGTAGCTCTAGATAACATAGCGAGGTTGAGATTCCTGAAACAGTAAACCATATCTTATATTACACTTAGCATAGACACTGGGTAGATTCTCTAGCCACTGGGTGGATTGCAGCTCTAAATAACATAGACACTGGGTATATTCTCTAGCCACTGGGTTAGCTGTAAATAACAAAGCAAGGTTGAGATTTATGAAGTATTTCCTGGGTAAGTTACCAGGACTACCAGTTCATTCATCCTGACATTGATACTTAAGTCATTTGTTATGCTAACCCCACAGTCTTGACCTCCAAGAAGAGAAAGCCATAATAAGTCCCCGGGCAGAAGCCCGCGACTTATATTTTTAATAGATTTTCGGAAATGACATGGGAGGACAAGTTATTATTAGAAAAAAACAAATTTAAATGTCTTGAACATATCACAATTGCATAAGTTTAAAAACACTAAGTTATGACACATCTAAAATGAAATAAATAATCCAATGTTTTAAGTATTTGCAGTTTCTTTATTTTGACTTGCATTTATGTTTTTTTTGTTTTATTTACGAAGACAAAATAGTCCCTATTAGAATTACAGCAGACTGTTATGTGTCAATATCGAAATAAACGTCGAATTCTCCTTTTAATAGCAATTTTAACTTACTGAATGTTATTTTCATGTTCAAAGAGATGTCATGATTTGTGAAGAATGCATTTAATTATGTTTATCCATGTTTATCTAAAATATGAACTGTTTCTAAGCTAAAACTGTTGTTCACGTGACTAGCGAATACCTACTGTGTAGATCAATCTCCTTTTGCAGAGAGCCTTTCTTTACACTCGCTTACAAATAGTTAATTATAGGTGATTTAAAATGTTTGTTTGGTTCGAAACAAATGAAGAAAAGAACAAACCAAGATAAAACTGGTTTTAATGGAAAAATGACTTTGAACGAACACTCTCTGCCTATAAAGAGAGTTTCAAGAACGACACCTCTGCGAATAAGAAAGAATCGGGTCTTTCGTACAAAATTATTTAGTCCTTGACAATTTTAAATGTGTCATTTAATTCCCTAAAGGCATATTGCTTCCGATCTGCATATTGTTATGCATCATTGACACAAGGGCGCTCATCATAATATAATTTTAAAACATGAGTAGTTTGTTGTTTTCATTATAAACAAGAGCACCGCGTACGGCACAGACGCTCGACTGATAGGGTAATTAAAAAAAAAAAAAAAAAAGCTAAACAAAAAACCTTAACCGGACAACCACGCCACCGCCGCCGCCGACGACACCAGGTTCATGACAAAAGCTCTTGTTTTTTTCAAAAGTCGAGCTAATAAAAAACCTTAACCGGATGACAACACCTTCAGTGTAGATTTTCTAAGTCCAAAAGGGGGGATAATTTGGTCAATATTAAGTTCAGGGTTATGGAACTTGTTGTATCAAGTTATGTTAAGACATTGAATAAGTTTAGGAAGTTTCAAAGCTATAGGTTAAATTGTGTTTCAGTTATCACCATTTTTCTCCCTTCAAAGTAGATTTTCTAAATCGAAATGGGGAGATAATTTTGTCAATACTATTTACAAAGTTATGAAACTTGTTATATAAGGTCAACTTAAGACACTCAGCAAGTTTGTGAAGTTTCAAGCAAAATAAAAGAAAAGTTTTTAAGATATGAATAAAAAATTGTCAAAAACCTGAGCTAAACAAAAAACCTTAACCTTACGTTTTGAATTTTAAGTGAAACAAATAAAGATTTCCAGCTATATACTTTTATTATTTAACATATTATGATTATGTTTATGAAGATTAGTGACTTTAACAGTAGTAGTTTGTTAGAAAACAGAAAAAAAGGTGAGCTGAACAAAAAACCTTAACCGGACGACCACGCCGCCGCCGCCGACGCCAGAGTCATAACAATAGCTCTCGTTTTTTTCAAAAGTCGAGCTAAAAAGGAAGGAAAGAATTAAAATAAATTAACATGTTGTAGGGCTAAGTTTATGTTCGAAATTAAGTTTAAATTATACAACAATTTCAATGAGATTTAACTATTTAGTTGATATTATATTTCGAAGGTGGTCTAATTTATAAATATTGGACTACATTTCAACATTTGTTAAAGTATGATATAATTAGGATGCTAAGCTAATATCATTTTGAGAAAAAGAGAAAACTCATGTCTTCAGCGATTTAACCCTTATCTCATTGTTTTAAAAGTAGATTGCTGCAAAGGTGTCCACTGTTGACTTTAAAAGAGGAAAGGTAAAATGACGTGCTATTGCATGCAAATCCTAAATTGTCTGTTTTGTGGTTTTATTGAAAAATAATAAAATTCAAATATTCTGACAAACATCTTGAAAAGTGTATGTGGAATTCACAAATCTTATAATTATTCCTTAATGAAAGCACTGTATACATACTAAGACTAATGATTGGCAAGATTACTCATTTCCATTAATGTTTATGATCAATAATTAGTTGGTTGTGTGTATGGTCAACCTACTTTGGAATGGAGATTGATCATAAACAATGAAAGGCTTCAATTATCATTCACTTCGTTGACAAAACAATGCAAGTTATGATACATTTTCACTTGACCTCACCCCTGATGTTCCAATATGCCCCTCAGTTGATAACTGTTTATTCAATACTATAATGTTAGTGTTATGCATAACTGCACTATGGATATCCGGCGACATTGATGCGTTGCATCAACTTTCTCTTGTTATTCCTTAATGAAAGCACTCAGTATACATATTAAGACTAATGATTGGCAAGGTTACTCATTTCGTTAACTGTTTATGATCAATAATTAGTTGGCTGTGTGTATGGTCAACCTACCTTAAAATGGAGATTGATCATAAACAATGAAAGGCTTCAATTATATTTCAATGAAGGACATTCACTTCGTTGACAAAAAAAATCTTATGATACATTTTCACTTGATGTTCCAATATGCCCCTCTGACAGTAACTGTTGATAACTGTTTTTTCAACTACTATAATGTAAGTGTTATGCATAACTGAAATATGAATTTTTGGCGACATCAAAACAAGAACAAATATATATTACCTGACAGCTGTATGTTAACAAAAAGACAATAGTTATTGACTGTGTTTCACAGAAATCCACAGACATCATTATTATAATGCAATATATCGCTATATTTTTGTTGTAATCTATGACAAACAATCAAACCTTTTCCACATACAACAAAGGTGCAGCAGATGACTTAACCCTTTCCCACATACAGCAAGTATGCAGCAGACGACTTTGAAAACATGGTGACAAAAACCTGAACAATCTCTGTAAAAGATAGCTTAATTGTTAAATATAGTTGAAAACATTGTGGTCAAAGGTGAAATTGCTCATTATGAGCAATTTAACCTTTGGCCACAATGTTTTCAAAAGTCGTGGGCTGCTTTTGCGTCAAAATGCGTATGCAGGTGGGAAAGGGTTAAATCATCTAGGCAAATGTTTTTGGAAAATCTCTATGCATTAAAGTATAGTTATTGAATGGAATAAAAATCATTCTCCTTTTACAACAATGTTTTCAAACGTCTTAAGCATTTCCCACATACAAGAAATCTGCAGATGACGATTTTGAAAATATTTTGTCAAAAAATGGAAAATCTCTTTAACCCTTTCCCTCATACGACAATTCTGCAGCAGACGACTTTGAACATATTTTGTCAAAACATAGAAAATCTCCATAATTGAATGGATAACCTATGACAAAAAGTGGAAAATATTGTGGCAAAAGGAGAAATTGCACGTTTTGTGCATTTTCTTCTTTTGTCACTATGTTTTCAAAAAGCCGTCTGCTGCAGAGGTGTCAGAAAGTGTTTATATGAGGGAAAGGGTTAAATTAAAGTTATTGAATGGAATAAAAATTTACAACAATGTTTTCAAACATCTTAACCTTTTTCCCACAGACAAGAAATCTGCAGCAGACGACTTTGAAAATATTTTGTCAAAAAATGGAAAATCTCTTTAACTGAATGGATAACCTATGACTAAAAGTGTAAAAAACATTGTGGCAAAAGGAGAAATTGCTCATCATGAGCAATTTCTTCTTTTGCCACAATTTTTTTCAAAAGTCGTCTGCTGAAGAGGCGCCAGAAAGCGTCTGTTTGTGGGAAAGGGTTAATTAGTTCCAGAGGCTTCAAAACTTGTCTGCAAGGGGGAAGAGGTTTAAGTTCATCACGCGAAACTGTTGTAACTAGAACATACTACATCATTAACTTACAACCAATTTGTATGAAAACTCCAGATATCATTTAATTAAATTGCTGTCTCATTCAGTAGAAAAGGAAAAATTTTATCCACTGAAGACGTTCAGAGAGCACAATCATAGCATTGTGTAAGCTTCTATTAAAACCTTATAGTAAATACAAAAGAGATTTCTTTCTTTATTCTCATTTCCTGACAATATCATTTTAAAAGGAGATAAACGAAGTCAAACAGAATCTAACCTTCATGGTTTATATATTAACCCTTTCCCACAAACAACACATCTGCAGCAGCCGACAACGAAAATATTTTTTACAAAAACATGAAAAATCTTCATAAATAAGGGTTTTCTAATTAAAAAAGAGTTTAAAACATCGTGGTTAAAGGAGAAATTGCATGTCTTGAGCAATTTCAGCTTTTGTCACAGTGTTTTAAAAAATTCTCTGAAGTAGAGGCGTCCGGAATCGTCTATATGTGGGAAAGGGTCAACCCTGAGCTCTAGATAAGGGTCATTTTGAATGGTCTAACATCCTTATTTAACCCTCTAATCCTATGTTGTGGGTACTCAAAGGAATCGTCTCACTAAGATGATTCTTTTGAGTACCCACAACATAGTGTTTGCTTTAATAATAATAAGAGAGAAATTGTGGGAAAAAGAGCTGAATACCCTTATCTGGACCTCTGTATGTTTCCCTCATACGACAATTCTGCAGCAGACGACTTTGAACGTATTTTGTCAAAAAATAGAAAATCTCTATAATTGAATGGATAAGCTATGACTAAAAGTGGAAAACATTGTGTCAAAAGGAGAAATTGCACGTTTTGTGCAATTTCTTCTTTTGTCACTATGTTTTCAAAAAGCCGTCTGCTGCAGAGGCGTCAGAAAGCGTCTATATGAGGGAAAGGGTTAACCCCATTCCAACTTGCAAACACATTTGATGTCTCTGCACCAGACAACATTTGACAACATAATTGCAAAAAGAGAAATTCATTATCCAAGAAAGAAAAAAAAAATGAGGATTTTGAATCTTCCGGAGTTAATGATTTTAAAAGAAATTTAACGGAAAAATATCAGCTGTTCATTTGTTGTTGTTTGGTGACGTTGTTTTACCCTCGTGTTCGGCATTAATGTCATTTGGCGAGCAGAGCTATTCTTTATCTGAGAACCAGACTAAAGAATGTGACCTAATATTTCCACAAAATGTTTCTACATTATTACAATCTTAGGTCTTGAAGTTTGTTTTAGTCTTTTATAACCGTTTAGTGAATTTTGCCAATTAATATTGGATTGACTGTTATTTCATGAATGCTCATTTAAGATAAGATAAGATAAGAGACTTTATTTAAAGAGGGTGACATATTTAGTTAAAAACTTATCTTCCACATGGCCCTCTATTATTTACATTATATACAACAAAAATACATATGAAAATAAAGGTTTTTAAAGTAAAACATATTTTTATTAGAAAATACTTACCAATCATTTAATACCTGATATATCATCTCTATACACCTTAATTATCAAAAAAAAACTCCCACGCAAGCGTATCCCTCACATATCCGTGACATACACGGCCGCGCACGTGAGCAGGTAATCACTTTTCATTCACCGTTAAGTATTGGTGACGACGCAGGGTTGGGAGGTGGGACTCTATAAATGACTGGTAAGTATTTTCTAATAAAAATATGTTTTACTTTAAAAAACTTCATTTTTATATCAAAAATACATTACCAGTCATTTAATACCTGATGACTTCGTAGCATAGGACGGGAGGTTCGACCAATACTTACTGTCGTTCCAGGTACGTTGTAGTATATTATTCCATATTTTTTTAAGAACAAACATACTTGATTCCAACGGATGTATAAAGTGAAAGAGGGGATTGAATACTGGTTCAATCGGTATTCACTTTATTTATGTGTTGGATTATGTAAATTAGCGAACCACTCGCTGAGAAGCCACAAGGGGACCCAGAGAGAATAAGTTCTCTGACTGACTAGCCATAGAACGTAAGTAAAAAGACGAAAAGGTCGATTGGGTCTTCCATACTGCTGCTTGAAGAATCTCTTCAAGAGGAACATTATTAGAAAACGCCCATCTTGTCGAGAGAGCTCTAACTTCGTGAGGACGAATCCGCAGAAACGAGAGATCTCGACTTGAAAGGTCTTTATAAGCTAATTTAATAGTAATAGATATCCAGCGGGAAATAGACGCCGCCGAAATATCTTTACAACCTATAAGAGGAAGAAATAACCTCTTTCTCCGACCCCTAGTCACTTCAACTCTCTTAAGATAATGCTTAAGAGCCCTAACGGGACAAAGGGTTCTATCAGAGTCCGAAGGACCACAGGTCGCCGAGAGGCTGGGAACTGTGATCGGCGAAGGTAGAACCGAAGGTAACTGGTTTTTAGCCAGGAAAACCGGTTGACAGAGTAGAGTAAAAGAGCCATCAGATTCATTGAATCTGATGTGCCCTGTTTCTACCGAAAGAGCGTGTAACTCGCTCCTTCGACGAGCTGTAGCGAAAGCTAAAAGAAAGACGGTTTTATAAGTTAGGAACTTTAAAGACGCCGACACCAGAGGTTCGTATGGAGCTCTAGTAAGCGGACGCAAGATAAATCCCATTTTGGAGTTAAACTCCTACAAACGGGTTTTTCTAATTCGAAAGATCGTATAAGTTCTGAGAGAAAAGGATCTGAACCAATACTCTCTCCCCCAATGAACTTAAACGTGTTCGATAGCATAGAACGGTAGCCCTTTACCGTACTAATTGCCAGCTGTTTTTCTTCGAAGAGAAGAAGAAGGAAATCGGCAATCCGAGTTACAGAGGGACACTCCGGATTGATCGACCTTGTACCACACCAATCTGAGAAAACTTTCCACTTGGAATCATAAACGATTCTAGTGGATCGTCTTCTTGATTGTGCGATACGAGAGGCAACTTTCTGAGAACAGTTTCTCTCTCGGACAGAACGCTTGATAATGTCCAAGCGTGAAGATGTAGCATTGCCAGGTTGGGATGAAGACGCCGACCTGGTTGCTGAAACAGTACGTCTTCTCGAATAGGAAGTCGTATTGGATTTGCCGAAAGACAGGCCAGGAGGTCGCTGAACCACGACCTCTGGGGCCAACAGGGTGCTATCAACAGTATTTTGCACTGTTGCGAGCGAAGAACCTTTTGAAGTACAATCGGAACCAGTATGAACGGGGGAAACGCATACCCGAACAGGAGGTTCCAATCGAGGGTCAGTGCGTCCACTGCCCAAGCTGCAGGATCGTACATCGGAGATACATAAAGTGGCAGCCGATGATTGACTCTGGTGGCGAAAAGATCCACCAGGGGTGTCCCGATCCGCATGAACACTGAGTTCAACACACTCTGGTTCAGTGTCCATTCCGCCGGAAGAATTTTGTTTTGGCGGGATAGACTGTCTGCTAAGACATTTAGATGACCTGGGACGTGTTTTACTAGCAGTACTAACGACGTCGCCTGACACCAAAGGAGTAACTTCCACGTCTCTAAAAAGAGAAGATGGGAGTGCGTTCCTCCTTGCCTGCGAATGTAAGACAACAAAACAGTTCTGTTCGCAACAGAGGCAGAGAACTGATTGAGGGCTAGCAGGACTGCCCTCAGTTCCAAGTTGTTTATGTGAAAACACTTCTCCTCCGCTGTCCACATGCCCTGGGCTGTTAGGCCCTGCGGCTCTAAATGAGCTCCCCAATCCGCAGCACTGGCATCTGTAAATAGGTACAGATCCGGAGGTGGTGTGAGTAAGGGTACCCCTTGTTGATAGATTAACGGATCCAGCCACCACCGAAGGTGGGACTTGAAGAAATCTGTCAGAGCTATCGTCTGTTCCAGTGAGTCCACAGACGGACGCCACCGGGACAGAAAAAGAAACTGAAGGGGTCGCATGTGCAGCCTTCCTAGAAAGACTAGGTCGGCTGCTGCACTCAGGGAACCCAGAAGTGACAGCATGGATCGGGCTGTTACCGCAGCCTGGTCCAGTGTGAGACCGATTTTCTGTAATAGAGAATCGACTCTGTCCGAAGGTACTCGAATTACCGCTAAGTCGGTGAGAAACGTCATACCCACGAACGTGAACCTCTTTGACGGAATTAATTCCGACTTCTGCGTGTTGGGTGCTACCCAAACCCAACCGCAGAATGGTCCGCCAGGCTAGGGATAGATCCTGAATTAGAAGTACACGATCCGTCCTGTGGAGAAGCCAATCGTCGTAGTATTGAAGAAGTTGGGGTCCTTTCATACGAAGAAAGGCTCCCACAGCACTGATTATCTTCGTAAACACTCGAGGGGCGGACTTGAGGCCGAAGGGAAGAGCCCTGAATTGGAACACTTCTCCCTCTATCACAAACTGAAGGTATTTCCTCGAGGAGGAAGCGATCGGGATGTGATAATAGGCGTCTGTTAGGTCTAGAGAGACGCCCAGTCGCCTTTCCGAATTGCTACTCGGATGGAGCGGGTCGACTCCATTTTGAATTTCTCGACCGGAATCAATAGATTTAGCGCAGATAAATCTATAACCGGTCTCCACTTGCCGTCTTTCTTCGGAACAGGAAAAGACGGCTGTAGAAACCCCGAGAATTGGGGTTGAGAACCCTCTCTATGGCATTCTTTTTCAGAAGCGATGAAATCACCTCTGACACGGCCGGATGACGTGACGACATGTCGATCGGCACGCTTGTCAGAGGAGGGGGGGAAATGAAGGGAATTAGATACCCTTCCTGTATCACAGACAAAATCCAACGATCCTCTGTGACACTTTCCCACTCCTCCGTGAAAAATGACAGGCGGCCCCCGACTGCAATCTCCGACCTTGGGATTGTCATAGAGAGGAGCGAATCCCTAGGGCTGCGGCTTCGGATTCGTGTTAACTCTAGCAGGCTGCCGATGTTTAGTACCCTGAAAGGGGTGCTTCGGTTTAGCCGATTTCTGACCCGTGGAAGGGGTTTGTTTAGGCTGAAATGCCTTCACATCCCGTTTTGGCTTCTTTGCTGGGTTGGGTTTCTTAGAACTACCCACACTCGCAGAATACGCTGAACGTTTCTGGCCCTGCACAAAAGCCTTAGCTGCGTTCGCCGAAAGGTGTCGAGACTGTTCTGAAGCATCAGAAGCTGTCACCGCAGCAATCCTTCCACCCAAAGAGTTGTTTCGACTCCAATGGTGCGGCTCTCAGGCTGTCCTTGCTAGCATGTAGCAATGAGTTAGGAGCAACTAGAACTGCGTCTCTCCTCATGGACAGTATCTCTGTGGCGGTCTGAAGATTCAGTGCCGCCATGAGATGCCTGTTGCCTGTGTCGAAAGCTTCGAGAATTCTGTTAGCCCCTAGGCTAGAGATATTCTCCTCTTTCAACAACAAAGACAGAGCGACTGCGAAATGGTTGTCATGAGATGACACCATTACACCCAGTCTTGCTCTGGCCTCCCACTTCTCTAGAAGAAATAAAAGAGGGCCCCCAGTATTGAACCTTGAGGTACACCATCAGTCACTATTTGATTATTGGACAATACATTGTTGAGTGACACTTTTTGTTTTCGATTTTGTAAATAAGAGGACAACCATGCTAATGAGTTGTCAGAAAATTTATAGACTTTTAACTTTTCCAAAAAAATTTCATGGTCAAATAAATCGAATGCTTTTCGAAAATCAACCATCACTACACCTATTAAAGAACCTTCATTAATAGCTTCTAGCCAATTGCTGATCATTCGCACTAATGCAGTTTCACAGGAGTGAGCTGGTCGAAAGCCCGATTGAGTTTTGTGAAGTAATTTAAAAAAAGAAAGATAAAAGAATCATGGACATGCTTTTCTAATAATTTTGATACAACTGGTAGCACAGAAATGGGTCGGTAGTTGTTTATATCATCCTTGGCCCCATTTTTATGCAAGGGTGTAACTTTGCCCTCTTTCCATTTATCTGGAAATATGGATTCTTTTAAGCTTTTATTGCAAATAAATGTTATGCTATCTGCTATATAATAAGCTGAAAGTTTAAGTAAACGTGGTCCAATATTATCCAAACCGGTAGACTTTGTAACATCTATATTTACAAGAAATTTCAATACTTGATCAACTGAAATTTCTGGAATATTAAATACCGGTAGTGTATTTTCAGGTAACTTCTCTTCACAAAAAGTTTTTAGTTTGTCAAAATTTGAAGTTTGAACTGGTTCTTTTAGTTTGGAAGCTACAGACACAAAAAAAATCATTAAACTTGTTTGCTATATCCTTTGCGTATTCAATGTCATTTTCACCAATTTTTAAGTGTGAAATGCTGCTCTTTTGTTTACTAACATTTAGTTCTTTAAACAATTTCCAAACAGTACTAGGTTTGTTTTTATTTTCAGTTAAAAATTCTTCATATTTGGATTTTTTTGACTCTTTAATTAGATTAGTAACTTTATTTCTCATTTTCTTATAATCTGTTTCATTATTTAAAGCTTTATATCTGTCGCGTGTTTTAATAGAATCTATTATTTCAGGCGTAATCCATTTTGGCTGCTGTTTATTTTTAACCCCATGTTGTCGAATTGGAATGTGTGAATCAACTATTTTTAAAAACATAGAATACCATGTATTGACAATTTCATTTAAATCTTCGAAAGTTTTAATTGTATCCCATGGTGCAGACTGCAGGTGACCTATGAATTTTTCTTCATTGAAATTTTTAAAAGATCTGTATGAAATTGTATTATGTGATTGTTTTGGGGCATAGCAGTTTGGCTTACGAGTTAGAAATACAGGAAAATGGTCACTAAGTCCTATTTGTGGGATATCTACTGACTTTATATTAACATTAACATTACAATATATATGATCTATTAAAGTTGTAGATACTGAAGTTTTCCTTGTAGCTACATTAACATTTTGAGAAAGGCCAAAAGGTTCCATGTATTCTAACCATGCAGTTTTTGTTTGTAAATTAAGCAAATCTCTATTAAAATCTCCAAGGAGGTGAAGTTCTTTCTGTTCTTTCAAAATATTTTCAAGATGATTTTCGAAAATTTCATTCCAAATTACTGCTTCATTTGGATTTCTGTAAATATTGCCAATAAGGAAACTTTTAGAATTTTTCGGGAATATTTCAAGCCATAAACACTCAATTTCCTTGACTTCTAAATCGCTCCGTCTTTTACAATTAATCTCATTTTTACAATAAACAATGATACCACCTCCTTCCTCCTTTCTCTCATTAGTTATAACCCTATCTCTTCTAAAAAATTGGTAATTTTCAAGTTGAAAAGCACTGTCAGCATGAAAATGTTTTAATTTAGTTTCACTTAGTCCAAACACATGAACATCGTTATTCGAATGATTTAACATTAGATCAATTTGATCTATTTTATTATGAATACTCTGTATATTTATATGACCAATTCGAAACCCTTTTGATTTTAACCCTAAATCAAATAAATTTTGGGCACATTTGGAAGAATTATTATTAAATTATGTATACATGTATTATCTGCAGATACTGTTACATTATTATATAATGAATTCATGTTTAAGTCATGCACAATATCAGCATGCCAATCAGACAAAATACCATTAAAAGTTGTATCATTATATATAGACTGTCGTCATTTATACTTCCATATACGGTAGAAACATTGTACTGGTCATTGCATACTGCATTATCTGTGTATGATACACCTGAGGAAAGATTAATTGTGTTACATGTATTACTTCTTAAGCTCATTGTTTGTTCCGAGTTATCATAATTATTTGAAAGTGTTTTGGAAGTAACACAATGACACTGAATTTCATTACAAATTTCGCATAAACGTTCAAGAAAGTGATACTTGTTTAAACAATAAGTCAAGACATTTTCCTCACAAAAGATTTTGTTTTTGGCATATTTGCCTACTTCCTACCTACTAGTATTCCAACAATCTGCGTCCTTATGTCCATAAAATTTACAACTAAAACAACGCACTTGCACTCTGTGCCAACATTCCTCAGTTGTATGGTTGCGTAATCCACATTTCATACAACGGTCTGACGAATTATGTTCAATGTAAATAATGTTATGCCACACAACAGTAAATAAAATGGTGTCTGTCTGAAACGCATAATCTGCTTGACCCATTTCACACATACAACAATTCTGCAGCAGACTTTCAAAACTTATTGACAAAAACATGAAAAATCTCAATAAGTCTAGATAAGATAGTTTTACTATCAAACAGAGTTGAAAACATTGTGGCTTAAGGTGAAATTGCTCATCATGTAAGTTTCAAAGCAATATCTCTAATTGGTTTTGAGGTGGTACAAAAAACTTAACCCCAGTATTAACCCTTTCCCTCATACGACAATTCTGCAGCAAAGGTTGTGAAATGTGATGGGTTAGGAAGAACCAAAGGCAACTTGGTCTCAGTAGGAATACAGGTTTATAAAAACGGTTGAATAACCATCCGGCTGTAAAACCTGATGAAATTCGTTTCTACTGAAAGCAAAGAACTCACTTCCCTGATAGTGTTTGCCAAGCAAGACGAATTATAACAGTCTCAGTTAATAACTTAAGAAGCGGCAGCTTCCGAAGAACGTAAAAGTTTGGAGAGAAATGGATCTGAACTTTGAAGTTAAGCCCATTGGAGCATCGAACGATACCTTTTGTCGTGCTCAATGCCAAATCTTAAAGGCGAGAGGTCGGCAACATAAGTAAGGATAACTAAGGATTGACGTATCTTAATAACACCAATCGGTAAGAACTGTCTACTTCTAAGGAAGATGTAACGGTTATGTCGATAGGCAGGCCAGGAGGACGTTGAACCACGATCTCTGGGCCAATACTGTGTTTCTAATGTCATTGTCTTTTTTAGGCAGAGAATAACGAAGCCGGAAGTTGACTCATTTTTTGAATTATGGGAAGACAATTTCTAGGGAGTAATTATTATTGTCACTCCTTAGGCGTAGTATGTGATTGAGAGCTAGAAAGACTACTGTCTCCTCTGTTGATCACATGTCCTAGGCTGTTAAGCCCTGTAGCTGTAATGAGTATTTAACACACTGCCCCGAACTGTAAACAATTCGGGTGTGGTGTGGAGCATGTATCAGGCTGTTTCCCCTACTTCCTGATCCTGATCCAGAAAGTTCTCAATTAGCGAATCGAGTCTGTCCGAAGGGCCAGATCGACGAGAAACATCCTACAATGAGTCTCTTGAGGGAAATAGATCCGACTTGCCCGTTTTGGGAAATAATTCCAAATGCAGGTAATCGAAGTCAAGTGTTTGAAAGGAACACTTCCCCGTTTACAATGAATCGACGGTCATTCCTTGATGAAAAAGCAATCGGTATGTGGTAATAGGCGTCTGTTAGGTCTAAGAAATCGCTCAGACAGCCGTTCCGGATTGCGTTCTTGATGAAACGGCACATTCCATTCTATTACTCGACCGTACTAGACACAATCTGAGTCGATAAGTCTACTTCCGGTCTTCACCGGCTGTCTTTCTTAGGAACCAGAAGAAAGACAGTTGTAGAAACCACTGAATGGAAGGTTGATACCCACTCTATGGCATTCTTGTTAGAAGATTTAATAGAGAGAGGAGCGCTTCCCTATAGCTGCGGATTAGGGCCAGTGCTCTACTTGGTTGTATGCCAACTTAGCTCCCGTAACGGGGCTTTGATAAGGCAGGACCAGTGGAAGCAGAAAACTAGGCTCGAACTTAGCCTGTCTCTTGTGTCTTCACAGGTTGGACTTCTAAGAATGCCTTTGCAGAAGTCGCTGTACGTTTCTGTCCCTGTGAACGATGTTGCCGCATATGCCGAAATGCGCCTTATGGACGCAGTGAATGCAGTAACTTTCCACTAATGATAGTTTATTTAGAGTCCAGCTCTAAATTGTTTAATCATCCGATGGAGCACTGAACCCGATATGTCTCTTATTCATCAGACAAGACGGGGTCGTGGGTTTTACCCGACGACGTGCGGATTGACTATAGCCGTTTCTGAACCGGAAGGTCAGTGTCCGATTCGACATGGAATCCTATGATTTATTGATTGGGGTTTAACGCCGTTTTTAACAATTCTCAGTTATATCACGGTGGCCAGTTCACCTACTCATGTATTTCCTGTTTTTCTCACACCAGTACTCCACACAACAATCTTCCCAAGCAACTGGCTACTTTTCTACAAAAACTTAGCCCATTGGTGGAAGGAATCCTATGAAGGAGTCATGATCGATGATTGATCCCTTTTCCGAAGAAGAATGAGATCGCATGGAATCAACCGTCGGGCAGAGCTCACGTATGAGAGAGTTCACAGAGTGAATATCCTCTGGGAACGGCTGATCGTAGGCCAGCATAGGGGATTGATTTATGAAATCAACTGAATCTCTCCCTTGTAATACCGTCGGACATCAACTCGTTCCAACAATTGGTACGATGGGTGTTACTTGGGAGGAGTGTAGTTCCTAGAGACGTACTCTCTCCTCCTTGGGGACCGACATAATTATTTGACCGGTACGCCCCATGCTCGATGTCCGACGGTTCAATCGGCTATTTCCAGCATACTGCCCGATTGACTGCCGAAAGGTTATGTCCTAAGACATTACCCGATTGACCGGTGCCGTATTGGCTATGTCTAAAGACATTGCCTGGTTGACCGGTCTCCAAATGACTGTGTCCGAGGACATTTGTCAATTGGAATTCTGTAGAATTCCGAAGAATTCATAATAGAACGTGACGAAAAAGTGTGACGACAGACAGACAGACAGATGCCGACAAAAGAAAGCTACGCAGGTGACACAAAAAGCCTTCACCTGCAGAGGCGTCAGAAAGCGTCTATATGAGGGAAAGGGTTAAGGTCACGAAACTAGGTCACAACTGGATACTATATTTAGCTAAGAAACAGTTCCTATTTTAGATATACATGAATTAACATTATTAAATAAATTCTACACAAATCAAGACATCTCTTTGAACATGAAAATAACATTCAGTAAGATAAATTGCTATTAAAAGGAGAATTAAACGTAACATTAATCTCGATATTGATACATAACAGTCTGCAGCAAGTCTAGCAGTGACTCTTTCATGTCTTCGTAAATAAGACAAAAAAAACATAAATGCAAGTCAAAATAAAGAAACTGCAAATACTTAAAACATCGGATTATTTATTTCATTTTAGATGTGTCATAACTAAGTGTTTTTAAACAATTACAATTGCAAATATGTTCAAGACATTTAAATTTGTTTTTTTCTAATAATAACTCAGCCTACCATGTAAGTTCCGAAAGGCTATTAAAAATATAAATTGTGGGCTTCTGCCCGGCGACTAATAAAGACAGTGGTGCAGGGGTGGAGAGTCGGCCTCACGTACCAAAGATCCCTTGTTTGAATCCTGTGATGAGCAGGTTCTGCTTTGGGCTTTTTCCACACAAACGCAAGATTACTGGTTAAGTCTCCAGGAAGTAGTCATAGTGCATGATTAATATAAGCTGAAAGCTTCTTTCGCAATTTCTGTAAAATAAATAAGTTTAAATTTACACTATCTAAGTTCACAAAAAACTTACAGGAGTATTTGAGGTGTATTACATAATTTAAGCCATTCTTAGTTATTGTAAACTGGGCTCCTAATATGGATAAACCTTGATTCAAGGATAGTTAAACTGCATACAGGTAAGGCAGAATATTGATTGATAATATCTGGATAAGACCAACAAAATATTACATAGTCCTGAGAAACTTATCACACTTGATTCTTTTCACCGTATTAGTAGTCTCTGATGTAAATTACATAAGACCGAAGACAATTAAACTGCCAAATTATAAGGTTTGCATTATGAAGGGTGACAGATAAGATATGGGATGTGTGAAAATTGAATGGTGGACATTCACCAGATTGCTTAACCCTTTCCCTCATACAGACGCTTTCTGACGTCTTTGCAGGCGGCTTTTAGAAAACAGTGACAAAAGGAGAAATTGCTCAAAAACGAGCAATTTCTCCTTTTACCATAGATTATCCATTAAATTATAGAAATTTTCTATTTTCTGACAAAATATGTTCAAACGAAGTCATCTGCTGCAGAAATTGTGGTATGACAAAGATCATAAATGTGTTACTTTAACCCTTTCTCTCATACAGATACTTTTTGAGGACTGCAGCAGACGACTTTTTATAACATTGGGAATTGTTCATCTGCTGCAAATTCCTCTTAATTCTGTCCTTTGTATACAGACAACTTTTTATAACATTGGGAATTGTTCATCTGCTGCAAATTCCTCTTAATTCTGTCCTTTGTATACAGACAACTTTTTATAACATTGGGAATTGTTCATCTGCTGCAAATTCCTCTTAATTCTGTCCTTTGTATACAGACAACTTTTTATAACATTGGGAATTGTTCATCTGCTGCAAATTCCTCTTAATTCTGTCCTTTGTATACAGACAACTTTTTATAACATTGGGAATTGTTCATCTGCTGCAAATTCCTCTTAATTCTGTCCTTTGTATACAGACAACTTTTTATAACATTGGGAATTGTTCATCTGCTGCAAATTCCTCTTAATTCTGTCCTTTGTATACAGACAACTTTTTATAACATTGGGAATTGTTCATCTGCTGCAAATTCCTCTTAATTTTGTCCTTCGTATACAGACAACTTTTTATAACATTGGGAATTGCTCATCTACTGCAAATTCCTCTTAATTCTGTCCTTTGTATACAGACAACTTTTTAAAACATTGGGAATTGCTCATCTGCTGCAAATTCCTCTTAATTCTGTCCTTCGTACAGACACCTTTTGATGCATCAGCAGTATATGATATTTGAAAACACCGCAGCAAAATGGAGAAATCACTTATAATAAGTCATTTCTCCTTTTGCCACTATGTTTTTAATTCTATTCAATAATCTTACTTTCACCTATATAGATTATCTATGTTTGCTTAAAATATTTTCAAAGTTGCTCCCATAGCTGAGTGCAGAAAGGTAATCAAGGACATTTGGATCTGAAAACAACACATTTACAAAGATGATAATTAGTTTTACCACTGGTGATACCACACAGCAAATAAACAACATCACATCAGCCCTTTCCCACATACGGACACTTGAGTATTGAATAATTGTTTTTCATTATATAGACAGTCCATAATTTTTATAAAATGCTTTTAACCCTTTCCCACATATAGACGCTTTCTGACGCCTCTACAGCAGCTGAGACAGCTTTTAAAACACAATGTGACAAAAGAAGAAATAGCACATAATAAGCAATTTCTCCTTTTGCCACAATGCTTTCAACTATATTAAATAACAATATTTTCAATACATAGAGGGTTTTCATATTTTTGCCAAGTTATTTTCAAAGTTGATTGCTGTTGATGTGTTGAATTATGTGGGAAAGGATTATTGGAAAAAGATATAACTGAGATAGTATAGAAAATGGTGTCAACCCCAAACAAAACAAATTATCATACCTTCCTCCATAATTTTTATAAAATGCTTTTAACCCTTTCCCACATATAGACGCTTTCTGACGCCTCTACAGCAGCTGAGACAGCTTTTAAAACACAATGTGACAAAAGAAGAAATAGCACATAATAAGCAATTTCTCCTTTTGCCACAATGCTTTCAACTATATTAAATAACAATATTTTCAATACATAGAGGGTTTTCATATTTTTGCCAAGTTATTTTCAAAGTTGATTGCTGTTGATGTGTTGAATTATGTGGGAAAGGATTATTGGAAAAAGATATAACTGAGATAGTATAGAAAATGGTGTCAACCCCAAACAAAACAAATTATCATACCTTCCTCCTTTACGTCCAGTTCCATCACCGTCTGTTCAATGGGCAAAGCCCTTTCATGTCCCGGGCACAGCCTCTGTTTACTGATTGAATCTGTTGCCATGGTCACACCAGCCTCATCTGCTTCTTTTTCGTGATCAGCATTTTCCTGATGTTCTGTCACCTTGTCAGGAACAGTTATTTTAACACTTTGATCATGTTCTAATTGCTTTGAAGCATCTGGTGTTTCACTGCTTCCATGTTTAACATCACGAGCACTAGATACATTAAGATTGTCTATCTGGTCTCCAGCTTCCCCATTGTTGAGTACAGCAGTAGTTTGTTCAGGATGCTTTACTTCGTCGTTGATACATGCTTCAATTAATTCAGTGTCAAAGTCATCAAACTCGTCTTCAAGGTTGTTGGATGGATTAGACACTTTCGTTACCTACAAAAGATTCAGGAGATTCAGTGAGCTATCATTTATGCCGCCTTTCACCAATTTTTTCAGCTATATCGCAGCATTTCCCGGATGAGTTACCAGTACTTCTGGACCATTCATACTGACACCAGCCAGTCAGTCATAATGCTAACTAACCCCGCCTCCCAGAGGGCCAAGGAGGGCAGCCATTTTATACCTTTTAACCCTTTTCCTCATATAGACGCTTTCTGACACCTCTGCAGCAGATGGCTTTCAAAAACATTGTTGCAAAAGAAGAAATTGCTCATGATGAGCAATTTCTTCTTTTTCAACAATGTTTTTCCACTTTTAGTCATTGGTTATCCATTCAGTTATAGAGATTTTCCAATTTTTTCACGAAATATATTCAAAGTCGTCTGCTGCAGATTTGTTGTATGGGGGAAATGGTTAACTACTCCTTACCTAGTTCTCTTATAAATGAGGCAACCAATCTGGTCCTATATTATCCCTTTCCCTCATACGGCAATTCTGCAGCAGACGACTTTGAACATATTTTGTCAAAACATAGAAAATCTCCATAGTTGAATGGATTACCTATGACAAAAAGTGGAAAACATTGTGGCAAAAGGAGAAATTGCACGGTTTGTGCAATTTCTTCTTTTGTCACTATGTTTTCAAAAAAGCCGTCTGCTGCAGATTTGCTGTATGCGGGAAAGCTTTAAAAGTCTTAGGTATGACACAGCAAGGGATGGAACCTGCAACCTCCCACACTCAGAATGTACTTTTCATACCTCTGCAGGAGAATACTTTTGAAATCAATGTTGGAAAAGGAGGGAATGCTCATGTTGAGTTTCTGTTCTTGCAATGTGTTTCAAGTCCTAACCCTTCACCTGATTTTTAGTGATGTGCGTCTTAACTCTTTTAACACAAGAGGCCCATGAGGGCCTATGCTCTACTGGTATGGTTCTTTGGTCATTTTCAATCCAGAGCATGTATGTATGGTGAAGATCGGATAGTAAATGGAGGCTCTTTTGTGTTCACAAGCTGTATTATAGCAATTTTTACAATTTCATGGACCATAATCCAGTCTCGCATGGGCGGATCTGGCTGGTTTACGAAAGGAACTGAGCTCTCATGGATATCTAACTACTGTATAAGTTTGGTTGAGATACAATAAAAAGTGAAGACTGTATCGTGTTAACAAGCTCTTTTATAGCAATTTTGACCATTTCAAGGGCCATAATCCAGTCATGCATGGGCGGATCTGGCTGGTTTTCGAAAGGAACCGAGCTCTCATGGATATCTAACTACTGTATAAGTTTGGATTAGATACAATCAAAAAAGAAGACTGTATCGTGTTAACAAGCTCTTTTATAGCAATTTTGACCATTTCAAGGGCCATAATCCAGTCATGAATAGGCGGATCTGGCTGGTTTTCGAAAGGAACCGAGCTCTCATGGATATCTAACTACTGTATAAGTTTGGTTGAGATACAATCAAAAGTGAAGACTGTATCGTGTTAACAAGAAATTGTTTACGGACGCACGGACGGACGCACAGACGGACGACGGACAAATCACCACGACATAAGCCCTTCTGGCCTTTGGCCAGTAGAGCTAAAAAAACAGAAAAAATGAAATTGTGTATGAAAGGGAAACAAGACTAAGTTAACCCTTTCCCTCATATAGACGCTTTTTGATGCCTCTGCAGCAGACAGCTTTTTGAAAATATAGTGACAAAAGAACAAAAAACATGTACAATTTGACAATATTGAAATAAATGTGATTTTGAGAAAAAGTAGAAATTGTGTTTGAAAGGGAAACAAGACTAAGTTAACCCTTTCCCTCATATAGACGCTTTTTGATGCCTCTGCAGCAGACAGCTTTTTGAAAATATAGTGACAAAAGAAACAAGAGGCCCATGAGGGCCTATGCTTTACTGGTATGGTTCTTTAGTCATTTTCAATCCAGAGCATGTATGTATGGTGAAGATCGGATAGTAAATGGAGGCTCTTTTGTGTTCACAAGCTGTATTATAGCAATTTTTACAATTTCATGGGCCATAATCCAGTCTGGCATGGGCGGATCTAGCTGGTTTTCAAAAGGAACCAAGCTCTCATCATTATTTAACTACTATCTAAGTTTGGTGAAGATCAGATAGTAACTACTGTATAAGTTTGGTTGAGATACAATCAAACGTGAAGACTGTATCATGTTAACAAGCTCTTTTATAGCAATTTTGACCATTTCAAGGGCCATAATCCAGTCATGCATAGGCGGATCTGGCTGGTTTTCGAAAGGAACCGAGCTCTCATGGATATCTAACTACTGTATAAGTTTGGTTGAGATACAATCAAACGTGAAGACTATCGTGTTAACAAGCTCTTTTATAGCAATTTTGACCATTTCAAGGGCCATAATCCAGTCATGCATGAGCGGATCTGGCTGGTTTTCGAAAGGAACTGAGCTCTCATGAATATCTAACTACTGTATAAGTTTGGCTGAGATACAATCAAAAGTGAAGACTGTATTGTGTTAACAAGCTCTTTTATAGCAATTTTGACCATTTCAAGGGCCATAATCCACTCATGCATGGGCGGATCTGGCTGGTTTTCGAAAGGAACCGAGCTCTCATGAATATCTAACTACTGTATAAGTTTGGTTGAGATACAATCAAAAGTGAAGACTGTATCATGTTAACAAGCTCTTTTATAGCAATTTTGACCATTTCAAGGGCCATAATCCAGTCATGCATGGGCGGATCTGGCTGGTTTTCGAAAGGAACCGAGCTCTCATGAATATCTAACTACTGTTTCAGTTTGGTGAAGATACAATCAAAAGTGAAGACTGTATCGTGTTAACAAGCTCTTTTATAGCAATTTTGACCATTTCAAGGGCCATAATCCAGTCATGCATGAGCGGATCTGGCTGGTTTTCGAAAGGAACCGAGCTCTCATGGATATCTAACTACTGTATAAGTTTGGTTGAGATACAATCAAAAGTGCAGACTGTATAGTGTTAACAAGAAATTGTTTACGGACGGACGGACGGACGCACGCACGGACGACGGACAAATCGCCACGACATAAGCCCTTCTGGCCAAAGGCCTTTGGCCAGTAGAGCTAAAAATTGCTCAAGACGAGCAATTTCTCCTTTTGCCACAATGTTTTCCACTTTTTGTCATAGGTTATCCATTCAATTATAGAGATTTTCTATTTTTTGACAAAATATGTTCATAATATGCAATTTCTCCTTTTTCAACTATGTTTGCAATTCTGTTTAATATCTAAACTTTCTTTTTTTTTAAAAAAGCCTTCTCTAAGTTTTATCTCAACACCACAAGTAGTTAAGTAGACAATGGGTTGCATACAAAATTCAAACCTAAAAATCAATACAATGTATACAGTAAAATACAAAATGATTTCAAGGGAACATAACTCTGGTGTTCCAAGGGAAATTAAGTGAAACTTGTGAAGTAGCATTTCTGTGTGGTGGATAACATTTCCATTAGGTTTCAGTTTTACAACCCTGCCGTACACATGTCTACAGACAAACAGAGCCAAACTAATATCCCATCAAACAATGGAAAGAGATGACAACAGGGCCATGATGGCCCTCCATTAATCTCCTGATTGATAGTATATGAGCAAATGTGTAACTGCTTATATAATAGGTGGGAATGAAAATATAAGGAGTGGACACTGTAAATTAAACAGCATATCGGTAAACGACACTGGTAATAAGGCGATTAATCTTTATACTATTTAACCCTTTCCCTCATATAGACGCTTTCTGACGCCTCTGCAGCAGACAGCTTTTTGAAAACATAGTGACAAAAGAAGAAATTGCTCAAAACGAGCAATTTCTTCTTTTGCCACAATGTTTTCTACTTTTAGTCATAGGTTATCCATTCAATTATAGAGATTTTCTATGTTTTGACAAAATATGATCAAAGTCGTCTGCTGCAGAATTGTCTTATGAGGGAAAGGGTTAAAAGAGGTCCAAACCCCCACAGGAACATTTCTTGTAAAGTTTGATTGATATTGGCCCAATCGTTTAGGAGGAGATGGTTTTTGAAGCTAAAAGGTAATTTTACTGTTTTTCTGATTATCTCGAAATTAGTCAAGCAGATTCAGAAGGGAGAATTTCGAAATTTGGGTATTTTTCTGTATTTCTTATGCCGTAGCAACCAAATTTTACCTAGAATTTATACTTTTGAACAATTTTGAAAGAGGAGCACCAAAGGAACATTCCCATGAAGTTTGGTTGAAATTGGTCCCAAGGTTTAGGAGTTTAATCATTTCCAACATATAGACTCTTTCTAATGCCTCTGAAGCAGAAGACTTTTGAAAACATTTTGGCAAAAGAATAATTGCTCAAAACAAGCAATTTCTCCTTTTGCCATAATGTTTTCAACTTTTTTCAGCATTTATACATACAGTTATAGAAATTTTCCATATTTTTGACTAGAAGTATGAAAAGACGTCTGCTGAAGATTTGTTGTATGTGGGAAAGAGTTAAAGCTAAAAGTTAACGACAGAGGAACAATGATGAACAGAGTGATCAGAATAGATAATCTTTTCAGCTCAAGTGACCTACAAATACAATAGAATTCCAAGGGAACATAACTCTGTTGTTCCAGAGCCAATCTTAGAGAATCTCTAGCAAGAGAGCATTTCTCTGTGGTTGATAACATTTTCATAAAGTTTAGTTTTTAACCCTTTCCCACATGTAGAAACTTTCAGCCGCCTCTACAGCAGACGACTTTTGAAAATATTGTGGCCAAAGGAGAAATTGCTCATGATGAACAATTTCTCCTTTGGCCACAATGTTTTCAACTTTATTTAACAATTAACCTATCTTTAATGGAGATTTTTCTGGTTTTTGTCACTTAGTTTTCAAAGTCGTCTGCTGCAGATTTGTTGTATGTGGCAGGGTTGATCCCTCTAACCCTGCCTAAGAGATGAATACAGACAGACAGACAGAGCCAAACTAATATCTCATCAACCAATAGGGGATAAAACATGCTCATGATGAACACTATCTCCTTTATTACAATGCTACAATGGTGCTAAAGGAATACGCTGAGGTCGAGTGATAAACATCGGGTTCGATCCCCAGTCACGGAATGGCAGTCATGGTGGGGTGCCCTTGGCCAAGGGCCATTTCCTATCCTAATACTGGTTTGATAACCAAGGGATCATGAATAAGTGAACTGTCACCGTGATTTAACCGAAATAATGTTGAAAACAGCGTAAAACCCTAACAAAACAAACAGTGGTGTCAAAAGTTACTTGCATCAGGGAAACAATATGAATCAAATTATCTCAATTCAAAAGACCCATTTTTCTACAAAATGTCTCACAAATACAGAATCCCCCAAACGAAGAGTAACAGTAATCCTTTCCCTCATATAGACACTTTCTGAGGCCTCTGCAGCAGATAGCTTTTTGAAAACATAGTGAAAAAGAAGAAATTGCTCAAAACAAGCCAATTTCTCCTTTTGCCACAATGTTTTCCACTTTTAGTCATAGGTTATCCATTCAATTACAGAGATTTTCCATTGTTTGAAAAGTCGTCTGCTGCAGAATTGTCGTATGAGGGAAAGGGTTAACCAGACGCATCTGCAGCAGACGACAATTGAAAATATTGACAAAATATTTTCTACCATATGCTAAATTTGAAATTGCAATCATAGGAATTTTACAACAAATATCTTTAACCCTTTACCACATACAACAATTATGCAGCAGACGACTTTGAACATATTTTGTCAAAACATAGAAAATCTCTTTAATTGAATGGATAACCTATGACTAAAAGTGGAAACATTGTGGCAAAAGGAGAAATTGCAATTTCTTCTTTTGTCACTATGTTTTCAAAAATCCGTCTGCTGTAGAGGCGTCAGAAAGGGTTAACCCTTTACCACATAGGAAGCATACAAATTTGAAAACATCTAGGCAATAAAATAAGGTAGAGTTTAACCATTGAAAAGAGTTGAAAACATTGTGTTTTCAAATGTCGTCTGCTGCTGAGGCATCAATATGAGTCTGCAGGTTGGAAAGGGTTAAAGTCGACTGCTGTAGGTTTGTTGTATTTGGATAAATGATAAAGGTAAACAAGAGGGCCATGATGGCCCTGGATCGCTCACCTGATTTTTATTTTTTTCACTTTAGCTATAATTTCCGACCAATCAACTTGGCTTGAAGGAATCTGATAGAGGGTCACCCTAGGAACATTTCTACAAAATTATTTGAAAATCGGCCATACACTTTTAGAGGAGAAGATTTTTTAAGTTTTCACTATAGCCATATAGAGCAAAATAGCCCTGCCCACTGGCGGCCATGTTTTTTGACCAATCAACATGGCTTGAAGGAATCTGAAAGTGGGTCATTCAAGGAACATTTCTACTAAATTATTTGAAAATCGGCCTGACACTTTCGGAGAAGAAGATTTTTTAAGTTTTCACTATAGCCATATAAGGCAAAATAGCCCCGCCCCCCTGGCGGCCATGTTTTACGACCAATCAACTTGGCTTGAAGGAATCTGATAGAGGGTCATCCAAGGAACATTTCTACAAAATTATTTGAAAATCAGCCTGACACTTTCGGAGGAGAAGATTTTTTAAGTTTTCACTTTGGCCATATAAGGCAAAATAGCCCCGCCCCCTGGCGGCCATGTTTTTCGACCAATCAACATGGCTTGAAGGAATCTGATAGAGGGTCACCCAAGGAACATTTCTACAAAATTATTTGAAAATCGGCCAGACACTTTCGGAGGAGAAGATTTTTTAAGTTTTCACTATAGCCATATAAGGCAAAATAGCCCCCCCCCCCCCCCATGTTTTTCGACCAATCAACATGGCTTGAAGGAATATGATAGAGGGTCATCTAAGGAACATTTCTACAAAATTATTTGAAAATCTGCCAACCAGTTTGGGAGAAGAAGAATTTTGAAGTTTTTTTGGTTTCGTTGCCATGGAAACCAGAATTTTGCATGGATCCCAAAAATTTGAAGGAATTCTGGTGAGGTCATTGAGAGGATGCTTTCTGTGAAGTTTCATCCAAATTGACCCACTGGTTACTGAGGAGAAGAAGTTGACGCACAACGTACGACGGACGCCGGACAAAATATATATAACTCAGGTGAGCTAAAAACATATCACGGCTGCAAATTCACCTACCCATGTGTTTCCTGTTTTTCTTCACACAAGAGTCGTTCCAAGCAACTGGCTGATTTTCCACATGGACTGTAAGCCCATTGGTGGAATACAAATGTTGCTTGTCACGTGGACTATTGTCAAACATCAGAACGATCGCTTGACAATGAATTCTAGCTATTTAATATTGCTGACAGTAATCAAATTGTATGAAGTACAAGTGTTTGATACACAAAATAAATGCAACTGCATTTTATAACAAGGTATGATTATATCAGACTTGAACAAAGCTCCCCAAATGACAATAACCGGCAATTCCAACAACAGAAGTGCCAGGAAATTCAATGCAATATTTCATCCTTAATCACTTTCTATCCATTGTAGTGTACAATATGTGGGTTGCTCCACTCAGAAAGGAACATCTGAAACCCAATTCTTCTTGACAATGAAACCTGGCAGCTCTATAGGCTATTTCTCATGTTATTAAACATATCACAACTCTGCAGCAGACAACTTTTTTTGGAAACTCCCTTTAAATGAAAGTACAATAATTGAATAGAGTTTTCAACATTATTTAAGTTATATCACAGCGACAGTTCTCTTATTCGTGATCTCTGGGTAAACAGACCAGTACTAGATTAGGAAATGTGCCTTGCCCAAGGCACTCCACCATGACCACAGCGCCGGATTGGGATTGAACCCGTGACTCCTCGTTCCAAATGTCCATCGCTAACAACTAGGCCAAGGCGAATTCCTACTTGGCATGCTGGTGAACATACCTTTAACTCTTTCCCTCATATGGCAATTCTGCAGCAGACGACTTTGAACGTATTTTGTCAAAAAATAGAAAATCTCCAAAATTGAATGGATAACCTATGACAACAAGAGTACCGCAAACGGTACATAATACGCCCGTCTGGAACTTCTTTGTAAGTTTCCTCTTTGTTTTGATATATCGTTTGTTTGTAAAAAGTTAATAAAGTCGTTCAGGAATAAGTTGTTAAAGAATAATGGGAAACTATGAAAAATGCATAACTCGTGCAGAAATTGACAAATATTCTAAGTCCAAAAAGGGGCATAACTCATTCAAAAATGGACGAAATCCGAGGAAATGTAAACTGGATCTGTGACACATGATTACAAAGCCATATACAAAATTTCAGGTCAATAGCTCAAAAAGTATGTAGGAAAAAAGTGCGCAAAACCAATATTCTAAGTCCAAAAAGGGGCATAACTCATTCAAAAATTGACGAAATTCGAGGAAATGTGAACTTGATCTGTGACACTTGATTACAAAGCCATATACATAATTTCAGCTCAATACATCAAAGCATGTAGAAAAAATGTGCGGAAAACAAATATTCTAAGTTCAAAAAGGGGCATAACTCATTCAAAGATTGACGAAATCCCAGGAAATATGAACTTGATCTGTGACACATCACTACAAAGCCTTATACAAAATTTCAGCTCAATAGCTCAAATTATGTAAGAAAAAGGTGCGGAAAACCCGAACGGACGGACGGAGGGACATGACCATACCATAATACGTACCGTTTTTAAGAAACGGTTGTATAAAAAGTGGAAAACATTGTGGCAAAAGGAGAAATTGCACGTTTTTGTGCAGTTTCTTCTTTTGTCACTATGTTTTCAAAAAGCCGTTTGCTGCAGAGACGTCAGAAAGCGTTTATATGAGGGAAAGGGTTAACGTTATGGGACTTTGGCTCATAAAGTTTTGGAGATATGTGTGACATGAGTTTTTCTGATGGAGCCATGACATTCCAGAATATCAGGAAATGCCGACAATAATTTATTTTCTAACAATCTCTGCACATGTTTATTATAACTGTTTCAATCAAATAATGCTTCTTAATTATACTCTATATTCCCTTTGTTATCTCCAAACAAGCATATCCTCTTTTTCCTCAACATTGTTCAATTCTTAATTGAAATTATACCAAACCATTAACTCTTTTCTCATACACAGATGCCTTCTGATGCCTCAGCAGCAGACGACTTTTGAAAACAATGTAGCAAAAGAAGAAATTGCTCATAATGAGCAATTGGCTAATTTCTACTTTTGCCACAATGTTTTCAACTCTTTTTAATAATTAAATCTTCCCCTATAGAGAAAAGCTCTGGGCCTTTCGGTTTCAGACAAGAAGTTTTTTAATAGTTTTTCCATAATTTTGCCTAGATGATTTCAAAGTCGTCTGCTGCAAATCCGTTGTATGTGGAAAAAGGTTAACCAGATTGGATACAGTTAGAGTATCTGCTTTGAACACATTTCATATTTTGATACAGCATATGAGTCTTCATATTTAACCTTTTCCCTCATGGTGACGCTTTCTGACGCCTCTGCAGCAGACGACTTATTAAATCCTTGTAGCAAAAGAAGAAATTTCGATATTTAATATCATTTTCTATATTTTTACCTTGATAAAATCGTCTGCTGCAGATTTATTGTATGTGGGAGAGGGTTAACAGTTAAGGTTAGATGTGGATTGAACGCAGAAAAGAGTTAAGGATTATAAATATACATCACATTATCACCGCTGGATCGATATACATCACATTAACACCGCCGGGTCATGCCAAGGTTTTTAAC
Source organism: Serripes groenlandicus (assembly GCA_031761405.1). Classification (NCBI taxonomy): domain Eukaryota; kingdom Metazoa; phylum Mollusca; class Bivalvia; order Cardiida; family Cardiidae; genus Serripes; species Serripes groenlandicus. Next base: position 32,825,622 of record JASEVX010000006.1, read on the forward strand.
AATAGCGCCGCAGAGCGTATGCCTACGCTCGTCCCCTTTTTCTTAGCTGTCGATGCGCCATAAAACAATATACATTCATTCATTCATTCGTCCCCTTTTTCTTAGCTGTCGATGCGCCATAAAACAACTACATTTTTCATGAATTGCATAACACAATAATTATAAAAGCCAGAGTTAGGTGAAATAGACATTGTTTCTAGCATGTGTACCAAGTTTCAATTGAATATGTGCAACTGTTTTTTGAGTTATCAGGTAAAGTTAACTATTTGTGATGAAATTGCCAAGGGTATCACAATAGTCGACTGCATTTCTTCGAACAACAGACAAACTGAAAATGTTAATAATGGCTCTCCATCCCTAGCGATAAGAATTTTAGGGGACTTGCTGGGGGTCAAGATAAAGGAACCAGATGTACTGGTAGTTTTAGGGGACTGGCTGGGGTCAAGATAAAGGAACCAGAAGTACTGGTAATTTAAGGAGACTCGCTTGGGTCAAGATAAAGGAACCAGAAGTACTGGTAATTTTAGGGGACTCACTGGGGTCAAGATAAAGGAACCAGAAGTACTGGTAATTTTAGGGGACTCGCTGGAGTCAAGATAAAGGAACCAGAAGTACTGGTAATTTAACCAGGAAATGCAGGAAAATAACTGAAAAACTATTGAAATCGGCCTAAAACACTTTTCAAACAAACGAAATAAATAGAATTATTAACAAACATCCCATTTCCTCCTTTGATACTTAAGGGTCAAGTATTAGGCCTAACATCCCATTTCCTCCTTTGATACTTAAGGGTCAAGTATTAGGCCTAACATCCCATTTCCTCCTTTGATACTTAAGGGTCAATTATGAGGCCTAACATCCCATTTCCTCCTTTGATACTTAAGGGTCAATTATTAGGCCTAACATCCCATTTCCTCCTTTGATACTTAAGGGTCAAGTATAAGGCCTAACATCCCATTTCCTCCTTTGATACTTAAGGGTCAAGTATTAGGCCTAACATCCCATAACCTCCTTTGATACTTAAGGGTCAAGTATTAGGCCTAACATCCCATTTCCTCCTTTGATACTTAAGGGTCAAGTATTAGGCCTAACATCCCATTTCCTCCTTTGATACTTAAGGGTCAAGTATTAGGCCTAACATCCCATTACCTCCTTTGATACTTAAGGGTCAAGTATTAGGCCTAACATCCCATTTCCTCCTTTGATACTTAAGGGTCAAGTATTAGGCCTAACATCCCATTTCCTCCTTTGATACTTAAGGGTCAAGTATTAGGCCTAACATCCCATTTCCTCCTTTGATACTTAAGGGTCAAGTATTAGGCCTAACATCCCATTACCTCCTTTGACACTTAACCCTTTCCCACATACAACAAATCTGCAGCAGATGACTTTGAAATCATATCCGAAACAAATTGGAAACTCCCTTTAAATGAAAGTACAATAAATGAATAGAGTTGTGAAAAAGGGAGAAACATGTTTTTAAAAAGGTGTCTGCTGCAGAGGCGTCAGAAAGCGTCTATATGAGGGAACAAGTTAAGGGTAAAGTTAAGTAGTGGTTTAGACCTAATATCGTCTTACCTCCTGTGCAGCCTTGGCATGTTGTTCGTGGACATCCCGGCACCTGCAGGGAGCAAAGATCTTCTGTACAAGTTTCTTCAATGTCCTATAATCCACAGTATTGGCATAGGTATGACGTCTCAACTCACACAAGTCTTTACCCTGTAAATATATAGTACAATGAAAAGTTAACATATTTGTTATTATTTAACACTTACCGGTCATTTTAATATACGATAAATAATCTCATACTGGAATTATATATCAGGTATTAAATGATGAGTAAAGTTTTTATGCCACAAAAATGAAAGTTGTTCATAGTAAACCATATTTTTATTATAAAATTCTTAGCGTTTGTTATATTTAACCCTTTTCCACGTACAACAAATCTGCAGCATATGACTTTGAAAAATATGAACAAGAGGGCCATGATGGTCCTTGATCGCTCATCTGAAATATTCATAGCTTTCATTTTCTTAGGTAATGAACAAATTGGGTTTTACGGCAGGTCAATTAGGACCGGAGTGAAAACTGGAGGGTAGCAAAAAATGGCAATAATGAAGATGATGAATACTGGAAAGGAATATTATATTCATGCATCCAACTCAAGTCAAAACCACACTAGCGAGTTTTTAGCTATCATTTGGGGACTCTGACCTCCTGCTGGGAGTGTACAGATTACTATTTTTACACTCTTCCAAGACAGCCCATTTAGTTCAAGAAAACACTTTCCCTCATATAGACGCTTTCTGATGCCTCTGCAGCAGACGGCTCTTTGAAAACATTGTGACAAAAGAAGATGTTGCTCAAAACGAGCAATTTCTCCTTTTGCCACAATGTTTTCCACTTTTTTAGTCCATTCAATTAATGAGATTTTCCATTTCTTAACAAGAATTGACGTATGAGGGAAAGGGTTAATAAGTGAAAACTAACCCTGCCATTTGTGGTAATGTGTTGTTTTTTACCAACATTATTTAAGTTCTATCACAGCGCCAGTTCTCATATTCATGATCTCTGGGTAAACAATCCAGTACTAGCCTAGGAAATGTGCCTTGCCCAAGGGCACACCACCATGATCACAGTGCCGGGATTGGGGATCGAACCTAAATCAGCGGCAGACGACTTTGAAAACATCGAGGCAAAAGTATTGAATATCCTTATAAATGAAAGTAAAATATATTGAACAGCCTTGAAAACATGCAAACAGTGTTTACAAAAGTCACCTACGTACTGCAAATGGGAAAGGTATTTATTTATTTATTGGGGTTTTACGCCGCTTTCAACATTATTTCAGTTATATCACGGCGACAGTTCACTTATTCATGATCCCTGGGTGAACAAACCAGTACTAGGCTAGAAAATGTGCCTTGCCCGGCAAGGGCACTCCACCATGACTGTAGTGCCCTGCAAATGGGAAAGGTCATTACTGGTTTTGACACATAGCCTCAAACACAACCTTTTCAATCTTTTTGGTCAGAGCTATAGATAAGGGGGCATTTTGCATGTTCTAAAATCCTTATTTGACTGTATAACCCTATGTTGTGGGTACTTAAAAGAATCGTCTCATTTATACGATTCCTTTGAGTACACACAACATAGGGTTTGCTTTGATAATAAGAGAGAAATTGTTGGAAAAGAGCTGAATACCCCTCCCTCCTTATTTGGACCTCTGTTTTGGTCATCAAAACCATGACTTTAACCCTTTCCCTCATATAGACGCTTTCTGACGCCTCTGCAGAAGACGGCTTTTTGAAAACATAGTGACAAAAGAAGAAATTGCACAAAACGTGCAATTTCTCCTTTTGCCACAATGTTTTCCACTTCTAGTCATAGGTTATCCGTTCAATTATAAAGATTTTTTATTTTTTGACAAAATATGTTCAAAGTCGTCTGCTGCAAAATTGTCGTATGAGGGAAAGGGTTAAGTAATACTTATGAGAAATTTCTGTTCTTGTGGGGGTTTTCAACTCTATTCAATAATCATACTTTCATTCAAGAATTTTCATATATTGCCCCAATGTTTTCAAGGTCTTCTGCTATAGAAAAGTTGCATGATCCAAAGGGTTATGCAAGCACGAAGGTCGAGGAGATATGTCCGGAACTAGCCTCTGGTATCGTAAGCGCTAGTAAAAATATTTACATATAAATTGACCGCAAAAATGAAATGGGGGTTGCAGCGACATCAAATTGTATGTTGTCTGTATCAGGCAGGTTAAGGATTTAACCGTTTCCAACATACAATAAATCTGCAGCAGACGACTTTGAAAATATATGGGCAAAAACGTTAAACATTTACATAAATAAGGATTTAATCATTAAATAAAGTTGAAAACATTGCGGTCAAACGGGAAATTGCGCGCTTTGAGCAATTTCTCCTAAATTGGCACAAAGTTTTCAAAAGTTTTCTGCAGCCTAGACGTCAGAAAGCATCTATATGTAGGAAAGGGTTAAATTAACCTATTATGCTTATCCACAGCTTTTGAGATCCCTGCAATGAGCAAATCCTCCTTATTATACAATATTTTGTTACTTTCCATTTTTCTAGATTAGTTTTTTTTTTAACTGTTTTTAACTTGAATGATGCCATTAGATCATATCAGGGATATGGTTAACCCTTTTCCCCCATATAGACGCTTTCTGATGCCTCTGCAGCAGAAGGCTTTTTGAAAACATAGTGACAAAAGAAGAACAAGACACAGTGCTATATTATACTAATACAATTTTACAGAACATGGTCTCTCTTTTGTCACAGTGTAGGCTATATTATACTTATACAGTTTTACACAAATGGTCTCTTTTTTGTCACAGCGTAGGCTATATTATACTAATACAGTTTTACACAAATGGTCTCTTTTTTGTCACAGCGTAGGCTATATTGAACTAATACAGTTTTACACAAATGGTATCTTTATTGTCATGGTGTATACTATATTATACTAATACAGTTTTACACAAATGGTCTCTTTTTGGGCACAGTGTATGCTATATTGAACTAATACAGTTTGACACAAAATGGTCTCTTTTTGGGCACAGTGATGCTATATTGAACTAATACAGTTTTACACAAATGGTCTCTTTATTGTCATGGTGTATACTATATTATACTAATACAGTTTTACACAAATGGTCTCTTTATTGTCATGGTGTATACTATATTATACTAATACAGTTTTACACAAAATGGTCTCTTTTTGGGCACAGTGTATGCTATATAATACTTATACAGTTTGACACAAAATGGTTCTCTTTTTGGGCACAGTGATGCTATATTGAACTAATACAGTTTTACACAAATGGTCTCTTTATTGTCATGGTGTATACTATATTATACTAATACAGTTTTACACAAATGGTCTCTTTATTGTCATGGTGTATACTATATTATACTAATACAGTTTTACACAAAATGGTCTCTTTTTGGGCACAGTGTATGCTATATTGAACTAATACAGTTTGACACAAAATGGTCTCTTTTTGGGCACAGTGATGCTATATTGATCTAATACAGTTTTACACAAATGGTCTCTTTATTGTCATGGTGTATACTATATTATACTAATACAGTTTTACACAAATGGTCTCATTATTTTCATGGTGTATACTATTTTATACTAATACAGTTTTACACAAATGGTCTCTTTATTGTCATGGTGTATACTATATTATACTAATACAGTTTGACACAAATGGTCTCTTTATTGTCATGGTGTATACTATATTATACTAATACAGTTTTACACAAATGGTCTCATTATTTTCATGGTGTATACTATTTTATACTAATACAGTTTTACACAAATGGTCTCTTTATTGTCATGGTGTATACTATATTATACTAATACAGTTTTACACAAATGGTCTCTTTATTGTCATGGTGTATACTATATTATACTAATACAGTTTTACACAAAATAGTCTCTTTTTGGGCACAGTGATGCTATATTGAACTAATACAGTTTTACACAAATGGTCTCTTTATTTTCATGGTGTATACTATATTATACTAATACAGTTTTACATAAATGGTCTCTTTATTGTCATGGTGTATACTATATTATACTTATACAGTTTTACACAAAATGGTCTCTTTTTGGGCACAGTGATGCTATATTGAACTAATACAGTTTTACACAAATGGTCTCTTTATTTTCATGGTGTATTCTTTATTATACTAATACAGTTTTACACAAATGGTCTCTTTATTTTCATGGTGTATACTATATTATGCTAATACAGTTTTACACAAATGGTCTCTTTATTGTCACAGTGTATGCTATATTATACTAATATTACACTGCTACCTAACGATCAACCTAGAAATAACACAACTATAAATGAGCGCCTCCATAACTAGTAATTGGTCTATGATAAAGAGTGTCTAGCAACCATGATTAACCCTTCCCCTCATGCAACAATACTGCAGCAGGCAACTTTAACATATTTTGTCAAAAAATAGAAAGTCTCTAGAATTGAATGGATGGATGACTAAAAGTTGAAAACATTGTGGCAAAAGGAGAAATTGCAGAGGCGTCAGAAAGCGTCTATATGAGGGAAAGGGTTAAACAGTTTTGATCAATGGATGAAACAAACATGATCATTTTCAGATTGAACTAGAACTATCACTGAAGATGATAAATACCCCCTAAACAGCACCTTGACCTACACCATAACTTAATAAGTAAAAGGGCCATAACTCTGTAAAATAACATGCAATTGTAAGACATTTTATTGAATTCCACCCAGTTTGTAAGAGGCCGGACAAAATATGGCTTCCGACCGACACAGTGACTCCTATATACCCCCTCTTCTTCGAAGGGAGTATAATTATCTTAACGGCAGATGGTATAGAAAGAGCCTTTCAATCAGGGACCCTTATAAAGATGCTAAATTCCTTCGTTAGAATAAAATTTAAATACATATGAACATATCAGACTTCTTAATAATTTGGTCACGAAATTATTCTGAATAATAAACATTGGTAAATTGTTGCAAGCTTTCTATATAATCAAATCCCTTATATGCTTGAATTGTTTCAATCATTATGATCGTTTGTTCAATCAGAGAGATAAATTGCAATCTGCCCTTAAAGCATTCTGATAGTTAATTTATTGTGATTTAACTTTAATCCAATTAAGATAATTCAATCTGAAAAACTGCCCTAGAGAAATGTTATGGTCTCAAAGCAATACAATGAATTACCTCAGTCTGTCAGTTATACATTAACCACCAAATGTAACCCTTTCCTACATACAACAAATCTAAAGCAGATGACTTTGAAAACGCCTAGGTAAAAGCACAGACAACAATCGATCCTTTAAAAGAAAAGAACTAATTGAATAGAGTTGAAAACATGGTGACAAAAAGAGAAATTGCTTGTTTTGAGCAATTTCTTCGTTTGGCGCCTTGTTTTCAAAAAGCTGTCTGCTGCAGAGACATCAGAAAGCGTCTATATGAGGGAAAGGGTTAAATACTAGGATACTTATAGACAATACAGAGCTGAAATCATACTGGCATTATTTTTGATAGGACATAATTGATCAGTCTTGAAAATTACAGCTCAAAACTATTTATATATATTTTATTTTTTTTATATTTATTTATTCAAGTAATATAGGCCTCTGGCCCAAAATACAAAATACAAAAAATACAATTTAGCAATAGAGTGACAAATATATATTGTTTTACAAATAACAAGTGCAGAAGTATTTAAACATCAAAGACAAAATAATTTACTGATCATACGACATTAAGCTCTTGTTTTCTTTGATTCATTGCATGATATAAATATTTAGTAATTGACAAAACTTCATCTGTTATTGTAGACGACATAAGGGAGTAAAATAAGTTATGAGAACTGTTTTGTAACCAATAATCTTTAAAATAGATATCTTGCATATTGTTATACAGTGCACATTCAAAGAAAAAATGGTATTCGTCTTCAATAACATATGTATTTGACTTTAAGCAGTAGAAGCAATATCTTAAGTGTCTATCAATTCCAATATGTCTACCATTTTCTATCATTAGACTATGACATGAGCAACGAAAATTTGAAATAGCTTTCCTATATTTATATGATAAGTCTAGGCTTAAATAGCGTTCAACATTAAGTAGGGTCTTAAAGTGCATGTACTTATAATGTAAGGCTTTTGGTGAAGTTTCAATATCATCATGCCAGTTTTGCGAATCAATCAATTAAGCGTTGCTTAAAAATATTAATAAAGTTTAAATCATGAGAGACCCCACACGTATCCAAAACCAAATTGGAAAAGCATATCTTTAATACAACCTGCCCATGTTTTCCTACCAGATTCCTGTAGACGTTTTAACATTAAGTAACAATGTTTTGGATACCTGTGATCTCCCATACGTGTCAATTTTAACCAGTATTTAATACAGTTTGTCATGTAGATAGTACAAAGTGGTAGTCTCCCACATTCACCAAGAGCAAAATAATTAGCAGTGTTTTGTGACAAATTACAATTATTGTTTGCAAAATTTAACTTGTACAGATTCAACTTTATCAACATATTTGTAGCCCCAGATATTTCTGACGCATAATCATAAAATAGGTTTAACCATAGAATCAAAATCTTAAACATATCAATTGGATCAATATGACCAAATTGTCTTTGAAAATTACATACTACAAGCTGATGCTTTTAAACTCTGTAGAGAAAGCGTTCATGAGTTTTTGACCATACTAACTTCGGTGTGAAAAATACACCTAAGATATTTATAAAATGGGACAACTTCATTTATGGTGTGTAACAAAGTTCAGGATTCGCTTCGTAGCTCAGTCGGTAGCAGACGCGGGCTGTCAATCCAGCCTCGGGTTGTGAGTTTGAATTCGGCTCGGTCAACTTTCTTCCAACGATTGACAAAAGTCAATGCGGCAAATGCATAGTATGTCTTCCACCAATGGGCTAAGTCTACGTGGAAAAGCAGCCAGTTGCTGGGAAGATTGTTGTGTGGAGTACTGTGTGAGAAACCAGGAGAATGCATGATGTAGGTGACCGGACCGCCGTGATATAACGAGAAATTGTTAAAAACGGCGTTAAACCTTGATCAATCAGATCAGATTCGCTTATTTTAAACATGACTGTGATGTTTTTAAACCCTTTCCCATTTGCAGATGCATCTCTAGCAGGCGTCATTTGAAAACAGTGTGGAAATTTGATTTGTTGGGCCACAAAATTTCAACTCTATTCAATAGCTATTCCTTAATTATAGAGATTTACTACAGTTTTGCCCAGAGTTTTCTAATGGTTTTGTTCCAGCGGAATTACTTTACCTTTAATGATACAAATAATGGCCTCTAATTGCTATAACTCTGGCAATTATACGTCACAAAGACAGAACCATTATAATTTTATAAAATTTTAATTGCAAACATTAATGCTAAACTTTCAACCAGTTACATCCCGAGTACAATATTAACCCTTTCCTCATACGACAATTCTGCAGCAGACGACTTTGAACGTATTTTGTCAAAACATAGAAAATCTCTATAATTGAAAACGGATAACCTATGACAAAAAGTGAAAAACATTGTGTGGCAAAAGGAGAAATTGCACGTTTAGTATTATAAATCATGCACGGGCACCATTACATGCTATCATGTATACCCTCACAGACGCACGCACATACCATACATTGGGGAAACACCTTGAGAACGCCTCTTCAGCAGATGACTTTAAAAATCATTGTGGCAAAAGGAGAAATTGCTCTAAAACGAGCAAATTTCTCTTTGTCACAAAGTTTTCAACTAGATACTCAATAATCTTAATTTCATGAATAAGATATTTTCTACAATCTGGCAGATGGTTTCATAAGTCATGTCTGCTGCAGAATTGTTATAATTATTACATGCAAGATCCTCCATTACATTAAAAATGTTTAAAACTGCATACTTAAGTTGGTGGTACTACAAGTGGGAAGGATTTTATTTCAGTGTGAATCATGTATATGTTCTCCTAACACTTCAACGTGTAAATAACTCCTCACTTTTCATCCATTTTGTTGTTTATACCCATCTTTTGTTTGTTTCGCCATTTATATGTTTGTATAGTAGATTGTTACTAATTGTCTTAATGTAAATTTTCCAGAGGACCACATGAAAGACTGGGTAAACCCAAATGGGCTGCATCTATAAATAAAGTCTTTATTATTATTATTATTATATGGGAACGGAGTTAATTGCTGTCTAAACAGTATCTCAGTTATATCACGCATCCACTTCACTGGACACAGGTCTAAAACAGCATATCACTTATATCACGGCAGCCCCTTCACTGGACACAGGTCTAAAACAGTATCTCGGTTATATCACGGCAGCCGATTCACTGGACACAGGTCTAAAACAGTATCTCGGTTATATCACGGCAGCCGATTCACTGGACACAGGTCTAAAACAGCATATCACTTATATCACGGCAGCCCCTTCACTGGACACAGGTCTAAAACAGTATCTCGGTTATATCACGGCAGCCGATTCACTGGACACAGGTCTAAAACGGCATATCACTTATATCACGGCAGCCCCTTCACTGGACACAGGTCTAAAACAGTATCTCAGTTATATCACGTCAGCCGATTCACTGGACACAGGTTTAACCCTTTCCCTCATATAGACGCTTTCTGACGCCTCTGCAGCAGATGGCTTTTTGAAAACATAGTAACAAAAGAAGAAATTGCACAAAACGTGCAATTTCTCCTTTTGTCACAATGTTTTCCCCTTTTAGTAATAGGTTATCCATTCAATTATAGAGATTTTCCATTATTTGACAAAATATGTTCAAAGTCGTCTGCTGCAGAATTGTCGTATGAGGGAAAGGGTTAAAACAGTATCTCAGTTATATCACGGCAGCCGATTCACTGGACACAGGTCTAAAACAATATCTCAGATATATCACGGCAGCCGATTCACTGGACACAGGTTTTCTGGCTTTCTGGCGCATGTACTCAAAACAACATTCTTACAAGGCAATAATTACTATTAACCCTTTCCCTCATATAGAAGCTTTCTGACGCGTCTGCAGCAGACAGCTTTTTGAAAACATAGTAACAAAAGAAGAAATTGCATAAAACGTGCAATTTCTTCTTTTGTCACAATGTTTTCCACTTTTATTCATTCAGTTATAGAGATTTTCCATTATTTGACAAAATATGTTCAAAGTCATCTGCTGCAGAATTGTTGTATGAGGGAAAGGGTTAAAAAGACAAATAAACATTATTTTATTGTGATATTAGTATGTTACTTGAACATTAGCTTATGTTGCAAGTCTAATCGGGGACGAGTAAAAAAAATCGTAAACACCATTAAACAATCTGCAATACTTGGTTAATCAAATACAAACTTAAAATATTGGAAACATGAATTTATTTTCAAATGTATCGCAACTAAGCGTTTGTAAACAATCGCAACCGTAATATGTTCGAGGCGTTTACATTAAATTTATCCTAATAAAAACTCGTCCTTCCAAGTGATTTCTGAAAAGCTATTAAAAATATAAGTCGCCGGCTCCTGCCCAGTGACTAAATGACAGTTTTAAAATTCTTCAACTAGGATGGGTATTTATTAGCAAGTACAACACTTCATTAATGTTTTCTCTTAAACAATAATTTAACAAAAACTAATCTTAAATCACATGTATGCTATGCCACCTCTGAGAGTGGATGATTTATGAAAACATTGTTCTCATTTTAACACAATGTTTCTGCTTAGTTATCAAATGAGAGGTCCATATAAGTATGGCAATACAGTTCTTTCCCACCCATAATCTTTCTTATTATTCAACCAAACACCTATGATGTTGGTACTCTTTAGAATTGACTCATTGAAACAATTCTTTTAAGAACCCACAACATAATGTTACAGGGTCAAAAAAGATTGTAGAACATGTGAACACCCCTTATCTAGAGCTCTGTAAAATGAAACAATTATTTTATGATTTTCTTTAAACACAATGCATTATAAGTCAACACTTTTTTGTAAAAAGCAACCCTCATGTTTACAGTAAGATATGGCTATTAACCCTTTCCCTCATATAGACGCTTTCTGATGCCTCTGCAGCAGATGGCTTTTTGAAAACATAGTGACAAAAGAAGAAATTGCTCAGAACGAACAATTTCTCCTTTTGCCATAATGTTTTCCACTTTTTGTCATAGCTTATCCATTCAATTATAGAGATTTTCTATTTTTTGACAAAATATGTTAAAAGTCGTCTGCTGCAGAATTGTCGTATGAGGGAAAGGGTTAAACTTGCATATTTTACAATGACATTGTGAAACTAAACTTGACCACATACTTTGGAATACATATTTAGTTCATTGAAACTAGGTAGACATGGGCATCATTATAAATTTTCGCATTACTGAGTCTAAATAATCCATTCATGTAAGTACCGTGGCTAACGATTTTTCAAATGTAGTGGACCAAATGATGTATTCAGGTCTTGATAAAATAATGTTCACATAAGTAAAATATTTATTTATTTATTTATTGGGGTTTTACGCCGCTTTCAACAATATTTCAGTTATATCACGGCAACAGTTCACTTGTTCATGATCCCTGGGTAAACAAACCAGTACTAGGCTAGAAAATGTGCCTTGCCCAAGGGCACTCCACCATGACCGTAGTGCCGCGACTGGGGATTGAACCCGGGACACCCGGTTTCGAAATCCCCGCCGCTAACCACTCGACTACAGCGGATTCCTAATTTGATAGAGGATCACCAAAGGAACATTTCTACAAAATAATTTGGAAATAGCCATATAAGCAAAACAGATTTTTAAATTGTTCACTATAGCCATTTTAACGCAAAACAGCCCACCTTCTGGTGGCCATGTTTTTCGATCAATCAACATGGCTTTTTTACATATGAATATATCAGACTTCTTAACAATTTGGTCACAAAATTATTCTGTAAAAGAAATATTGGTAAATTGTTGCAACCTTTCAATATAATCAAATCTCTTATATGCTTGAATTATTTCAATCAAAGTGATAAATTCCAATTTGCCCTTAAAGCGTTCTGATTTATTGAGATTTTACTTTAATCCAGTTAAGATAATTCAATCTGAAAAAGCCCCTCCCCCCCTAGAGAAATGCTATGGTCTCAAAGCAATACAAGAAATTAACTAACCCTTTCCCACATTATGCGCCTCTGAGCGCCACGTTGTCAGGAATATTTTGACGATTTTTGACCCAATGACCTCAAAATCAATAGAGGTCATCTACCTCAGCCTCTATGTCAAGTTTTAGGGCCATGGGTGCAGGCAATGTTGAGTTACCACTCTGACAAGCTTTTAGCATTCAAGGTCACTGTGACCTTGACCTTTGACCCGATGACCACAAAAGCAAAAGGGGTCATTTACTGGTCAGGCCTAACCTCCAAGTCAAGTTTGAGGACTAAAGCTCAAGGCATTGTTTAGTTATCACTCAAACAAACTTAGTAACTGTGACCTTGACCTTTTACATGATGGTCACACAATAGAGGTCATCTACTGGTCACCCCCAGCCTCCATGTTAAGTTTTAGGGTCATGGGTGCATGCAATGTCGAGTGATCACCTGCACAAAATTACGCGTTCAAGGTCAGAAACCTTAACGTTTGACCTAATGACGTCACAATCAATAGGGGTCATATACTGGTCACCCCCAGCCTCCATGTCAATTTTGAAGGCCATGGGTGCATGCAATGTCGAGTTATCACTCAGACAAGCTTTTCAAGGTCACTGTGACATTGACCTTTGACCCAATGACCTCAACATCAATATGGGTCATCTACTGGTCACCTCCAATCTCCATATCAAGTTTGAGGGCCATGGGTGCAGGCAATGTCGAGTTATCACTCGGACAAGCTTTTCACGTTCAAGGTCACCTTGACTCAATGACCTCAACATCAATAGGGGTCATCTACTGGTCACCCCAAGCCTCCATGTCAAGTTAAAGGGCCATGGGTGCAGGCAATGTTGATTTATCACTCGGCAAAGCTTTTCTAGGTTCAAGGTCACTGTGACCTTGACCTTTGACAAATGACCTTAAAATCAATAGGGGTCATCTACTGGTCAGGCCAAGTCACCATGTCAAGTTTGAGGGCCATGGGTGCAGGCAATGTCGAGTTATCACTCGGACAAGCTTTTCACAGTCAAGGTCAGTGACCTTAACCTTTGACCTTATGACCTTAAAACCAATAAGGTTCGTCTACTGGTCATCCCCAGCCTCCAAGTCAAGTTTGAGGATTATAGGTCCAGGCATTGTTGAGTTATCACTCGGACAAGCTTTGGTCTACCGACGGACTGACCGACCGACATGTGCAAAGCAATATACCCCTCTTCTTCGAAGGGGGCATAATAACTGAATATAGTTGAAAACATGGTGACAATAGGAGAAATTGCTCGTTTTGAGCAATTTCTTCTTTTGTTGCCATGTTTCAAAAAGCTGTCTGCTGCAGGGGCATCAGAAAGCGTCTATGAGAGAAAGGGTTAAATACTAGGATACTTAGAGACAATACAGAGCTGAAATAATAATGGCATCACTTTTTGATAAGACATAATTGTTTAAGCCCCCATCACACTTATTTCGAATCAGCAGGAATCAGCCGCAATCAGCCAGAATGGAAAAAAATGAAAAATTCGAATCACATTCGGGCTGGAAATCCAAATTGACCAACATTCCTAATCTTTGTTTGAATGCCTCTCGAATATTTAGAATGAACTTCGATCCCTCTTCGAATGATTCTTGCACACTTTCGAACGCAGTTCAAATGCAGTTGGAACACAGAAGGAATACTTAAAACGCTGTTAGGAGGCAGGAAGAATAATACAAACGCCCTTTGATTGCCGTAAAAATGCATTTCGACTGTTGTAGGAATACTACCCGAAGTCTGATGTGAATGTGCTGGCAGAGGAAGACTGTTCTACTGGCTGATGGACATAGTTTCTCTGACACTGAAGATGCTCGACTCTCCTCAAGAACCGATTCCCCAGGAACTTCTTTGGCTACAGCACCACTGCCCTGTCCATTACGCCTGCCAGTAGTTACATTATGCTTCCTCCTTGGCGGCATAGCTTGAGAAATGAAAGCTGTAAACTTAATATTTCGATGTTGCTTCCATGAATCCTAGATGCAGACTGAAGTTCCCGCGGTTTGTACGATTTGGCGGTATTCTAGAAAATGATGTCAGACTTCATTCGAGATAATCTTAAAACGTTCCGAACGCATTCGAGATGCAATCGAACGGCAATTTACATATTCTGACGGCGTTCGGACTGTATTCCAACTGAACTATTTTAGTTTCGAAATAGGTTCCGGCAGCAATCGGGATGCATTCTGGATGCATTCCGGCACATTCGAGACACATTCAAAACATTCTGGGTGGATTCAAAGTGGTTTGCGATTTCAATTATCCCTCGAACTGTATAGGAATGTTTCGAATGTTGTTGGAAGCCAGTAAGAATACTAAGAATGCAACTAGAATGCTGTTGGAATACACTCCGAATGCTGTTCGATATTTTTCCACTTCGAATGCACATCGAAAGTTTTGAACATGTTCAAAATTTTCGAGCTGGCCACAAGAATGTGCAAGAATGTGCCCGAAGGTTAGTAATGTATTAAGAATGCGATACAAACTTTACGAATGAACTTCGAATCGGCCGGAATGTACAAACAAATTTCATTCCAACGGCATTCCGGCTAATTCCGCCTTAGTGTGACTAGGGTATTAGTCTTAAAAATTACAGCTATTTATAACAATAATTTTTCTTCGCGATTACTATTAAAATAGTATGTCATAATGGTTAAATGAAAGATAAAAGTTAATGTAATACTTGTTGTGACTGGCACTAAAACCACAAACTGGGGTTATTCAAGATTTTATTTAATTGAAAAAAAAAATGCCTTAAATAAAACAAGAAGCCAGTATTGCTCTACTGGAAAAATGCAAAATAACAATTCCAGCATAAAGTCCCCAGTGGCCAAGTCTTTTTTTACAAATCTATATAGCTTGAATGAATCTGGTAGATGGTCACCTAAGGAGCATTCCATATCTTCTTGTAATGAATACACCTGGAGCAGGGCTCACACACTAGGTTGTTTATCATTCGCATACTGTTCCCGTTTAATAATATACAAACATGCCAATTAGGCCCATCACTGCTACTGATGCATTTGACGCCTCAGTGATTGACAGCATACTACAGCTTAACCCTTTCCCCACATAAACACACTTTCTGATGCCTTCTTTTGTCACAATGTGTGTTTTCAAAAAGTATAAATGCCTCTACAAGTGGTAAAGGGATTAATTACCAACAGGTCAAACAGGTGAAAACCAAATAAGTTACCTGATTGATTTATACACGCATCTTGTCAACTTGATAATGGTAAATCAATACATGATGAAAGTAGTCTATTCAAATGCATAATAATAGTCTATAGTCTATTCAACAAGAGCTGTCCACAAGACAGCATGCTCAACTATTTGGCCATTTAACCCTTTCCCTCATACGACAATTCTGCAGCAGACGACTTTGAACATATTTTGTTAAAATATGGAAAATCTCTATAATTGAATGGATAACCTATGACTAAAAGTGGAAAACATTGTGGCAAAAGGAGAAATTGGACGTTTTGAGCAATTTCTTCTTTTGTCACTATGTTTTCAAAAAGCCGTCTGCTGCAGAGGCGTCAGAAAGCGTCTATATGAGGGAAAGGGTTAATACTATAAACAACAGTTGTTATTGAGACAGTGGCTTGATAGTATAGAACTATAAATCAAGTTGGATAAGTCTTGTTTGAATAGCATCTGCTGTTTGTGAGAAAAGGCCTTGCATGCAAAACTTTAAACCAAATTTCTAACTTCAAAAAGGGCCATAATTTATAATAAATTCAGTCAGGAGCTACCTAACCTGATTGTTTGATACCTTTAAAGACTATAATAATGAAGTTTTAAATCAATCCCTGAGTGGTTACTGAGATATGCATGCAAAACTTTAACCCGATTTTTCAAAGTCAAACAAGGGCCATAAATTGTACTTAATTCATACAAGAGTTATCTAACCTGACTGTCTGACACCCCTGAAGACATGAATAAAGTTTCAAGTCAATATCAAAAGTGGTTACTGAGATATATCCATGAAAGTACTTTGCATGCAAAACTTTAACCATAATTTCTAAGTAAACAAGAGGGCCAAGATGGCCCTAAATCTATCACCTAATTGATAGTAAATTAGTAGCAAATATTTATCTGCAAATATCTGGAAATTTTTTATCAGGGAGTGCAAATGAAACTGAAAGGAGTGGACACTTCTCAAGAAACAGCTTATCAGTAAAGGCCATTTATATCTTGAAATCTAACAAGAACTTTAATAAGAATGGAATTATAAAGTTTTTGTCATTTTGAACCTTTCCTGATACCGCCATGCTGCCCTGTTTTTCAACGAAATCAATATGGCTTCAACAGTTTATTTAGAGGGTCACTTAAGAAACATTTCTACCAAATTATCTTGCAATCGCACAAGTAGATTATGGAGGAAAAGGATTTCAAAATTTGGATATTTTTCTCACTTTCTGATGCCGCAGCAACCCAAGTTCTCAATGGAATTTAAATCTTTGAACAATTTTGAAAGAGGACCACCAAAGGAACATTCTTGTGATGTTTTGTGGAAATTGGTATATTGGAATGGTAGGAGTTGGTTGTCATTTGTAGCTAAAAGTTCAATTTACCCTTTTTGTGATGACGCCTGGTTGATATGATTGTGTAACCAATCAAAACGGCTTAAACAAATTAAATAGAGGATCTTTACAGTAAGATTCGTATTATATTTTCTTAAAATCAGACAAACACTTTCATAAAAATGGAATTTTCAAATTTTGTCATTTTGCCCCTTTTCTGATGCCGCCTGACTGCCATGTTTTTCGACCAATCAGTATGGCTTGAACAATTTTTATAGAGGGTCACCCAAGGAACATTTCTACCAAATTATATTTGAATCTGACAGGCAGATTCAGAGGAGAAGATTTTTAAAGTTTGGACATTTTGTCCCCTTTCTGATGCCGCAGCAACCAAAGTTCTCATTGGAATTTTAATCTTTGAACAATTTTGAAAGATTACCACCAAAGGAACATTCCTGTGATGTTTTGTGGTAATTGGTCTATTGGAATGGTAGGAGATGGTTGTCATTTGGAGCTAAAAGTTCAATTTACCCCTTTTGTGATGACGCCTGGTTGCTATGATTGTGTAACCAATCAAAACGGCTTAAACAAATTAAATAGAGGATCATGACAGTAAGATTCGTATTATATTTTCTTAAAATCAGACAAGCATTTGCATAAAAATGGAATTTTCAAATTTGTCATTTTGCCCCTTTTTTGATGCAGCCTGACTGCCATGTTTTTCGACCAATCAGTATGGCTTGAACAATTTTTATAGAGGGTCACCCAATGAACATTTCTACCAAATTATATTTGAATCTGACAGGCAGATTCGGAGGAGAAGATTTTTAAAGTTTGGACCTTTTGCCCCCTTTCTGATGCCGCAGCAACCAAAGTTCTCAATGGAATTTAAATCTTTGAACAACTTTGAAAGAGGCCAACCAGAGGAACAGTCCTGTGATGTTTCACGGATATTGTCCTTGGAGTTTGGGAGGAGATGATGTTTAAAGCTAAAAGTTAACGCCGGACGGACGACGGACAAAAAGTGATCAGAATAGCTCACCTTGAGCCTTCGGCTCAGGTGATCTAAAAAGGGCCATAATTTGCATCATGTGCTGGTAAGAGTTATCAAACTTGATTGTTTTTATAGGTGTGATGGTTGGGAAGGGTTGTATAAAGTTTCAATGCAATGCATCACGTAAATACAGAGATATGGACTCTTAATGTAGTTGCACACACAACTTTAACCAGAATTTCTAAGTCTAAAAAGGGGCATAATTGTATCAAAATGGGTTAAAGAGTTTTGGGACTTGTCTTGCAAGGTCCTTTGATGATTTCCAATGAGTGTGTGAAGTTTTAAAGCAATAGCATCTGTGGTTTTTGAGAAAAAGCCTTGCATGCAAAACTTTCACCAACATTTCTAAATCCAAAAAGGGGCATAATTGTGTCAAAATATGATATAGAGTTATGGGACTTGTCCTGCAAGGTCATTTGATGATGTCCATTAAGTGTGTGAAGTTAAAGCAATAGCATCTGTGGTTTTTGAGAAAAAGCCTTGCATGCAAAACTTTAACCAAAGTTGCAATGCCGACGCTAACGCACAAGTGACTGCAATAGCTCTCATATTCTTCGAATAGTCAAGCTAAAAACGGACCAACACAAAGAAACAACAACAAGGGGCCAAGTATAACTCACCTTCATTTAAAAAAAAAATAAACCCAAGAGTTCTACATTGAATTCAATCCCTGTAGCAATTCTGAAAGGGCATCTCTAAAGAATGATTCCTGTGAAGTTTGGTTAAACTAGAACTATCACTGAAGATGATAAATACCCCCTAAACACCACTTTTATTGAATTCCACCCAGTGGTTTGTAAGAAATAGGCCGGAAAAAATACCCCCCTAAACAGCACCTTGACCTACACCATAATTTAATTAGTAAAAGGGCCATAACTCTGTAAAATATCATGCAATTGATAGACAGACTGCCGACAAAGTGACTCCTATATACTCCCTCTTCTTCGAAGGACGTATAAAAATTGGCACAGTGGTTTGATTAGGAGATGTCCTTAACCCTTTCCCACTTGTACACATGTAATGACGAATCTGCAGCAGACGACTTTTGAAAACACTGTGGACAAAGGTGAAATTGCTCATGAGCAATTTCTCCTTTGGCCACAATATTTTCAACTTAATTTAACAAGCTAACTAAGCCATCTTTTTATTGAGATTTTTTCAGGTTTTTGTCACCATGTTTTCAAAGTCGTCTGCTGCAGATTTGTTATATGTGGGAAAGGGTTAAAAGAAATTTGTGGGGAGATGACGCACAACAGACTGCCAATGATAGGTCAATGTAGGCATTTATTGTGTAGGCAAGTTAATATTAATAGACAGTAAAAAAAAATAGTTCTAATATAGTTAACCCTTTCCAACATAAGACAAATCAGAAGCGTACAACTTTGAAAACATCTAGGCAAAAATGTGATGTATCTCTTTATGAGAAATGTTGATTATTGAAAAGAGTTGAAAACATTGTTGGCAAAAGGGAAAATTGCTCATCTTGAGCAATTTCTTCTTTTGTCACAATGTTTTTAAAAGCTGTTCGCTGGAAAGGCGTCTGTCTGTATGAGGGAAAGGATTGATTGATTGATTGATTGGGGTTTAACGCCGTTTTTAACAATTTCTCAGTCATATCACGGCGGCCAGTTCACCTACACACATATTTCCTGGTTTTCTCACACCAGTACTCCACACAACAATCTTCCCAAGCAACTGGCTGCTTTTCCACATAGACTTAGCCCATTGGTGGAAGACGAATGACGCATGTCGCATTGACTTTTGTCAATCGTCGGAAATGAGGGGAAGGAACAACAGTAGATGCCTCTGTAGCAGAAAACACTTTTTTGCTCATAATGTACATTTTCTCCTTTTCTCACAGTGATTTCTAATCTATCTTAACCCTTTCCCTCATATAGACGCTTTCTGACGCCTCAGACACAGACTCTTTAAATCATTATGCCATTTCTCCTTTTTTCACAGTGTTTTCAACTCCTTTCAATAACTAAACTGTCATATATAGAGATTTTCCATATTTTTACCTAGATGTTTTCAAAGTCGTCTGCTGCAGAGTTGTTGTCTGTGGGAGAGGGTTAAAGGGTTAAAATTGCAATTATAAATGAAATTAATTTCAATGTTTTTCAAGAAAATTCAAATTATTCAATCAATCCCAAATCTGTAGCATACCAAAAAAATATCTAAAAATGAAATTATGATTATTGAACAGTTGAAAACATTGTGACAAAAAAAAAAAATAGCTGAGATTGCTCATTAATATTCTTCAAATATTAAGAATATTACTAAGTTACAAACTTTTAAATACCAGTGTAAAAAGCACTTACTTAACATATCGAAGTTATAAGAAAAGTATTTACAACATTGTTCTCATTTGTTTCAATTTATATATGCTTATGGATACATATATGTTCTGTATGAATGCTGAAATGTGTGATATAATGTTGTTTTTAAAATCTATATTTACTATTTACTTTAACATGATGGTGCTTGTCGTATAATTGAATGAATGATTTGTTAAAAATGTGTTTTGTTACAGAAGACCACATTGTAAATATGACTTTTTACATTTGTTAATTTGTATAAAATGCATAATGTGTTATCTTCTTAAAATAAAGAATTTATTATTATTATTATTATTAATGTGTATATAATTTCTCCTTTTGCCACAATGTTTTCAAAGGTCGTCCGCTGCAGATGTATCAAAATGCATCAACATGTCGGAGAGAGATAAATAGCCAATCAGTGCGTACAATAGAACGAGTTCGACAGTTTGATGGACTATTGGAATTCGAATTCCTGGAAAGTTGTGGCTATTGGACTGGCTACAAGTCCTCACTAACTGTTCAATGTAATCCACTAACAAACCTAAGCTGATAGTTCATGAATAAACACAATGCTACATTAACTCATAGCTGCTAGTCCCGAGCTCATTATTATAGTTATATTCAAGCAGTTGGCTTGTACATTGTGTGCTTCTGGTCAGTAAGAACTGCATTGCTGTTGGTGGGACTTATTTTGTTCAGGACTTTTTACTTATTGAAATTAAAAAAAATTATATATATATAAATATATTTATTGTGTTAATAAATATGTATGAGAGGTGTTTTATAATATGATTATAAATCTTTTTTTATTTCTTTAATAAATAAAAAAAAAAATGGTTTAAAGAGAGAAATATATCTAACTTATTTAAAAAAAAATGTGTTTTAAACAATATTGACATAGTTTTTATAGTACAAATACATTTGATTTATTGTTTTTACGATAATTTGAATATGACAGAAGTAGTACAAGTTGAAAGTGTATAGTCATCCTTGGTTGTGAGTCGAAATTGAACTGAACTGGCTATATTAAGATTTCGTAACTACAGTAACATCACTTCAAATTGTTTATACCAATTTCTACAGGAGGATATTAAGTGTATAGTCCCTGGTTGTGAGTCGAAATTGAACGGAACTGGCTATATTAGGATTTCGTAACTACAGTAAAATCACTTCAGATTGTTTTATTTATTTCAACAAGAGGATATCTAATTTTACAGTTTCTATATCATGGCAGTTAATATAGGAATAAAATTGCATCTGTTCTAGGATAAAGGATTTCTTGCGTAGATATATCATTACAAGGTAAGCTTTTTATCACTTTCCCACATATAGATGCAATTTGACACATCTGCAGCAGACGACTTTTGAAAACATCATGATGAAAGGAGAAACTGCTTAAAACGAGCAATTTCTCCTTTTGCCACAATGTTTTCAACCTTTTCAGTAATTATACCTACAATTATAGAGATTTTTCACACAGCCCTTTTCCACAAACAGCAACAGATTTCTTTTAAAACATTTAGTCAAAATTTTGGAAACTCTTAAACTCTTTATAAATGAAAGAACAAATATTTGAAAAAGAGTTATTAATTGTGAGCAATTACTCCTTTTGCCACTCTGTTTTAAGAAACCTACTGTTAAAGATTTGCATCAGATTAAGAGTGACTGTACTTGGGAAAGGCGTGACATTTTAGTCATACCATACAAATACAGACATCAACACATTTTTATGTCAAAAATACATTACCAGTCATTTATTACCTGATATATACATCTCCTAACCCTTAATTCATCCAGAAAAAGAACTCGCCTAGCGTATCCCTCACGCCTGTGTGATATACACGGTCACCGGTAAATACCGGCGCACGAGGTCAACGTGTCACTTTTAGTTTCCTGGACACACCGACCTACAGGCTTGAATTTATTTTCATTTTTCTAAATTTATTTTCGTTGTCTAGTTAAAGCTTTCGCTTTAACGGGTCAATTCATTCAGTTAAACTGTACATTTACTTCTTGAACTTGAACTTTGTTTATTTATTGTTTGTGTTTAAGTTGTGTTTTTTTGTAGTAACAACTAGCTGAGAGCCGCGGGTGGTTACCCCACCCACTATTTCAGTTACGAGTCGGGTCTTGAATGACCGTGCATTAATTTTTCAATTAATTTTCAACGGTGAGATTTCCCGATCCGGTAGCGATAATATTGTTTATCGCCTTTGTTGTTGTTTTGTATAATTACATAGACATTTGGAGAATATTTAAAAAATATTTTTTCATTGAATTACGTCCGTAAAAACGAGTAGTGAAATAAAAGAATAGAAAATATTATTTTTTGTTTTTGAACTTCGTAATTTGATTTTGTATTTATACTATGTCACATAATGGTGAACAGAGGCGTGGCTCATGCGGTCATTTAGTGGCCTTGTGGGACACGCACTCTTCCTGCATTGCGTGCACTGAGTGCACAAAGGATTCACCATGTGAGTTCTGTTCGTTATGGTCGGCTTCCGTTTGGAAACAGGCCATATCGAGGAGGACTCACAAAAGCCGTAAGAGTAAAACTGTTCCTTTGAAGAAGAAGGTAAGTATTAGCTCTACGAGCGAAGGGGAATTCGAGGGTTTTTCCCCAACAGACTCCACGACTGGGTTGATTAGACGGAAGGACGTCACCAGCTTATGGCAGAGCTTTTCAATCTTCAGTCAAGACATACGCCTCTGTAACAGCCACGACGGGACCGTCTCGAAGTTCGGAGGAACGTATGATATCGTCTGGTCAAAAACAGACGACTGGTGTTAGTGCTGAACCTTCGGGTGAGGCAATGGGGCATTCTCAGGGAAACCTAACAGAATGGCCCCCTCTTTCACCACACTCAGTTGATAGGCATTCTTCGGAAGCCTACAGCAGAGTTCCAAATTACCCGGTCGGCGGGCAGAATTTGGGGACCGGTGATGGAGCATTACAATTGCCTATCATTGGTCCACAGGGTGATGCTTCCGAGCAAAACCCTTATGACTCCGGGCGACCGGGTACCGGGCAACCGGGTACCGGGCAACCGGGTTCCGGGAAACTGGACAGTCATATTACCTTGGTTAAATCGGGCACCGGGCAACCGGGCAACCAGGCAGTCATTTTGAAATGACGAGACCGGTCACCGGGCAACCGGGCAATCATTCTAGAATGATACGACCAGTCACCGGGCAACCAGGCAGTCATTCTGAAATGACTAGACCGGGCACCGGGCTGCATGAAGCGACCGGGCATTCTGTCAGTCAATTCAGCATGACTAATCCATACACCGGGAATGAGGACATGGGTCATTCATTTCACGATGAATGGGAGAATCAGCAAGGCAGTCATTCATACATGACTCGACCTGCCACCGGTCAACCAGGTACCGGGCAACCCGGTACCAGGCAACCGGGATCAGTGCGTCTCGATCGGATAGATACACGTTATCATTCTTTCGCAGCACAGCCTGATTATTTGGATATTCAGAACACTGGTTTACCAGGTTTTAATAACCAACCTGCTGACATAGATTACGGAGAGTACATATCGAGAAAATCATTCCGTTCTCCTAGGGGAACAGTGTATTATTCAAGAGATATTACTCCTCCACGTTACCAACCTTCATTACGAAGGAGTGATCGGTTCTATGACAGACAGGTTAGTGATGCCTACCGTGATCGTCAAATTCCTGATTATAGGAATTTACGACTCCCGGAAGGACACCTCTCCAAGAGGCAGTCCTTTGAAAGGCAATCCCCCGATCGGAATATTGCTTGTTCCGTTAAGGGGAAGTCGAAAAGATCACATACAGTGAGTTCGGCTCCGATGATTGACTCTGTGCAACCTTTCTCTGCTGCGGATAGAAGGTTGAGTTCACATGATCGTCACCAGCTTATGGATTTATCAGAGAATGAATCCATTTCTGGATCGGAAATTGGTCAACCGGTGGGAAGTCCGGTTAAGCACAATACTTCTCGTCGTAGGCCTAGACAATCCTCCACTTCTTCGTCTGACGAAGAAACGGAAAGTCTATTACCTATAGAAGACGAGCCGGCTGCGGATCGTTGGTCCCTGCAGCAGGCTATTGAAGAAGTTTTTAGGGTAGTGCCTAGCCCACCTCAATCACAGTTAGTGCTAAACTGGTTGAGAGATGGGAGGCCAGAGCGCGTCTGGGAGTCATGGTGGCTTCACATGACGATCATTTCGCCATAGCTCTGGCACTGCTACTTAAAGAGGAGAATGTCTCTAGCAGAGGGGCTAGCAGAATTCTGGAGGCTTTTGATACGGGGAATCGGCACCTGATGGCTCTGAATTTGCAGAACGCCACGGAAATGCTGTCCGCGAGGAGAGATGCGACACTTGTCAAATCCTCTTCTCTGCTACAAAATAGCAAGGACAGCTTAAGAGCCGCCCCCTTATCCTCCAATCTTCTCTTTGGTGGAAGGGTTGCTGCAGTGACTGTTACTGATTCGTCAGAACAATCCAGACGCCTTTCGGCGAGTGCAGTAAATGCTTTGTCACAGAGTCGTAAATACTCTGCACCGGCGGCTAAATGGACTAATACTAGGAAGCCCCCGGCGAAAAAGCAGAAACAGGAAGTGAAGGCTGTACCGCCTAAACAACCTCCTTCCACGGGCCGGAATTATGCTAAACCGAAGCCCCGTTTCACGGGAGCTAAGCCGAAGCATACTTCCAGGTATGGTACGGCTCCTAGGCCGCAGCCCTAGGGGTACGCACCTCTCTATGACTATCCCGAGGCCGGAGATTGCAGTAGGGGGCCGCCTGTCATTTTTCAGGGAAGAATGGGGGAGTATCACGGAGGATCGTTGGATTTCATGCGTGATACAAGAAGGGTATCTAATTCCCTTCGTTTCCCCCCCTCCCATGACAAGCGTGCCCATCGATCTGTCGTCACGCCATCCGACCATGTCAGAAGTGATTACATCACTTCTGAAAAAGAAAGCCATAGAGAGGGTTCTCAACCCCAATACTCGGGGTTTCTACAGCCGTCTTTTTCTCGTTCCAAAAAAAAAAAAAAAGACGGTCGGTGGAGACCGGTGATAGATTTGTCAGCCCTGAATCTATTAATACCGGTCGAGAAATTCAAGATGGAGTCGGCCCGCTCCATCAGAATGGCTATTCGGAAGGACGACTGGGCGGTCTCGTTAGACCTACAAGACGCCTATTACCACATTCCGATCGCTTCCTCGTCGAGGAAATACCTTCGGTTTGTGGTAAATGGAGAAGTGTACCAATTCAGGGCACTTCCCTTCGGCCTCAAGTCCGCACCTCGAGTATTCACGAAGATTACAAATGCTGTGGGAGCCTTTCTACGAATGAACGGGCCCCAGCTTCTTCAATACTTCGACGACTGGCTACTCCACAGAGCAGATCGTTTAATTCTCCTTCACGATCTGTCTCTAGCCTGGCGGACCATTCTGCGATTGGGCCTTATTCCCAATACGCAGAAGTCGGACTTAGTTCCGTCAAAGAGGTTTACATTCGTAGGGATGACCTTTCTCACCGACCTAGCGGTGATTCGGGTCCCTTCGGACAGAGTCGATTCTCTTTTCCGGAAGATCAGACTCACTCTGGATCAGGCTATGGTAACAGCCCGGTCCATGCTGTCAATTCTGGGGTCCCTGAGTGCAGCAGCCGATCTAGTCAGTCTAGGCAGGCTCCACATGCGGCCCCTTCAGTATCTTTTTCTGTCCCGGTGGCGTCCGTCTGTGGACTCACTGGAACAGGAGATAGCTCTGACGGATTTCTTCAAGTCACACCTTCGGTGGTGGCTGGATCCGTTAATCTATCTACAAGGGGTGCCCTTGATCACATCACCTCCGGATCTGTACCTTTTTACAGATGCCAGTGCTGTGGGTTGGGGAGCTCATTTAGAGCCACAGGGCCTAACAGCCCAGGGCATGTGGACAGCGGAGGAACGTTGTTTGCACATAAACAACTTAGAAGTGAGAGCAGTCCTGCTAGCTCTCAAACAGTTCTCTGCCTCCGTTGCGAACACAACTGTTTTATTGTCGACGGACAATACTACTGTTGTGTCCTACATTCGCAGGCAAGGAGGAACGCACTCCCATCTACTCTTTCTGGAGACATGGAAGTTACTCCTTTGGTGCCAGGCGACGTCGTTAGTAGTCTTAGTAAAACACGTCCCCGGCCATTTGAATGTCGTAGCGGACAGTCTATCCCGCCAAAACAAAGTTCTTCCGGCGGAATGGACACTGAATCAGAGTGTAGTAAACTCTGTATTCATGCGGATCGGGACACCACTGGTGGATCTTTTCGCCACCAGAGTCAACCATCGGCTGCCACTTTATGTGTCACCGATGTACGATCCTGCAGCCTGGGCAGTGGACGCACTGACCCTCGATTGGGACCGTCTATTCGGGTACGCGTTTCCCCCGTTCATTCTGGTCCCGATCGTACTACAAAAGGTTCTTCGTTCTCAACAGTGCAGAATCCTGTTGATAGCGCCATTTAAGCCCCAGAGGTCTTGGTTCAACGACCTCCTGGCCTGCCTGTCGGCACAACCAGTACGTCTTCCTCTTCAAGACGACCTTCTGTTTCAGCAACCGGGGCGGCATCTTCATACCAACCCGGCAATGCTTCATCTTCACGCTTGGACATTATCAAGCGATCGATCCGAGAGAGAAACTTTTCTCAAAAAGTTGCCTCTCGCATCGCTCAATCCAGAAGACGATCCACTAGAATCGTCTATGATTCCAAGTGGACAGTCTTCTCAGATTGGTGTCATGCTAGGTCGATCAATCCTGAGTGTCCCTCTGTAGCTAGGATTGCCGATTTCTTTCTTTTTCTTTTTGAAGATAAAGATCTAGCTGTTAGCACAATAAAAGGTTATCGTTCAATGCTTTCGAATACGCTTAAGTTCAAAGGGGGAGAGAGTATTGGTGCTAATCCATTTCTCTCGGAACTTATGCGATCATTCGAACTAGATAAACCCGTTTGTAGGAGTTTAACTCCAAAATGGGATTTATCTTGCGTTCTTTGGTCTCTTACAAAGGCGCCGTACGAACCTCTGTCTTCTGCTTCGTTAAAATTTTTAACTTACAAAACTGTCTTTCTTCTTGCCTTTGCGACCGCGCGTCGTAGAAGTGAGTTGCATGCGCTTTCAGTAGAAACCGGCTTTATCAGATTCAATGAATCTGATGGCTCGTTCACTCTACTTTGTCAGTCAGGTTTTTTAGCCAAGAACCAGTTACCTTCGGTCCTTCCTAAACCAATCACGGTTCCCAGTCTTTCTGCGAGCTGTGGTCCGTTGGATGCCGACAGACTTCTATGTCCCGTTAGAGCTCTTAAGCTTTACCTTAAGAGAGTTAAAGGGACAAGGGGCCGTAGGAAGAGGTTGTTTCTCCCTCTGATAGGATGTAAGGATATATCAGCGGCTTCTATTTCCCGCTGGATATCCTGTACAATTAAATTAGCCTACACTAATCTTTCAGTTCGCGATCTCTCGTTTTTACGGATTCGTCCACATGAAATTAGAGCACTCTCCACTAGTTGGGCCTTTTCCAACAATGTGCCTTTAGAGGATATTCCTCGTGCCGCGGTATGGAAATCTCAATCGACTTTTTCAAATTTCTACCTGCGATCTATGTCTAAGCAAACTGAAAATCTTCACTCTCTGGGGCCACTGGTGGCGTCTCAGCGAGTTATATGCTAATTACATATTAGACACAACAATAAAGTACTTAACGATTGAAATTTATCAATCCATTCTCCTACTTTCACAGGCTGTTGTGTCTCAGTACTAAGTAAATAAATTAAATAAAAATAACTACAATGTGCTGCATTACCTGTAGGACTAGAAGTGTTGGCAGATGCCTCCCGACCGATGCTGAAAAGTCATCAGGTAATAAATGACTGGTAATGTATTTTTGACATAAAAATGAAGTTTTTAAAGTAAAACATATTTTTATTAGAAAATACTTACCAGTCATTTCATATTCCCGCCTCCCAACCCCGCGTCGTCAACCAACACTTACTTGAAAACTAAAAGTGACACGTTGACCTCGTGCGCCGGTATTTACCGGTGACCGTGTATATCACACAGGCGTGAGGGATACGCTAGGCGAGTTCTTTTTCTGGATGAATTAAGGGTTAGGAGATGTATATATCAGGTAATAAATGACTGGTAAGTATTTTCTAATAAAAATATGTTTTACTTTAAAAACTTCATTTTTAGTTTAACACTTTCCCTCATATAGACGCTTTCTGATGCCTCTGCAGCAGACGGCTTTTTGAAAACATAGTGACAAAAGAAGAAATTGCACAAAACATGCAATTTCTCCTTTTGCCACTATGTTTTCCACTTTTAGTCATAGGTTATCCATTCAATTATAGAGATTTTCTATTTTTTGACAAAATATGTTCAAAGTCGTCGGCTGCAGAATTGTCGTATGAGGGAAAGGGTTAACACTTTCCCAGATACACCCAGACACTTTCGGACGCAATTCCTCCTGAAATTGGCCATAGTTTTCAACTCTTTTTAGTAATTATACTTTCATTTATAGAGATTTTCCATATTTTTCCCCAAGATGTTTTCAATATTGTCTGCAGCAGGTTTTGCTGTATGTGGGAAAGGGTTAAGTTTTAACTTATTTATTGTACATCTATTGCGAAACAATTTATAAAAATCAAGCTCGACGTCTGCTTCCTGGAGACTCGATGTTTGTGTGGGAAAAATCCCAAAGGAAGAACATGCTCATCACGGGATTCAAACCCCTAGCTAACCTTTTGCACATGAGGAAGACGTTATGCACCGCTGTTTTCCTAAACTCTGAGACCAGGAAGATCAGAATCAGACTTCACCTGTGTCCGATATAATCTGGATCTTCTCTGTTCAACATCGAGACCTACAAAGACCCAGGAAGTCTCTGAGCAATGGTTAGGACCAAAACTACAATTTCACCCTTTCCCAACTTTAAGATATATTTTAACCCTTTCTCTAATAAAGACGCTTTCTGACACTTATGCAGCAGATGACTTTTAAAAAACAATGTGACAAAAGTAAAATTGCTCAGAACGAGCAATTTCTTCTTTTGCCACAATGTTTTTAACTCTTTTCAGTAATTATACCTACATTCTTAGAGCTTTTCTGTGTATTTGCCTAGATACTTTCAAAGTCGTCTGCTGCAGATTTATTGCATGTGGAAAAAGGGTTAACACATCTGCAGCAGACGACTTTTTGAAAATATTGCGGCAAAAGAAGAAAATATTCAATTATTATACTTTAATTTGCACAGATTCTCCATATTATTTCCAAGATGTTTTCAAGTCGCCGGCTGCAGATTTATTGTATATCTGTGTCTGAAAGGGTTAAAAGTTTGCTATTTAGCAATATTATCAACCTTTAACCCTTTCCCTCATACGACAATTCTGCAGCAGACGACTGAAAAAATAGAAAATCTCGTTAATTGAATGGATAACCTACGACTAAAAGTGGAAAACATTGTGGGAAAAGGAGAAATTGCTCGTTTTGAGCAATTTCTTCTTTTGTCATTATGTTTTCAAAAAGCCGTCTGCTGCAGAGGCGTCAGAAAGCATCTATATGAGGAAAAGGGTTAAGACAGTTCATTTTTTTGTGACAGGACTTTAGTTTTGATTCTACATGATTGTTTTAAGACCTATCATTTTATGTTGATAAATGTGGATCCTAGAACTTTGGTGTCAAGTGTTGCCAGTTCAACCACAGGCGTCCGAATTTTCATTTGAGAACATTTGGAATTAACACACAATACCTTTCCCTCATATACACACTTTCTGACACCTCTGCAGCAGACGCACGCCTATTTGAAAACATAGTGACAAAAGAAGAAAATGCTCAAAACGAGCAATTTCTCCATTTGCCACAATGTTTTCCACTTTTAGTCATAGGTTATCCATTTAATTATAGAGATTTCCCATTTTTTGACAAAATATGTTCAAAGTCGTCTGCTGCAGAATTGTCGTATGAGGGAAAGGGTTAAGATACTTCAAAATAGTACACTTAAAATCTTACTAAAACAAAACTTTCTTATTTTATTTGTATTAAGCCACCACCTGTGTTCAGCCCTCAAACTTTTGAGATCATGTAGCCTAATATTACAACTATATACATTACAATAAGGACAACAAACACACTTTAATATTTACTAAAACAACATTTTCTTCTTTATTTCACATGTATTAACCCTTTCCCTCATACGATAATTCTGCAGCAGACAACTTTGAATGTATTTTGTCAAAACATAGAAAATCTCCATAATTGAATGGATAACCTATGACTAAAAGTGGAAAACATTGTGGCAAAAGGAGAAATTGAACATTTTGTGCAATTTCTTCTTTTATCACTATGTTTTCAAAAAGCTGTCTGCTGCAGAGGCGGCAGAAAGCGTCTATATGAGGGAAACGGTTAAGAAGCCTGACATTTTGACTCTCCCTCTGGGAATCTGCTTATGACAAGATTGACAGTAGTATTGGTAACTAACCCAGGAAACGACGTGATATAACTGAAACGTTGTTGAGAGGGGTGAAAAACACCATACAAACACCCACACAAAAGTCATTGAACATTGAAAAACAAAAAGGTGATTGACAAATAGATAAAATAAAGAATATCAATAAGGTGCGAGTCACTTAGCCAAGATATATAGTCAAATGCCAATCACCTCTGATGACGTATATGGGTAGGAGTGCTATATGCGATATGACACACCTTCGCATGTGCCAACAGTGCATGTTTTCAAACTGCATAAGCAAAGAATACAAAGATCAGCATGTACAATTATTCAGTCATTCTTATCCTGGTCAGCGTAGTAGGTTTATGGCAGTTACGGGAAACCTTCATTTCTATACTCTGATTATCAGGTATCAATTGACATAAGGTATTATATGACTTCAGAGGTCCAGATAAGGAGGGATATTCAGCTCTTTTTTCCACAATTTCTCCCTTAATATGAAAGTGAACCCTATAATGTGGGTACTCAAAAGAATCATCTCAAAGAGACGATTCTTTTGAGTACCCACAACATAGGGTTTGAGGGTCAAATAAGGATTTTAGAACATGTGAACTGCCCCTTAAATTTCTTAGAGCTCTGTTGACTAAGTTCCTAATATAGTGTAATCTGTGCCAGGTGGTCTTGATGTTGATTTCTTTTTATTACAAACTAGAACTATCACTGAAGATGATAAATACCCCCTAAACAGCACCTTGACCTACACCATAACTTAATTAGTAAAAGGGCCATAACTCTGTAAAATATCATGCAATTGTAACCCCTTTAGGATATGCACATCTCCTCTTGGTATAGAAGCTTCATGTACAATTTTATTGAATTCCACCGAGTGGTTTGTAAGAAATAGGCTGGACAAAATATGGCTTCCGACCGACCGACAGACTGCACGACATAGTGACTCCTATATACCCCCTCTTCTTCGAAGGGGGTATAATAACATTAAATGCATGACTATGTCATCTGTCATTGCACAGCATTAGGGTCATTAAGTCGAATAATTATGAGAGAATAAACGCCCTATAAGTAAAAGTTATGTTTTACTCCAATTAATACAATTTATCAAAACTGCAACAGACAACTTTTAAAAATATTGTGGAAAAGGAGAGATTGCTGATCAAGATGTATCTCATTTCGCCACAATGTTTTCAACTCTATTCAATTATCATAGTTTATTTGCACAGCTTGTCCATATCCTTTTAACCCTTTCTCTCATATAGACACTTTCTGACGCCTCTGCAGCAGACGGCTTTTTGAAAACATATTGACAAAAGAAGAAATTGCTCAAAACGAGCAATTTCTCCTTTTGTCACAATATTTCCCACTTTTAGTCATAGGTTATCCATTCAATTATAAAGATTTTCCATTTTTTGACAAAATATGTTCAAAGACATCTGCTGCAGAATTGTCGTATGAGGGTAAGGGTTAAGAAAAAGTCATTAGATGTCTAGCTGTACTCAGTACTTTGGAGTTTTCTTGTCAGACCAACATGGTATAATCAACTCCGCTAAATTACACAAATTCGTTATTATGAAAGCTGTTTTACCCTTTCCCACATACAACCATTCTGCAGCAGACGGCTTTGAATGGCATAACTATGGAAATTCTCCATAAATAAAAGTGTAATCACCAAAAAGAGCTCATTATGAGTAACTTCTCCTTTTGTCACAATGTTTTCAAAAGTCGTCTGCTGCAGAGGCCTTAGAAAGCATTTATATGTTGGAAAAGGTTAAGTGCAATTCATGTCGTTTTTAAACTGAAGATAATACTGTTGATATTATATAAACATTATCCAATTTTATTTATACCATTCTCACAGCAAAACCTATTAACCCTTTCCCTCATATAGACGTTTTCTGACGACTCTGCAGCAGACGGCTTTTTGAAAACATAGTTACAAAAGAAGAAATTGCTCAAAACGAGCAATTTCTCCTTTTGCCACAATGTTTTCCACTTTAAGTCATAGGTTATCCATACAATTATAGAGATTTTCCATCTTTTGACAAAATATGTTCAAAGTCGTCTGCTGCAGAATTGTCGTATGAGGGAAAGGGTTAACTTTCGATAAACAAGACATTCCCAACTGTGATTGCACTTTGAACCGATTAGATTTATGGAATAAATATCCAAGTTTACAGCGAAGTGGTGATTTGAGCTGATGTTGATCTATACCTATATTTGGGTACAATTGTGTGATTCCGAAAGTCTAAATTAAGCTTTTACAGATAAAGTAATTAGATTGATTGGAAGGCTTAACCCTTTCCCACATATAGATGCTTTCTGACGCCTCTGCAGCAGATGACTTTTTTAAAAACAGTCTGCTTTTGTCACTGTTTTTAAAAAGCTGTCTGCTGCAGAGGCTTCAGAAAGCATCTATATGAGGGAAAGGATAAATATATCACAAATAGTCAAACCCTTTGCACATTCAACTGTCACATACGACTTTGAACGTATTTTGTCAAAAACATAGAAAATCTCCATAATTGAATGGATAACCTATGACAAAAAGTGGAAAACATTGTGGCAAAAGGAGAAATTGCACGTTTTGTGCAATTTCTTCTTTCGTCACTATGTTTTCAAAAAGCCGTCTGCTGGAGAGGCGTCAGAAAGCGTCTATATGAGGGAAAGGGTTAAGAAGATACTGCTAAGTAAATGAGCAGACATCAAACATATGATTAATATAAGCTGAAAACTGGTCTCTAAATCAATGTAAAATAAATGACTGGAAACGAACCAATTAATGCCAGACTGCAAAACTGCCTTTTCAAAGGTTTCTCGATAATGAACACAACAAGTACAGATCAAACCCAGTCATTTAGCACCCAAAACAATTATTATCACTTTAACCATTGGCCTACATACAGCCGCTTTAACCCTTTCCCTCATATAGACGCTTTCTGACGCCTCTGCAGCAGACAGCTTTTTAAAATCATAGTGACAAAAGAAGAAATTGCACAAAACGTGCAATTTCTCCTTTTGACACAATGTTTTCCACTTTTAGTCATAGGTTATCCATTCAATTATAGAGATTTTCCATTATTTGACAAAATACGTTCAAAGTCGTCTGCTGCAGAATTGTGGTATGAGGGAAAGGGTTAACCATTGGCCTACATACTGTATGTAGGCCAATGGTTAACCCTTTCCCTCATACCATAATTAAAGACGCTTTAATCTGATTGATCTGCTGTCTGTAACAGACAACTTTTGAAAATATTGTGGCAAAAGGTGAAATTATTAGCAATAACTCCTTTTGCCACAATATTGTTCACTTTGTTCAATAAATCATTATGAATTTCATTTTTTAAGATTTTCCGTATTTTACCCTCTATGTTTTCGAATTCATCTGCTGCAGATTTGTAGTAACTATGTGGGAAAGGGTTAAATGTTCAGTGAGTGGAAAAGATGTTCAGCTAAATATCACTGTGAAACGAACAGTTTATAACTAGAACTATCACTGAAGATGATAAATACCCCCTAAACAGCACCTTGACCTACACCATAACTTAACTAGAAATATCACTGAAGGTGATGAATACCCCCAGCTGATGCCTGACAATATACATATGTATGAGAAATTCAAGGGGCCATAACTCATTTAAAAATAATTCCAGTGCAACACGCCGACAATATGCACAACAATTAGGCTTGGTATCAAACATTCTTGTAAAGTTATATTGAATTCTGACCAAAGGTTGCTGAGAAATAGTTTTCACAAGAAATGGCTACAGGCCAACTATGTATGAGAAATTCAAGGGGCCATAACTCATTTAAAAATAATTCCAGCGCAACACGCCGGCAATATGCACAACTAGGCTTGGTATCAATCATTCTTGTGAAGTTATATTGAATTCTGACCAAGGGTTGCTGAGAAATAGTGTTCACAAGAAATGTCCAGACCAACGGACCAACCGACCGACAAACGTGACTCCTATATAGATACTACGTATCTGGGGGTATAACTAGTAAAAGGGCCATAACTCTGTAAAATATCATGCAATTGTAACCCCTTTAAAATATGCACACCTCCTCTTGGAATAGAAGCTTCATGTTAAATTTTATTGAATTCCACCCAGTGGTGTGTAAGAAATAGGCCGGACAAAATACCCTCTAAACAGCACCTTGACCTACACCATAACTTAATTAGTAAAAGGGCCATAACTCTGTAAAATATCATGCAATTGTAACCCCTTTGGGATATGCACAATTGCTCTTGGTATAGAAGCTTCATGTAAAATGTTATTGAATTCCACCAAGTGGTTTGTAAGATAAGAAATATGGCTTCTGACCGACCGACAGACAGACAGACTGCCCGACACAGTGACTCCTATATACCTCCTCTTCTTCGAAGGGGGGTATAATTATCTCTGCAGTACTAGATGTTTACAGTCATATCATATTTTTTCTAAATTTTACATATTGGTACATCAAGAAAAGGATCTGGATTATCAAATATTCTTTTTCACATTCATCAAATCTGCAGCTGACGACTTTGAAAACACTAACTCAAGATCTGGAAAATCTCTGGAAATGAAGAGAAATTACTAAATAGTTTCCAATGTTCTCTTCTACTGAGTTATTGAAGGTTGTTGTTCCTATGAGGTATAAATTGATGTCTCCCCATAGAGAAATTACTAAATAGTTTCCAATGTTCTCTTCTACTGAGTTATTGAAGGTTGTTGTTCCTATGAGATATAAATTGTTGTCTCCCCATAGAGAAATTACTAAATAGTTTCCAATGTTCTCTTCTACTGAGTTATTGAAGGTTGTTGTTCCTATGAGGTATAAATTGATGTCTCCCCATAGAGAAATTACTAAATATGTTCCAATGTTCTCTTCCACTGAGTAATTGAAGGTTGTTCCTATGAGATATAAATTGTTGTTTCCCCATAGAGAAATTACTAAATATGTTCCAATGTTCTCTTCCATTGAGTTATTGAAGGCCCTATGAGATATAAATTGTTGTCTCCCCATAGAGAAATTACTAAATAGCTTCCAATGTTTTCTTCCACTGAGCTATTGAAGGATTGTCCTATGAGATATAAATTGTTGTCTCCCCATAGAGAAATTACTAAATAGCTTCCAATGTTTTCTTCCACTGAGTTATTGAAGGTTGTTCCTATGAGATAAATAGTTTCCAATGTTTTCTTCCACTGAGTTATTGAAGGCCCTATGAGAAGATATAAATTGTTGTCTCCCCATAGTGAAATTACTAAATATGTTCCAATGTTTTCTTCCACTGAGCTATTGAAGGATTGTCCTATGAGATTTAAATTGTTGTCTCCCCATAGAGAAATTACTAAATATGTTCCAATGTTTTCTTCCACTGAGCTATTGAAGGTTGTTGGTCCTATGAGATATAAATTGTTATCTCCCCATACAGAAATTACTAAATAGTTTCCAATGTTTTCTTTCACCGAGTTATTGAAGGTTGGACCTATGAGATATATAAGAGGAACAGTTGGCTTTGTGATCAGATTTCTTATACATCTGAACCCATTCCCACATACAGACCCTTTATGATGCCACTACAGCAGACAACTTTTGAAAACATTAAGGCAAAAATGAGCAATTTCTCCTATTGACACAATAATTACAACTCTATTCAATAGTTGTACATTCATTAAAAGAGATTTTACTTATTTACAATTTATTCTGCTGCAGATTTGTTGTATGTGAGAAAGGGTTACCTCAAAAACAGTTTGTATAATTGTTTTACTGGTGTTTTAAGCTGCCTTTAACATTATTAAGCCTGAACAACACAAATAATCATGATACCTGGGTTAACAAACTTAGTCTAGGAAAAGATCCTTGCCTGCATCAAAACACAAAATATTTTACCTAATTAGTCATAGAGACATTCATTATTTTTGCCAATTTTTTTTTCTGAGTTGTGTTTTGCAGATTTGTTGTACGTGAGAAAGGGATTACTCAAATCCCCTATAGGATAATATTCGACAGTTGATCATCATTCGTTCCCCGGCCCAGTCATACAAAAAGCTTTTTAAAAATAAGAAGTCATGGCTTTCTCTCCTTGGTGCTCAGGGTAGTTAGCATTACGACCGACTCGCTCGCTAGTGTCAGGATAAATGGACCAGTATTACTGGTTACTTTACCAGGAAATGCTGTGATATAACTTAAAAAGAAACCGCTGAAGACGGTAAGGTCGGATTGTCGGCAATTTGACCTTTAAAATCGACAAACCAAGGTCAAGGTCAAAGTAACCATAGAAATCAATAGAACTTGTTACTGGTTACCTTCAGGCAAAGTTTCAAGTTTGTAACCCTTTCCAGTGCCTCAACCTGAAACTTTAACCAGAATGTTGACAGACAGACAGACAGACAGACAGACAGACAGACAGACAGACAGACAGACAGACGGACGGACAGACAGACGGACATCGCCAATCTATAGACCATAATTGCTAGAGCAATCCGGCCAAAAATTATTGAATGCGGCGTTAAACACCATACATCGCCCAAACCCCAAAAAATAACTCATACTAATAGTAGATCGTCCGAAAACCTTTTCCCTAATTTATAAATGAGGGTAAATGAAAAGTTTGAATTCCTATAATCAATGCTAATATGACTGACATGAACGCTGAACCTACATTTCCCTGGATTGTCATCTATCAGAGAGTTCACATTCAGCGTGATTAAAACTGGCTTAAAAGCATTCCTCCCAGCATCATCAGGGGAAAACACATTTCTGTTCCACCCCTTCCTTAAGTTACTATCGGTTTTGAAAACTACGCAGGAAAAATAAGAATAATCTTGAATGTTCAAACTATTTAGAATATTGAATTTTTTTGTCTAAAAAGCAAAATAAGAACCTTTCCCACAATTCTTTCATACCTTCTGCCAAATTTGTCCATATCAGGGAAGATTAATTCTTTTTCCAGCTAAAGGAAACAATTTAACCTTCAAGAATTAGAAATAAATGCTGATTATAATCTGATTGAAAATTTAATTTTGAAAACTGTTCAAATCAATCTCAGAAATGTAGCTGGCTGATTTGAATCCGGGACAAAATGTGCACGGACAAAATGCCACAGGACATATTGTCCACGGACAAAAGCCACAGGACATAACGTCCACGGACAAAATGCCACAGGACATAACGTCCACGGACAAAATGCCACAGGACATAATGTCCACAGACAAAATGCCACAATATGAAAAGAGGACAAAATGCCAAAGTTTATTTCAAAAACATTTTATTGTGAATTATAATGTTAAAGCAGCACACCACAAGTGTTATGGGATGTTAAATGGGATGTGTGGATGGCTGATAAAAGTGATAGATCATGAACTGTTTCATTCAAATACTGTTGCCACTTGTGGTGTGCTAGCTGCTTTAACATTATAATTCATAATAAAATGTTTTCGAAATAAACTGTGGCATTATGTCCGGATACCGGCTGATTTTGGTATTCACTCTCTATTAATTATTGGAATCCGCTGTGGTCGAGTGGTTAGCGTCGGGGATTTCGAAACCGGGTGTCCCGGGTTCGATCCCCAGTCGCGGCACTACGGTCATGGTGGAGTGCCCGTGGGTGGGCAAGGCACATTTTCTAGCCTAGTACTGGTTTGTTTACCCAGGTATCATGAATAATTAAATTTAATTGCGCGCTAAATGACCTTAGCTGTCGATGCGCCATAAAACAATATACATTCATTCATTCTATTAATTATTGTAGGTAAACTGTGACTCAAAAGCACTTTGTTTAAACAGTGTCTTACCCATTCCCTCATACAACAAATCTACAGCAGAAAACTTTGAATACTTAGAAAAACTCTAAATTAAGTTTAATCCTTTTGACACAATGTTTCCTAAACTTGCCTACTGCAGAGGCATCAGAAAGCGTCCATATGAGAGAAAGGATTATGTAATTTTCAACAATATTTAATCTATTCCAAAATCTTTCCTTGGTCAATATTCTGTGATACCTTAGTAGGTGGTTTACCCTTTCCCTCATACAACAATTCAGAAGACGACTATAACATATTTTGTCAAAAAATAGAAAATCTCTATTATTGAATAGATAACCTATGACTAAAAGTGGAAAACATTGTGGCAAAAGGAGAAATTGCTCATTTTGAGCAATTTCTTCTTTTGTCACTATAGTTTCAAAAAGTTGTCTGCTGCAGAAGCATCAGAAAGCATCTATATAACGGAAAGGGTTAATATAGACACCAAGGCATCGTAATCTTTCCCGCCGTAATCCCGTGCACTAATTAGATATGAAGGCACTTTTACCATTCTTATACTCTTTGGTATGACTTGTCCTAGGCTTAAACCCAGTCTCTAAATCCTAAATGATGCTGTAACCTAGGTCAGGACGAAACCCAAGTCTTTTAATCCTAAAGGATGCTGCAAGTAACCTAGGTCAGGACAAAACCCCAGTCTTTTAATCCTAAAGGATGCTGTAACCTAAGTCAGGATTGGACCCTAGTCTATTTATCTCTAGGGGACACTGTGTAACTTAAGTCAGGACCAAACCCCATTCTATTTATCTCTAGGGGACACTGTGTAACTTAAGTCAGGACCAAACCCCAATCTTTGTATCTCTAGGGGACACTGTGTAACTTAAAGTCAGGACCAAACCCCAGTCTTTGTATCTCTAGGGGACACTGTGTAACTTAAGTCAGGACCAAACCCCAGTATTTGCATCTCTAGGGGACACCTAGTCTATTTATCTCTAGGGGACGCCTAGTCTATTTATCTCTAGGGGACGCCTAGTCTATTTATCTCTAGGGGACACCTAGTCTATTTATCTCTAGGGGACACCTAGTCTATTTATCTCTAGGGGACACCTAGTCTATTTATCTCTAGGGGACACCTAGTCTATTTATCTCTAGGGGACGCCTAGTCTATTTATCTCTAGGGGACGCCTAGTCTATTTATCTCTAGGGGACGCCTAGTCTATTTATCTCTAGGGGACGCCTAGTCTATTTATCTCTAGGGGACGCCTAGTCTATTTATCTCTAGGGGACGCCTAGTCTATTTATCTCTAGGGGACGCCTAGTCTATTTATCTCTAGGGGACGCCTAGTCTATTTATCTCTAGGGGACGCTGTAATGTGTAGATCACCCAGTTTGTGCAGAACAGTCTTACATAGTGGTACATGAAATAAAGGAGAAGATCTGACAAGGAAATTATACTATCAAAAGAATTAACTCTTTTGTTTGTTCCTGTGTGGTTGTACACTTCACCATAATAAACTCGCAAACTGTAATAAAATGTCCTCATCATCCACAGGCAATGCCCAACAAACTACACAAGAAATGTGATTTCTCTTTGAAGCTTTGAGATGCATCTCATGTGAATAAAACAGAAACAATTGCTTTTCACTTACTTTGATTATTATCTATATTGAAGTTTATTATTCCTTGATGTCTATCAATTATCTACATCTTTTTATGAGCAATAAAACAGTTGAAACAGTGCTTGAGGGAGAGAGCAATTTGACCATGAGAATCAGATACAGACATATTCATTGATTGATTGGGGTTTGAGACGCAGTTTTCAACAATTTTTCAACAATTTTTCAGTCATATCATGGCAGCCAGTTCACCTGTTCATGTTTCCTGGTTTTCTCACACCAGTACTCCACACAACAAACTTTCAAAGCAACTAGCTGCTTTCCCAC
Organism: Serripes groenlandicus; assembly: GCA_031761405.1. Lineage (NCBI taxonomy): Eukaryota > Metazoa > Mollusca > Bivalvia > Cardiida > Cardiidae > Serripes > Serripes groenlandicus. The sequence goes on from JASEVX010000006.1 coordinate 32,866,413, forward strand.
ATAGACAGTCTGACTGTTAGCCCATTGGAAAAGAAAGATGAATGGTGCTTGTCACAGTGACTTTTGTCTTACGGCAGAGAGAATGTTGGCAGAGCTGGGATTAAAACTCACAACCCTTGGATTGACAGGGCTAGGCAGATATAGATGGATAAGTTCCAATGTGGCGTGCAGCATTTCACTGTTCTTACAATGGTGCAGTGTTCCGAAGCTCAGTAGCAACGCAGGCTGTCAATCAAGGGGTTGCAAATTCAAATCTCAGCTTGACCAACATTCATTCCGACATTTGACAAAAGTCACTGTGACAAGCCTCATTCGTCTTTAACCAATGGGCTAATAATCTATGTGGAAAAGCAGCCAGTTGCTTGGAAAGTATATTGTGTGGTGTACTGGTGTGAGAAAGCTAGGAAACACATCAGTAGGTGAACTGGCCGCCGTGATATGACTGAGAAAATGTTAAAAACGGCATAAAATCTCAATCAATCAAATAATCTAACAATGGTTTACCTCAAACATCATATCAGTAACAGACACGTATTTAAACGATAGGGCTCAATCAGGCATGAAATGTCAACCTTTTCAAAACAAATTGGGAAGAGGGACACTAGAACATTTGATACTCATTTAACCCTTTCCCACATCCAACATATATGTAGCAGAAGACTTTGAAAACATATTGACAAAAACCTGAAAAATCTCTATAAAAGATAGCTTAATTGTTAAATAAAGTTGAAAACATTGTGGCCAAATGTTAAATTGCTCATCATGAGCAATTTCACCTTTAGCCACAATGTTTTCAAAAGTCGTCTGCTATTGCGTCTGCAGATGGGAAAGGGTTAAAAAATCCTACTACAAAAAGTTTTTGTTTCATGTTAAAGAAAATGCTTTTGACAAGAGACCCAGAAGGGCCTGTATCGCTCACCTGGATATTTGAGCAATCGTGGGAAAATGTTCTAAAGAAAAGTGAATTTGCAAAGAATTACACATCTGGAGTTTTCTATAAGAATGCTCCATACTAAATGATATAGATTACTTAATTTGTACTGAAAATAGAGTTAATTGAGGTTTTTTCTGGCTTCCTGTACTGGACCTATGTCCTTTAGAAGGGTTCCTCCTTGCATTTGTATGTTAGGTTGGTTTTGTACTGGAATTATCCAGACCAAATTTGGTTCAGATCTTTTTACCCATTGTCAAGGAGTTTATGCAACTTTGAGTCTCTTGTGCGCAAGGATGCTACAGACAAATATAATCACTCTGGGCCTCTGTTTATTCAGAAGAAGTTATTTAAAGATTTTTATATATTTCACCACTGTGCCCTTGAAAGTAGGTCAAGGTTATTCAGAAGAAGTTGTTTAAAGGATTTTATATATTTGACACTTGTTACCTTGATAGGTCAAGGTCATTTATCCAAGGAAACTTTATAGCACTCTATCCCAGGTACCTCCTGGCCAAATATCATCACTCTGGTTGACCAAACAAATCATGTAGAGGGTCACTATAGCAACATGTGTACCAAATTTGGCACTTGTGGGTGAAGCAGTATAGGAGATATGGCCCGAAACAAGGTTGGGTGCAAGGATGGACAAGGTGCAAAGCTATATAGCCCAATTGGTATATGAGACTGGATATCTAGTTTCATTCTACACATACAGGCAATGAGATAAATAATGATTACTAATTGACATAAGATACCACCAGACAAGGAAATTGAGAGCTCAAACATTACCTTGTATCTATATAAAGATGTTAAATTAACCAAATCACCACCTTTTGTATTTATACACTTTTATCCCTGCCACTGCACAGTATTGATGTGTTGAACCATTCTTCACATGCAGACACGTTTTGACTAATTTGCAGCCTGGCGACTTTCGAATGTATCGTGGCAGAAATGGTAATTGCTTGCATGGTTTAAACTCTATTCTATATTTATAATTTCAGTTTTCAATATTTTTGCCATTATTTTTTCAAAGCTGTAACTAAAATGGAATTTTCATGGCATTGCCATACAAAAACTCCTCAAATTCGTCTCGTTAAAAGTAAAATCAGCAATTTCATTCAATACTGTCTTAAAATTGTAATTCACTTTATAAAGATTTTCTACTAAATAAGATGTTGAATAAGGATCGATTAATTGATTGTTTGATGCATTACGCCGTTTTCAGTTACATCACGGCATTTCCTGGGTAAGTTATTAGTTCTACTGGTCCATTTATCCTGACACCAGCCAGTCAGTTGTGATGCTAACCCCGCAACCCTGAGCTCCAAGGAGGGCAGCCATTACAACCATCTTAAAGTCTTTGGTATGACCTGGCCAGGTATCAAACATGCCACCTCCCACAACAAGTTGAACGCTATACCACTACACATTCAAGGTGAAGAATTAAGAAGAGCCTGAACATAGCAATAAGGGCAAATTTTGAATTTGGCAAAACATTTATTAGAATTTTATGGATTTGACGCAATTTCCATTGTCATGCGTTGAAAATGAAACCAAATTCACATCTTGTCCAAAACTGAGATTTCCAAGAGAAAATCGGAAGATAGAATTGAGAAGCGTCACAAGAAACCTGTGACCAACCATTCTGTTTAGACAACTGGGGAATATTGGGAACAGCCTGCCTCTCCCTGCAGTGTAATGAGGATTGTCCCTGTTAACCTTCACAATTGCAAAGGCATCTGCAGCAAATAACTTCTGAAAACATTATGGCAAAACGAGAAATTGCTCATGACATGAGCAATTTCTCCCTTTTCCACAGTGTTGTTAACTCTTTTCATTTATCATAGTCTCATTTATAGAGATGTTCCATAATTTGACCTAAATGTTTTCAGAGTCGTCTGTGCTGCAGATATATTGCATGTGGGAAAGGGTATACTATTTAGTAGTACACACGTTCTGAAGGCTCTTGAGATGTATAAATAACTCTCCTTTTCTTCTCAAAAGTTGTCTGCTGCAGATGCATCAAAATGTGTCTGCAAGTGGAAAAGTATTAACCCTTTCCCTCGTACAACATTTCTGCAGCAGACGGCTTCGAAAACATACTGGCAAAATGTGAAATATCTCCATAAGTGAGAGTTTAATTGTTAAATAGAGTTGAAAACATTGTGGCCAAAGGAGAAACTGCTCATCATCAGCAATTTCACCTTTGGCCACAATGTTTTTTTAAAAGGTGTCTGAAAGCGGCCGTTTGTGGGAAAAGTATTAAACTGATCTGGTATATTTTGCATGTAACTACGGTAACAGGAGGTATGTTTTTCCTGTGCAACATGTCTCACGAGAGATTTCCAATTATTTGCTGCCAAACTGAAGAATCTTTTAAAGCTTGACAAATAGAATTGGCATTTGTCATTTTTTTACCCAATTTTTAATCTGCTAATTTTTACAAGGAGTATTTGTTACATGGAAGAATTTTGATAGCCTGACTCGCCCCGTCTGATGGGAGGAATGAATGTACAATAACTTAACCCTTTCTCACATATAGTCCCTTTCTGACGCATTCGAAGCAGACGACTTTTGAAAACAATGTGACAAAAGTAGAAATTGCTCAAAACAAACAGTTTCTCCTTTTTCCACATTATTTTCAACTGTAATCAATAATCATACTTTAATCTTATATAATTTAATATTTTCCAAATTTTCCATATTTTAGGCAACATGTTTTCAATAACGTCTGCTGCAGATTTCCTGTATGTTGGGAGGGAAGGGTTAAATCAAACCTGGAACCTCCAGTGTTATGTTGGTCTACTACTCCACAACTATTGAAAAGAGAGGCAAATCTATTACCATATGGATTCTACTTGCAATGAACAAACATGTTTATTATTATTCTTTGGTATTTTTTACCCTCGCCGTTCAGAATTAACCATTTGGCGAGCAGCTATTGTCTTTGTCTTAACCATTTGTTTAAAAATATGAACCAAGGACCAAGGGTTATATATATATTTACAATTTATTAAATTAGACTATAAATGATTAACTATGTGTTGTTGTTTTTCCTATATATTAAATGACTATAATACCTGGAGGTTTAAAAAAGGATGTCTAAAAACAATACCACTGGTATCTCTCCTGTCAACAATTTATCGGGGCCACCAGTTAAAAATTCTTTACCATATATGTACAATATATTAAAATTCATATTACCTCCGGTTATAATTACATAACAATGTTTTGAAATAATTAACAATGTTTAGTTTTTACAAACATGTTCAAATCTCAAATGCAATTTATAATTATTTTCGTTATGTCCCTGGACATTTTGCCAATACATGCATGATGATGAAGATCATGCGCAAATGCAACACAACAAATAAAAATTCCTTTTTTGACAAATATGGTACCAAATATGCTTACCATATGTACAATATATTAAAACTCATATTACCTCCGGGTATAATTATATAACAATGTTTTGAAATAAACAATGTTTAGATTTTACAAACATGTTCAAACCTCAAATGCAATTTATAATTATTTTCATTATGTCCCTGGACATTTTGCAACTACATTCATAATGAAGATCATGCGCAAATTCAACACAACAAATAAAAATTCCTTTTTTTGACAAATATGGTACCAAGTATGCTTCAGAGTAGGATTATACAAAGCAACATATTGGTTCTGCAACATAATATTCCTTAACCCTTTCCCTCATACGACAATTCTGCAGCAGACGACTTTGAACATATTTTGTCAAAAAATAAAAAATCTCTATAATGAAATGGACAACCTATGACTAAAAGTGGAAAACATTGTGGCAAAAGGAGAAATTGCTCGTTCTGAGCAATATCTTCTTTTGTCACTATGTTTTCAAAAAGCCGTCTGCTGCAGAGGCGTCAGAAAGCGTCTATATGAGGGAAAGGGTTAAATATTCCTTATATCTGCTGTCCTACAAAAATATTGCATAATTCTATTCGAGTGATAGAAAAACGTTTTTATTGACACTACAAAGGCATTCAGAGCCGTTCAGGTTTTTGGATCAATTATTGTTTCTTTCATGGTTTTTTTTTGGTCCAATTAATTCTTGGCTCATTTTCACTCACTTGTGTCCTTATTTCCATAAAATGCTGCAAAAGGAATTCATCTTCTTTAAGCAGAAAACCAATTATTTAGCCTCAAATAAGCTTTATCCTTTTCTACTCTCAGATCAATTAAGTCACATAAATACAGAAAGGTTCCCTAATTGTATAACCCTTTCCCTCATATAGACGCTTTCTGATGCCTCTGCAGCAGACGTCTTTTGAAAATATTGTGACAAAAGCAGAAAATGCTAAAAACGAGCTGTTTGTGGGAAAGGGCTAACCTGATAGTATATTTGAATATAATCTGCTTTGACAATTTGAAAGGAAAAACATGACATATTAGACAATTTGAAGTACAACAAACTTTCATACATGTTTGAAACAAATGTGGGAAAAGGAGGAATTTCGCGAAATGTGTAGTTTCTATGGTTTCATGTTGTCTGCTGCAGAAGATCAAAATGTCAAAACAATGATAAAGGATAACATCATCAAGTATATCAAAACATTTTTATCATAACTTTATCGTTCAATAAAACATTTGATCATAATTTCATCGTCGAATAACATTGAAGATTTCAAAAAAGAAAATTTTGCATTTACGTCCCATTTATCCCTTTCCCACTAATACGAACATTCTGCAGCAGACGACTTTGAACATATTTTTGTCAAAAAATAGAAAATCTCTTTTACTGAATGGATAACCTATGTTAGGCAATTGTGGATATATCAGAGACCTACTTCCTCATAAACACTGTTCCAGCTGTCATTCTGAAACAAAACACTGTTCCAGCTGTCCACTCTGAAATGACCATTACAATTCATTCATTTAACCCTGTAACTGAAGCTGACAATGGTCAACATTGGAAAACAATTACCTATATGTTTCTTTTCTTCATTAACCCTTTCCCTCATATGACAATTCTGTAGCAGACGACATATTTCGTCAAAAAATGGAAAATCTCTATAATTGAATGGATAACCTATGACTAAAAGTGGAAAACATTGTGGCAAAAGGAGAAATTGCTCATCTTGAGCAATTTCTTCTTTTGTCACTATGTTTTCAAAAATCCGTCTGCTGCAGAGGCGTCAGAAAGCGTCTATATGAAGGAAAGGGTTAAGACACTTTTTTGACAGTCAACATTGGAAAACAATTACCTATTTGTTTCTTTTCTTCATCAACACTCATGTAAACTTGTTTTAAAATTGCTTTCTCAAACGTTGTCGCAATTTGCGTCATTATTACGCTGTGTGTATTGGCATTGCCAATGTGGTTTTGAATTGTCTTACATCACAAAGAGAATAGTTGGTAGTATGAAGTTGAATGTTTTAAATGACAAGATCATTGAATTTTACTCTCTAAATTTCTACATCTACCAAATAATAGCCTCCTTCAACTATTCATCAATAAACTGCCATCTTTGCATAATTAACCCTTTCCCTCATACGACAATTCTGCAGCAGACGACTGAAAGTATTTTGTCAAAACATAGAAAATCTCCATAATTGAATGGATAACCTATTACTAAAAGTAGAAAACATTGTGGCAAAAGGAGAAATTGCACGTTTTGTGCAATTTCTCCTTTTGTCACTATGTTTTCAAAAAGCCGTCTGCTGCAGAGGCGTCAGAAAGCGTTTATATGAGGGAAAGGGTTAAGCAGCGGAAGTAACAGGGAAAGATTGGTGTGCTCTAAGTTAACGCGGTCATTATCGAGGACAAATTGCAAACCAAACACTTAAAAATATACACATTTTATATTTTAAATGACGAAATAACTCAATTTACACATAAAATAACATTAATGATTGTCGTGTGAACCACGCCCAACTATATACCACAATTTGAATGACGTGAAATCATATTGCATATTTCAATGATGTAACATATTTCAGTATTGTATGTACCGTAATACCATATTTTGTACCGTATTTGACCTCTGACAATTTGCTTGTAATTGCACCGGAAAATATGCATGTTTATAATAAATACATATACACATACACACACACACACCACACATATACGCAGAGTATAAATAGATGGGACCTAGCAGTGAACTCTCTTGATATATGATTTCAAGAGATTTTGCCAGCAATCAACATTTTTCTGAGTTCTGTTTCAAAGGTGGCAATCATCTACAGATGTTCTTATCCTTTCCACAGGTCTAGATAACGAGGGGTATTCAGCTCTCTATGTTTCTATGTTGTGGGTACTCATTGAGAGGATTCTTTTGAGTACGCACAACATAGGGTTTGAGGGTCAAACTAGAATGGAGTGCTCCGCGGAGCACGGTATGTCACCTGCACCTGCTCATTGAAAGTGTAACGAAAAAGTGTGATGGACAGACAGACAGACAGACAGACGCCGGACAAAAAAAAAAGTAATCCCTAAGTGCCTACCATACTACACAGCGTGACACAAAAAGGATTATAGAATATGCAAAACGCCCATTATCTAGAGCTCTGCAACACGCAGACAACTTTGAAAATGTTTTTGCATACACTATTAAGTATCCTAATTGGTAATTAAAAAGGAGCTTAAATTTATAATTCCTGTAAAATTCTCCATTAAAATAACTATCCTCTATTTAATGTTTATAGACAAACTTTATACTTCATTTAGTTCTCCTTAGCAAATATATCAAACAACTTACAGCAAATCTGCAGCAGACAACTTCAGAAACATCCAGACAAAAACACAGAAAATCTCTTTAAATGAAGGTAAAATTACTGAACAAAGTTGAAAAAACATTGTGGTAAAAGGAGAAATTGCTTAGTTTTGAGGGAAAGGGTTAAGGTTCCTGAAAACACTGCTACACTTTCCCACATATAGATGGTTGTCAGCGGACACCTCTGCAGCTGAATACTTTTGAATGTTTTGTTGCAAAAGGAAGAATTGCTCATATTTAATAATCATACTATCATTTATAGAGACTTTCTACATTTTATATTTGATAATATCAAAGCCGTCAGCTGCAGATTTAGTTATTTGTAGGAAAGGGGGGTTAAGGTTGTTGCATTTTTGGTAGATGTTGCAATAGCTGTCTATGATGTTGTCCTCTGTTTTTGATATGCAAAACTCTTTAGTACGTTATTACGTTGTTTTTGGTTTAGGCCTTTTTTAGCTCACCTAAGCACAAAGTGCTCAAGGTGGGTTATTGTGATTGCCTTTTGTCTGGCATGCGTCGTCCGTCAACATCTTCTCCTCAGTAACCAGTGGGTCAATCGCGATGAAACTTCTTAGAAAGCATTCTCTCAATGACTTCACCAGAATTCCTTCAAATATTTCGGATCTATGCAGAATTCTGGTTACCATGGCTTTAAAATTCTTCTTCTCCCAAACCGGTTAGCAGATTTTCAAATAAGTTTGTAGAAATGCTCCTTGGGTGACCCTCTATCAGATACATTCAAGTCATGTTGATTGTTGATTGGTCGATAAATATGGCAGCCAGGGGGCGGGGCTATTTTGCCTAATATGGCTATAGTGAAAACTTAAACAATCTTCTTCTCCGAAAGTGTAAGGCTGATTTTCAAATAATTTTGTTAAAATGTTCCTTAAGTGACCCACTATTAGATTCCTTCAAGCCATGTTGATTGGTCCAAAACATGGCCACTAGAGGGCGGGGCTATTTTGCTTTATATGGCTATAGTGAAAACTTAAAAATCTTCTCCTCTGAAAGTGTCAGGCCAATTTTCAAATAGTTTTGTAGAAATGTTCCTATGGTGACCCTCTATTAGATTCCTTCAAGCCGTGTTGATTGGTCAAAACTATGGCCACCAGGGCAGCGGGGCTTATATGGCTAAAGCGAAAACAAATAAAATAGGTGAGCGATCAAGGGCCATCCCTCTTGTTATATTAATCTGTTCATTTGTATACCAATTTTCAGTCAAAATAGAAGCTTGCAATCAATTTCGTCTAACATATACTAAAAATAAAGTATAATACTTGAGATGAACAACTAGAAAATAATTTAAAACACAATTGTTTTGGTAAAATAAACTTCTATGTTTATTGTTATCATAGTAAACATTAACATGTTGCACACTATATGAATAGTAGTAGCAGAATGTATATTGTTTTATGGCGCATCGACAGCTAAGGTCATTTAGCGCAAAATTAAATTTAATTATTCATGATTCCTGGGTAAACAAACCAGTACTAGGCTAGAAAATGTGCCTTGCCCAAGGGCACTCCACCATGACCGTAGTGCCGCGACTGGGGATCAAACCCGGGACACCCGGTTTCGAAATCCCTGATGCTAACCACTCGACCGCTGCGGATTCCTAGTAGTAGCAGACTACAGCTTGTGGAGGTGGGTTAGTCCAAAATCGGGATTAGTTTTCAAAGTCATGGTTAGGTCAGCCGTGGATTGGATGGTTAGTCCAACATAGTTGACCATCTTTATAAGGGGTTAATCCTTTTTTGTTTGTTTAATCCTTCAATTACCCCAGCATTCACCTCTTTATCAACCTAAATGTAGGAATTTTAATGACATCTGAAAGTTCACAGTTTACAATTTTAACCAATAAACATTATGTAAGTATACATCTCACCATCAATCTAATTATATCATTGGAAGCCCCCAGTAGGCGGCTTCCTGTAAAAATGCTTCGAAATTTAGCACATGGAGATATTTAGACCTGCCAGTGTGACCGACCACATATCGGGATTTCTCTTTATCCTTACTAAGTATATTTATTTAAGGTAAATGACTTTTAAAACATCCCTTTTACACTCTATCAACATGTGTGAGTTTTACAAATTAAAAAAAAAGACAAAGACCGGTATATTAATTTAATGTATGTACATTTTTAGTTAAGAGAAATTTTAGTCTATATAAACAGTAAAATAGAGAACCCTTCTACTGAATTGGAATAAATGTAGTCTGGTTCCTTACATCCTATGATATATTACCCAGTAATTATATGAAGAAACCACGGCCCGTATTCACCAAAACTTTTCAATTTAGATCTGTGACTAAATCTAAATCTTAATATTTAGTCCATTTTTGGATTCCCGGTAATTAAGATTCGGTCTGTATTCCCCAACGCGTTTTAAACCGATCTAAATTTAGTCCAGTTTGTAAATATCGTTAGCGGCCGCGCACCGACTCTGGTTCCCGAATGAAGTTAGGAGCTAAAATAAAAGACAGTACCATTCATCTTTAGTCTATTTATAGATTTTCATTTTTATCGTAGCATCTCAATTTTTCAATCATCCTTACTTTTCATTTGCTTTGTTTTTTATAATCTGACTTTCATGTTCAGTATAATATCTTTGATCATTTAAATTTAAAAGTATGTAAGGTTAAACATTATTGAAATCATTGTGACAAAAGGAAAAATTGCTCAAAAGGGCAATATCTGCATTTGCCACAATAATTTCAACACTTTTAATTATCAAACGATCATTTATAGGGATTTTTATATTTTATACTAGAGAATTTCAAAGTTGTCTGCTGCAGATTTGTTATATGTGGAAAATGGTTCAACCCGTATCCACTATCATGACTTACTGATAAACCAAAAACAGAGTGTCTGTGTGTCAACATTATTTGACAAAACATTATCATTCAATACAAATAGTTGATTGTTTTTGGTACAAATTGAAATTTATCATAACCTCTTGTCCATTTATATTATATTATTAGTTTAACCCTAAATCATCTCATTCACTTAAAACACAGACAATGCCAGGTAAAATATCCTACATAAAACTTATATCTTCAAATACCGATATCAGCATTACTGACTACAGATAATATTTGTGAATTTAAATGTTCTTTTTTCTTATTTCTACATGTGCAATGCAATATTGTGCGGCTTCTCTTTGATGCTTTACGTCAAACATTCGTCTTGTGTTGTATTTGTATAATTTAGGCTCAGACTCATATAAGGTCAAACTACTCTGCAGCGATAATGTGACATCATTTGTTTTGAAAGAGGACCACCAAAGGAACATTCCTTTGAAGTCTGGTTGAAATTGGTCCTGTGGAATGGTAGTTCAAGTTACCCCTTTTGTGATGACACCTGGTTGCTATGATTGTGTACCGAATCAATACGGTTTGAACAAATTAAGTAGAGGATCACTGAAGTAAGATCATTATTCAATTTTCTTAAAATCAAGAAAGCACTTTCATTAAAATGGAATTTTCATTTCTTTTTCATTTTGCCCCTTTTCTGATGCCACCTGACTGCCATGTTTTTCAACCAATCGGTATAGCTTGAACAATTTTTGTAGAGGGTCTCCCAAGGAACATTTCTACCACATTATATTGGAATCTTACAAACAGAGGAGAAGATTTTTATAGTTCTTTCCAGCTTAAACAACTGAAGAAATGGTCAAACAAATCTGGAAAAATAATACTTACAAGGCAATTGTAATATTCAAGTTTAATGAAGTTTTGAGGCAATCAAAGTGCATCTTGTGGTTAATATTTCCAAATAGTTTTAAGCCTTTCCAACATACAACAATAATGCAGCAGATGACTTTGAAAACATCTAGACAAAAATATGGTATATATACGAATGAATAACTGATGTACAATGTTTTTTTTTAAAGATTTGTCTGCTGGAGAGGCGACAAAAAGCGTCTGTATGTAGGAAAGTGTTATAACAATCCATCCAACCATGCATTAGATATGGCTCTTGACGGACGGACAAACAGAACAAGCCAAACCAATATCCAATCTACCTTTGGCGAGGGATATCAATTTGAATAGAAACCACTATTGTAAAAGATCTAGGAAATATTTTATGTCATTATTCAAATCATCTGCTACAGAAGCAACAAAAATATTGTTTTGAAAAGAAAAAAAAGTGTTGAAATATTAACTTAAATCTAATGCGTTTTAAATTACCATGGAAAATAAGAATCAATTTAAATTTATTTATATCTAATGTTTCACCCTCTAGGAAGCCATTTTTTGTTTTCTTCTTTTAATTTTCATCTCCTGTAAGTGCTTCATCTGACAAAACAATCAAAGGTGAAGTAAACAAGTTTACAGTAAAGTACTTTGAATCAGGCCCTTCAACTCCAGTAAATCATGGATACTGGCTTGGAAATAGAACAGTAAATGTAAGATTGAGGTATTGGAATGTTTTGTTTTGATCAGACCTGAGTATCATGAATTAATTGTCATTTCTGTGATCATAATTTAACCCTTTCCCTCATATAAACGCTTTCGGACGCCTCCGCAGCAGACGGCTTTTTGAAAACATAGTGACAAAAGAAGAAATTGCACAAAACATGCAATTTCTCCTTTTGCCACAATGTTTTCCACTTTTCATCATAGGTTAATTATCCATTCAATTATGGAGATTTTCTATGTTTTGACAAAATACTTTCGTCTGCTGCAGAATTGTCGTATGAGGGAAAGGGTTAAGTCCTAACTGATTCCTACATGATTGGGGTCAAAGTTGATGAATTCACAGGTACCAGTATCATAGCATGTTAATAAAAAAAAATTAACATATTATGTTTTCGCTTTTTACTTTGACAGCAACAAGTTATATTTCCTTTAGTACGGCTATATTTTTAAAGTGTCACAAACAACAACTGCCTTGAGATATTTCAACGAAAGTTTTCATTTTCATAGATCAAACCTTAAAAATAAGCAATCTGAGAAAACCCATTCAGTTTGGTTAGATTATTTACGAGATATGGGAACAAATGTAAAGGTGACAGATTTCCAAATAAAATGTCCACATACCCGATGATATGTTGAGTTTCTGGCAGTTTATAAGCATTCAAAATCAATAGGTCAATAATAAATAAAGGATATTGCACACATTGCTGAAATCGCCTGCCTGATTATTCTCTTTTGATACAGGGTGACCATATTTGTTGTCAAAGTTGACAGTTTGTGTCTTGATATTTCATTGTGTGATAGAAGGTGGTGCCCGACTTTGTTTTTGAACGAAAATTTCACCTCAGTGACGTTAAGTTTAGTAAATTTAAATCTTTCGCGTCATAATAAAATGTGATTTGATAAATGAGCATAAGAAATTTCCAACATACAGATACTTTCCAAGCCTCTGTAACAGGGGTATTTTGAAAACATTGTAGCAAAAGGAGAAATAATGACCAACTTTATTCAATTATTCTTAACTTTCGCTTAGAGATTTTTTCACATTTTTGCCAAGGTATTTTCAAAGTCATTCTGTTGGAGAGGGTTAAATGGCAAACAACTTATTTGCCACAGAGTCCAAGGTCACGATGATAATCAATTCTAACTCCTAAGATATTAAACTAAAGTTGTTGATTCAATAGATGGGCCTTCCACTTTTATATGAAGTTTGGACAGGGTTTTTAACTGTTAGGAGAATGGAGGTAAGTCTTCCCAAAATGAAGGGAAATCTTATAACATTATGACCTATGCACTGACTTACAACCTTTCCCTCATATAGACGCTTTCTGAGACCTCTGCAGCAGACAGCTTTTTGAAAACATAGTGACAAAAGAAGAAATTGCTCAAGACTACCAATAATGTTTCCCACTTTTAGCCATTCAATTATAGAGATTTTCTATTTTTTTCATATAATATGTTCAAAGTCGTCTTCTGCAGCATTGTCGTATAAGGGAAAGGGTTAATTTCTATGTGGAGTTTACTTACACATGACACAAGAATTGTTGTCTGTATCAGGTAATCTTGGTAAAGGAATCAATCTTCATTCAAACAAGTGGAAAAGGTAACAAACATATTAACCTTTTCCCACCTGCAGACGCGTCTTGACGCACTAGCAGCAGACGACTTTTGAAAACATTGTGGGCAAAGGTGAATTTGCTCTTGATGAGTGATTTCTCCTTTGGCCATAATGATTTTAACTTTATTTAACAATCTAGCTATCTTTTATGGAGAATTTTCAGGTTTTTGTCTCTATGTTTTCAAAGTCGTCTGCTGCAGATTTGTTGTATGTGGGAAAGGGCTAATTGTTTGTTTGTTTGTTTGTATTGTGTTTTACACAGCTTTAAAGAATTTTTCAGTAATATCCGTCATTTACTGGGTAAATCACAAAGACAACTTGTCCATTTAATCTGACATGAGCCAGTCAGTTGTAATGCTAACAACACAATCCTGAACACCATAGAGTGAAAGTCATTACTAAAAGGTAATGGCTTGTAACTAAATACTTGCCTTTGAAGTTGTGGTAACAGTTATACTCAATTTTCTTTATTATTCTAATATTATGTATACATGCATTCCTTTTATTGGTCCAGAAAGCCACATATCAATCTTTTCTGTTGTTTGTAGTTTCACCCAAAAACAGTGAACAAATTTAATCACAGACCATAAGATGCATATTATTTCCACCTTTAAGTACCAGCCAGCATTGCTTGCAACATTTTATTAACCCTTTCCCACATACAACAAATCTGCAGCAGACTTTGCTTTCCAAAGTCGTCAGAGGCGTCAGTCAGAAAGCATCAATATGATTTGTTGTATATGGGAAAGGGTTACCGTAACCCTTTCCCCCATACGATAATTCTGCAGCAGACGACTTTGAACATATTTTGTCAAAAATAGAAAATCTCTATAATTGAATGGATAACCTATGACTAAAAGAGCAATTTCTTCTTTTGTCACTATCCAAAAAGCTGTCTGCTGCAGAGGCGTCAGAAAGCGTCTATATGAGGGAAAGGGTTAATAGCAGCTCATTCTCATAACAGCCCATCTAGTATCTGCCAAGTATCTCATCCACCAATGGACCTATAACAGTCTACATGGAAATAAGCAGGTTGCTGTTGTGTGGAGTTACTGGTGTGACAAAGCCAGGAAACACGTGGTAATGTGATGACTCTCATTAAGTCTGAATTTTCCTGTTATTTCTAAACTCAACAGAAGTCCCAAACCTACTCATTCTTTGTTTCATACAGAAATATGTTTTTATCTGCGATGTTTTGGATGTATCAAATTAGTTTTCCTCTCACATATTGTTAAAACCTTAATTAAAACGACTATTTCTCCATTTGCTACAATGTTTACCACTATATTCAATAGTTGAACTCTTATCAATGCAGAATTTTCAAATTTTAGCCAGGATGCTTTCAAGGTTATCACTGCAGATTTGTTGTATGTGGGAAAGGTAATCATAGCCAGGATGCTTTCAAGGTTATCACTGCAGATTTGTTGTATGTGGGAAAGGTAATCATAGCCAGGATGCTTTCAAGGTTCTCACTGCAGATTTGTTGTATGTGGGAAAAGTATTGATTGATTGATTGATTGATTGGGGTTTAACACCGTTTTTAACAATTTCTCAGTCATATCACGGCGGCCAGTTCACCTACTCATGTGTTTCCTGGTTTTCTCACACCAGTACTCCACATAACAAACTTCCCAAGCAACTGGCTGCTTTTCCACATAGACTTAACCCATTGGTGGAAGACAAATGACGCATGTCGCAATGACTTTTGTCAAACGTCGGAAAGAAAGTTGGCCGAGTCGGTGGGAAAGGTAATCAGTCTCGATGTTTTTAAGGTCATCACTGCAGATTTGTTGTATGCGGGAAAGGTTACAATCAGTAGCTTTTGAAAGCATTGCGTAAACATAACCCTAATTTCTCCTTTTTCCCCAATTTGATTTCAAGCCGGTGTGCAGCAGCCTACTTTAAATGTTACATTTTTCCCCTCAAATGTTTTCTTAGAAAAAGTAAATAACAAGAGTCCCATGAGGGCCTATGCTCTACTGGCATGGTTCTTTGGTCATTTTCAATCTAGAGTATGTATGTATGGTGAAGATCGGATAGTAAATGGAGGCTCTATTGTTTTCATAAGCTCTTTATAGCAATTTTGACAATTTCAAGGGGCATAATCCAGTCTTGCATGGGCGGATCCGGCTGGTTTGCAAAAGGAACCGAGCTCTCATCAATATTTAACTACTATATAAGTTTGGGAAGATCGGATAGTAAATGGAGGCTCTATTGTGTTCACAAGCTGTATTATAGCAATTTTGACAATTTCAAGGGCCATAATCCAGTCATGCATGAGCGGATCTGCCTGGTTTGTGAAAGGAATCAAGCTCTCGCTCTCATGGATATCTAAGTACTGTATAAGTTTGATTGAGATACAATAAAAACTGAAGACTTTATCGCATTCACAAGCAATTGTTTACGGACGCACGCAAGCAGGTTCACAGTTAGGTAAGACAGACATCCATCCCCTCTTAGTGCATATGAACCAATATTACTGTAGTTGGCATTATCTAGGTATTATAAAGATGAACAACCGCTATGTTATTGAAACTTATCAATATGAATATAATCTATAAATGTGTTTTATTTCATGAGAGTCTTTGATTCTGAATTTATTCATCATTTCTTAATTACTTAAGATTTATTCCTCACCTGTCTGACTGTTTACCTGATTCCACTGTATATCCTGTGTTAGTTCTCTGCTGCAAATGTGTCTGTTTAATGCTACTTTTATGACTAGATAGTAAACTGAAGATCCTGATAAGACTGCAACAAAGGCAGAGGCTGATCTGGAAATTGGCTGGTATTGGTAAGTCATGAGGGTTGGTTTTCTAGTGATGTAATTTCTAATCTAGAGTATGTATGTATGGTGAAGATCGGATAGTAAATGGAGGCTCTATTGTGTTCATAAGCTCTATTAATTATAGCAATTTTGACAAATTCAAGGGGCATAATCCAGTTTGGTTTAGTTATGAAATAACAGAAAAGAGGTTGATCATGGTATTAAGCCTTTCTCACAACAAATCTGCAGCAGACAACTTTAAAATCTTCCAGTATAAAATACAGAAAATTCCTAGAAATGAAGGAAGAATTATGAAGTTGAAAACATTTTGGCATTTCTCCTTTTCCACAATGTTTTCAAATTCTGTCAAGGTGAGTTATTGTGATAGCCCTTTATTTGGCGTAGGTCGTCTATGATGAATCAACCTCTTCTCTTCTGGTCATCGGTCATTTTGGCTGAAACTTCGCAGCAAGATACCTTTAATTTTTTATGATCCATGCATGTGTAACGTTACGGCTCGAACTACGATGAATTAATGAATAAATTATATTAGAAGATAGGAAATGCTCGATGGTTTCCTTATTAATATTGGTCATAGTTCTGTCTTGAGAGGAGTCAATGTTGACCTCTCCAATATGAAGCTAGGTCAATAAAGAGAGTTATGAATATGTAAACAGGGAAGTATTTAACGATGGCCCAAAATCGCTTCTGGGAGAGAGAGAGAAGGCAGGAGATAGAGAGAGGCGGGAGCGGGTGTAACAACTACATCATGTAGAGGTGCTGCCTAGATTAGACTCTTGGGCGAGAATGCAGGCGAAGAGTGTAGAGATCTAAGATCCAGATGGATCCTCTCTGCGGGGACCATAGGGGATATCAGATATGGAAGTAGAATTGCTGTCGCGCAGAAATGATTGCCACTTTGGGCTAATGGAACATTTACTTAAATATCTAGGTAAAAGGAGACGCGACTAAAATTACTATTGATGTTCTTCGATGTGTCAGTATCGTATTATGTGTGAGAAGTAAATATTAAATAGTGTGTTAGTCACATAGACTTGTTGAACTTTATTATTAAATAGTTTTACAACGCATCGCGAAGTACTAAGAGACATACGAAAACGAGCCAAAGATAGAAGGATAACATTACAAAAGTAGTCTATAAGTGGGAATTAAGGCTTACATATGTATTATACAAAGGTGTTGTGCATTCCCTATAGCAACAACTCATTACAAAGTTACATGTATTTAACAGCTGTATACAGAAAAATAGGTATTATTCTTGTATGATTAATTTTGCGCTAATATTCGCAAATTGATTTTCCTGCTTATTCATAATCATTGAAAATAATCCGGTTTTTAGACATCTGATAATATGCTACTTAAGCCGATTTAATGATTAAAGGAGGTTATTATTTTACATTAACAGTTGTAACTGATTAGTAATGGACAGAGTCTGCATTATACCTTGAGGGATGGCAACTGACATCGTCGTACGCATTACGGTAGAGTTTTTCACACATCGCCATTAATAAATTTCAAGAATTTTGAAATCATTGTGGAAAAAGGATGAGCAATTACTCTATTTGCCACAATAATTTCAACTTCATTTAACAATACAGCATTCTTTTATCGACATTTTTCATAATAATCATAGGGATTTTCTATATTTTGGATTTGATCATTCTGCCACAGAGAGTAAAAGATTGACTGCAGAGCTTTAGATGAGGGGCGTTTTGCATGTTCGAAAATCCTTATTTGACCCTCTAACCCTATGTTGTGGGTACTCAAAAGAATCGTCTCAGTGAGACGATTCTTTTGAGTACCCACAACATAGGGTTTGCTTTAATAATAAGAGAGAAATTGCGGGAAAAAGAGCTGAATACCCTCCCTCCTTATTTGGATCTCTGGACTGTTTTGAAGGGATAAAAAGTCTGATATTATTCTGTTAACCCTTTCCCTCATACGACAAATCTGCAGCAGACGACTTTGAACATATTTTGTCAAAACATAGAAAATCTCCATAATTGAATGGATAACCTGACAAAAAGTGGAAAACATTGTGGCAAAAGGAGAAATTGCACGTTTTGTGCAATTTCTTCTTTTGTCACAATGTTTTTAAAACGCCGTCTGCTGCAGAGGTGTCAGAAAGCGTTTATATCAGGGAATGGGTTAATGGTAACATCCCTCAGAGTTTCCAATAGTGCTAGGATTCTTCCAATCTTCGGCAGGGACATTTTGATAGAAGCTTCCTTTATTACCAATCTCCCTCTCCAATACTCTTATTTTAACCTCTCGGCTGCTGGAACTGAATTTGTGAAGCCTGTGCCACAAGAATATAGAGCCAGGCCAGCTGTCTAACCAGGCTCTATACAGTTGGCTGCTAAACCCTTTCCCGTTTATAGATGCATTTTGACGCCTCTGCAGCAGACTTAAATTTCTCAATTTGCCACAATGTTTTAATTTTTTCCAAGTTAAAGATATAGAACAAAATATTTATTTAAAAATGTTTTTTGTTCAGATGTTTTCAGAATCGTCTGCTGCAGATTGGTTGTATGTGGGAAAAGTTAATTCAACACTTTTATTTTGATATTCATAGAATTTGCCATGGACTCTTCGACATGCAGTCAATCCAGGGGATGTAAGTTTGAACCCCAGCTCGGCCAACATTCTTTCCGACGTTTGACAAAAGTCACTGCGACATGCGTCATTCTTCTTCCACCAATGGACTAACAGTCTATGTGGAAAAAGCAGCCAGATGCTCAGAAAGACTGTTGTGTTGAGTATTGGTGTGAGATAGCCAGGAAATACATGAGTAGGTGAACTGGTCCCTGTGATGTGACTGATTCTTTTTTAACCCTTTCCCTCATACGACAATTCTGCAGCAGACGACTTTGAACGTATTTTGTCAAAACATAGAAAATCTCCATAATTGAATGGATAACCTATGACAAAAAGTGGAAAACATTGTGGCAAAAGGAGAAATTGCACGTTTTGTGCAATTTCTTCTTTTGTCACTATGTTTTCAAAAAGCCGTCTGCTGCAGGTGTCAGAAAGCCCAATCAATCAATCCCTATACAAAGCTTGACAATTCAGCACAGAAAGAGTTACCCCCCTTTCCCACCTGCAGACGCATTTTGACGCAATAGCAGCAGACGACTTTTGAAAACATTGAGGCCAAAGGTGAAATTGCTCATGATGAGCAATTTCTCCTTTAGCCACAATGCTTTCAACTTTATTTAAGCTATTTTTTATGTAAGATTTTTCAGGTTTTTGTCACTATGTTTTCAAAATCGTCTGCTGCAGATTTGTTGTGTGTGGGAAAGGGTTAACAAACTGTCCTTGGACTTGGATTTCTCCTTTTGTCAGTAATTTGTCAGTGTTTTTCAGTAATAATACCTTCATATATAAAGATTTTCCATGTTTTTACTTGGATAGGATCAAAGTCGTCTGATGTAGATTTGTTGTATGTGGGAAATGGTTAAGCTACCTTGGACGTAATTTGGTAAGAATCAGTCAAACCCTGATCAATTTGTTGAGTGGAAACAAAACTGAGTTGCTTACACACCTACCCAAATATAAACAAAAAGTGTCAACATTATCTATAACTGGTAACCCTATATCTGACACCCAACCCACCCCATTTTATGGTGTGGGCATAGAAAGAAATCCAACTCAGCCAACTTGTTTAGTGTAAAGGATTTGAAACAAGGTGTCCTGAGTTCAATCTCCCTCATGGTGGAGTGGCATTAGGTAAGGCACATTTCCCAGCCCAGTACTGGTAAGCCATTCAGGTTTCATGGTGCAGTGCCGTTAGGTAAGGCACATCTCCTAGCCCAGTGCTGGTAAGCCACTCATGTTTCATTGTGGAGTGCCATTAGGTATGTCACATCTCGCAGCCCAGTACTGGTAAGCCACTCAGGTTTCATGAAGGAGTGCCATTAGGTAAGGCACATCTCCTAGCCCAGTACTGGTAAGCCACTCAGGTTTCATGGTGCATTATTAAAGCCAGAGTTATGTGACTTAATATAGACATTCATATTGTCCCTAGGAACATGTGTACCAAGTTTCGTTTGAAAATGTTGAATGCACCAAGGTTATCTTTGAAAAACAGACAAGCTAAAAAGAAATTGCTTAAAATTGGCACTTTTCCAGAGTCCAATACACAGTGCTTTTTTTTTCATAGTTTCTAATCATGCATCAAGAATTCTTAATGGTGATTATAATTATGTTGCATTGTTTGCGAAATATTACCCTTGAAAGACCCGCTTTCTATGTTCAATGCATGCACTATAATTAAGCATGGTTAAAACTACAGTTGTTCAGATCAGATTTCAAACCACAATCATTCAGATCCAATTTCAAACCTCTATTACCATGGATAGTGCTTTTTTCCCACCTTAGTTTCAAAATCGTGCCTTCAGAATATGTTTTATTGTTTCTTAAATGTCAATATTGAAAGAATGCATTTCCTGACAAAAAGTCATCCAGTTATTTAGACCATATCAGGGATGTAACAGTAGAGCGTCTGCCTCGGGTGTGGGTGGCTGCGGGTCTGATCCCCAGCCGGGTCATACCGAACACTTTTAACAAGAGAATCAAAGCCACAAAATATGCCCGTCAGGAAGGTTATGAATGATGGTACTCGATTCATTCATGAACTATAACTATCACTAAAGGAAGTTCATACTCATAAAAGGGGCATAGTTTAGGAAAGGGTCATAATTCGTAATAACAAGAGCTGTCGGAGGACAGCGCGCTCGACTATTCCACCACTTATTTAAGTTACTGAGATAATGGACTCTAATGTAGTTGCATGCAAAACATTAACCACAATTTCTTAGTGGGTGATAATTTGCATTATATGCTGGATAGTGTTATTTAACATGATTATTTTCATAGGTGTGATGGTTAGAAAGGGTTGTATAACCTTTCAATGGAATGCATCAAGTAGTTACTAAGATATTGACTCTTAATGTAGTTTAACGCAAACCTTTAACCATAATTTCTAAGTAAAAAAACGGCAACAATTTGCACCATATACAGGATAGAGTTATCTTAATTGGTTGTGTTTATAGTTGTGCAATTGGGAAAGGTTGTATAAAGTTTCAATGCAATTTTTCAAGTTGTAACTGAGATTACACTCTAAATGTAGTTGCAAAACTTTAACCAGAATTTCTAAGTCCAAAAAGGTCCATAACTTGCATAAAATGCTGGATAGAGTAATCATACTTGATTGTTTACATAGATGTGATGGTTGGTAAGGGCTGTATAAAGTTTCAATGCAATGCATCAAGTAGTTTACTAAGAGATGGTCTCTTTATGTAGTTGCATGCAAAACTTTAACCAGAATTTCTAAGTCCAAAAAGGCCATAACTTGCATAAAATGCAGGATAGAGTTATCATACTTGATAATCTACACAAGTGTGATAGTTGGGTAGGGTTGTAGAAAGTTTCAATGCAATGCATCAAGTATTTACTGAGACATGGACTCTTAATTTAGTTGCACGCAAAACTTTAACCAGAATTTCTAAGAAAAAAAAGGACCATAACTTGCATAAAATGCAGAATAGAGTTATCATACTTGATAATATACACAGGTGTAATAGTTGGGTAGGGTTGTAGAAAGTTTCAATGCAATGCATCAAGTAAATACTGAGATATGGACTCTTAATTTAGTTGCACGCAAAACTTTAACCAGAATTTCTAAGTAAAAAAAGGGCTATAACTTGCATAAAATGCAGGATAGAGTTATCTAACTTGATAATCTACATAGGTGTGATAGTTGGGTAGGGTTGTATAAAGGTTCAATGCAATGCATCAAGTATATACTGAGATATGGACTCTTAATTTAGTTGCACGCAAAACTTTAACCAGAATTTCTAAGTAAATAAAGGGCCATAACTTGCATAAAGTGCAGGATAGAGTTATCTTACTTGATAATCTACATAGGTGTGATAGTTGGGTAGAGTTGTAAAAAGTTTCAATGCAATGCATCAAGTAAATACTGAGATATGGACTCTTAATTTAGTTGCACGCAAAACTTTAACCAGAATTTCTAAGTAAAAAAAGGGCCATAACTTGCATAAAGTGCAGGATAGAGTTATCTTACTTGATAATCTACATAGGTGGGATAGTTGGGTAGGGTTGTAGACAGTTTCAATGCAATGCATCAAGTAAATACTGAGATATGGACTCTTACTTTAGTTGCACGCAAAACTTTAACCAGAATTTCTAAGTAAAAAAGGGCCATAACTTGCATAAAATGCAGGACAGAGTTATCTAACTTGATAATCTACATTGGTGTGATAGTTTGGTAGGGTTGTAGAAAGTTTCAATGCAATACATGTAGTATTTTAGAACTTGCATGCAAAACCTTAACCAAAGTGTGACGTGGACGCCGACGCCGACGCCAGGGTGAGTAGTATAGCTCTCATATTCTTCGAATAGTCGAGCTAAAAATTGATTTGAGTGATGCCTTTTAAGATACTCATTGATTGTATGATTTGTAAGCATGCATTCAAAGTTAAAGCATTAAAACATACATCACTTAACAAATGTGGCTGGCCTCTATTGTGCAGAAAAGGATAAAACTCATTTGTTCGTAGATTGACCCAATTTAACAATAATATGTTAACAGACTATAGTATATACCAGTGTTTTGATGTAGGTCAGGTTATGGGCAGTCTGAAGATTCTAAATGCTGAACAATTGTAGTGTCACATGTAGTAGCAGTAAAGTTATGGTTGAAATGCTGTGTCACAAAAAGTTTGGCAATTTCTTGATAAATTGACACTATTTTGGTTATCCATTTATCTATATCTAAATGTTTTGATCATAATTTTGAATCCTTAGTATCCAGAGAAGTGTCACAAATTCCGTAAATTAGTATTATATATTGTCAAAAAGCATGAATATGGTACTGTTTGAAATCCTGTTCAGTATTTAAGCAGAGTTAGCATTTCAATGATATCCAGATTAGTTTATGATCGGAGTAATAGGTTTTACAAGTTCCTGTAGCACCATCTTCATAGGCGAAATTTGTAAAAATTAAGTCAATGGTTGATTTGTAATAATTTGTTGGCTGCTGAATTAGTTGTCTAAGGTTGAGTTTGTCAACTAACGCAAAACGTGTTTATAAAAATGGTAATAATTTGTCTAAGACGAAAGTGACAGTAACAGGACTTGGTTATCAACTTGGCTTCAGATGATTTAATAATATTTGATGATTTAATAATATTTAAGTTTTGAAGCAAAAGATAATTAAGGAAATATGAATTTTCGGAAATTTTATAAGTCTAAAAAAGGGGAATAATTTTGTCAAAATAACAGTCACATTTATGGAACTGGTATGTGATGTTGTCTTATGATACTTAACACAAATATACATTTTCAAAATAATAACTAACAGTTCTAGAGATATTGAAGGAAATGTGAATTTTGGAATGTTTTTAAGTCTAAAAAGGGGCATAACTCTAGGAAATAGTTACGGAGTTACCTCCTTTTTGGGCGCACACAATATCATGTGCTGGTGATTATTTCTACCAAGTTTGGCATCATTATCTTATACGGTGTAGGAGTAGGCGGGACAACATTTTGTTAAGTCTAAAAAAGGGGCATAACTCTAGAAAATAGGTATGGAGTTACCTCCTTTTTAGGCGCACATAATATCATGTGCTGGTGATTATTTCTACCAAGTTTGGCATTAATATCTTAAATGGTGTAGGAAGAGTAGGCCGGACAAAAAACGGACAGACAGACGAGACAGACAACGCCTCGCCATAATACGTCCCGTTTCTTCAAAACGAGCGTATAAAAATGGATGAAATGGCTGCCCTCCTTGGCACTCAGGGTTGTGGGGTAATCATTATGACTGACTGACTGGCATCAGGATTAATGGAAAAGTAGTACTGGTAACCTAACTAAGGAAACTGTGGTCGAGTGGTTAGCGTCGGGGATTTCGAAACTGGGTGTCCCGGGTTCGATCCCCAGTCGCGGCACTACGGTCATGATGGAGTGCCCTTGGGCAAGGCACATTTTCCAGCCTAGTACTGGTTTGTTTACCCAGGAGTCATGAATAAGTGAACTGTCGCCGTGAAATAACTGAAATATTGTTGAAAGCGGCGTAAAATCCCAATAAATAAATAAATAAATAAAATTAACTAAGGAAATAGTGATATAACTGATTTTTTTTTTAAACTGACATAAACACCAAACAATCCAGTAATTCAGCTTGGTTAAAACGTTGTGTGAGAATCCAGACAAGGGTTGCTGTTGTTTTTCATAGAAAAGATATGCTCAATGAATCTATTTTGAACAGATGATATGATTTGTAGGTAGATTATTTAATCCTTTTTAGAAATCATTGTAGAATACTAATACTCAAAGAAAATTTTGAGAAAAGAATGAATTGCTCTTAAGCAAATAAGCCAATCAGTCTTACAAGGTCTATCATCAAGGGTTTGAGAATGGTTTTGCCTACAGGAATATGATGCAAATTCTAAAGGAACACATGCGTCTCCTGCAGGAAGTTGGATAATGAGTAAGGAATGGCCAGACAATACTTAAACCCCTTCCCACATACAGACGCTTTCTGAGGCCAATGCAGCAGACGCCTTTTTAAAAGATATGTGAAAAAAGTAGAAATTGCTCAAAATGAGCAATTTCTCATTTTTTCACAATGTTTTTAACTTTTTTTTTCAATAATTATACCTTCATTTATGGGGATATTCTATGTGTTAGCCTAGATGTTTTCTAAGTCGTCTGCTGCAGATTTGTTGTATGTGGGAAAGGGTTAAAAAGTGACAAATGGGAATTATTCCATTAATATGCATGATAGAATTCACAAACTATCTACATACAAAGTTGGTCCTATATCGCTCAACTGATTAGATGGAACTTCAATAGTTTGCAAACTTTCAACACTTTCCTTCATACGACAATTCTGCAGCAGACAAGTTTGAACATATTTTGTCAAAAAATAGAAAATCTCTATAATTGAATGCATAACCTATGATTAAAAGTGGAAAACATTATGGCAAAAGAAGAAATTTCTCGTTTGAACAATTTCTTCTTTTGTCACTATGTTTTCAAAAAGCCATCTGCTGCGGAGGCGTCAGAGAGCGTCTATATGAGGGAAAGTTTTAACTCTACACATGAAAGGAAAAAAGCCCTGCCCCCTAGTGGCCATGTTTATCAATGGACCGGAATTATTTGAAGAAATTTGTTAGACTGTCAACCAAGAATCCTTTGTGAGGACCACCTAATAAAAATTCCTGTTGAAATTATTTTCAAATTTGTCTATTGGTTTAGGAAAAATATTTGTATGATGACAACTGACACTGGACAATGTCACTCGACTCAGTGTTCACAATAGCTCACCGGAGGCTTTGTGCTCAAGTGAGCTAAAAACACATCAAAAAATAAAAAGTTATGTTCCTAATCTTTTTCCATTCTCTTGATGACTTAACCCTTTCCCACATAAATCAAATCTGCAGCAGAGGACTTTGAACATATTTTGTCAAAAAATGAAAAATCTCTATAATTGAATGGGATAACCAATGACTAAAAGTGGAAAACATTGTGGCAAAATGTTTTCAAAAATCGTCTGCTGCAGAGGCGTCAGAAAGCGTCGTAGAAAATGATCCGTACATTTCTCCCTGCCTTACAAACAGACAGATGTGGAAGACAGTGCATGGTGCAGTAGTCAAGCGTCGACCTCTCATACCAAAGGTCCCGGGTTCAAATCCTGTGATAAGCTGGTTCTGCCTTTGCGATTTTTCCACACAAACTGAATGAGTACTGATCATGTCTTCATGAAACAGACATCGAGCCTGATTTAATATAAGCTTAAAGCTTGTTTCGCAAACGTTGCAAAATAAATAAGTTTAACCATTTCCCTCATATAGATGCTTTCCCAAACCTCTGAGCAGACAGCTTTGACAACGGCGGATTCCCCCACAGGGAATGAGCTAAGTATTGTAATTGACAAAGATGTCACAGACACTCGGATTATACAGATGCCCGTCCCCTTTTGGGAACAATGTGGAAAGCTGGGCACACAAAATCCGTGTTTTAACCCTTTCTCACATACAACAAATCTGCAGCAGACGACTTTGAAAACGACTATAGGCAAAGGCACAGAAAATCCCTTTAAATGAAAGAACAATAATTGAATAGAGTTGAAAACATGGTGACAAAAGGAGCAATTTCTTCTTTTGACGCCATGCTTTCAAAAGGCTGTCTGCTGCAGAGGTGTCAGAAAGCGTCTATATGAGGAAAAGTGTTGTTAATTACTGTATATTAGTCTAAGCAATGTCTGAATACAGATGCCATCCCTTTTGGGAACAATAAGGAAAGCCCAGCACACAACATCCATGTTTTAACCCTTAAACCACATACAACAAATCTGCAGCAGACGACTTTGAAATTATCAAGCTCAAAATATAGAAAAAAATCCTATAAATTATAGTATGATTATTGAATAGAGTTGAAATCATTGTGGCAAATGGAGAAATTGCTCATTATGAGCAATTTCTCCTTTTGCCACAATGATTTCAAAGGTCGTCTGCTGCAGAGGTGTCAGAAAGCACGTATATGTGGGAAAGGGTTAACTGTTGTTAATTACAGTTTACAAGTCTAGGCACTCTAATAATTCATCAATGACTTTTTTAGGGGTTTCTTTCACCTCATATTCGAGAGACAAATTCCATGTTAAACAAAGTAATAGTATGTGAAGTTTCATTAAGAATTATACACCTATTCCCTTGTGGGATGAATCTAAATACTTTTTGTGCAAGATATTTAACCTTTGTTAATTATGGTATACTCTGTCTAGGCACTCTATAAATTTATCAAATGATGTATCTATAAATTTGGGAATCCGCTGTGGTCGAGTGGTTAGCGTCGGGGATTTCGAAACCGGGTTTCCCGGGTTCAATCCCCAGTCGCGGCACTAGTCATGGTGGAGTGCCCTTGGGCAAGGCACAATTTCGACCCATTCCGACGACAATGAAGCAGACAACTTTTTAAATCTTTGTGGCAAAAGAGAAATTTCACATAATCAGCTCAATGGTTTAAAAACAAACTAGAAATATCAATGAAGGTGATGAATACCCCCAGCTGGTGCCTGACAAGATACATAAGATACATAAGGGGCCATAACTCATTTAAAAATAATTCCAGTGCAACACACCGACAATATGCACAACTAGGCTTGGTATCAATCATTCTTGTGAAGTTATATTGAATTTTGACGAAGGGTTGCTGAGAAATAGTGTTCACAAGAAATGCACAGACCAACGGACCGACGGACAAACCACTATATATCTGGGGGTATAATCAACAATTGTAGAGATTTTACAAGATGGTATCAAAGTTGTCTGCTTCAAATTTGCTGTATGTGGGGAAAGGTAACTAACTCATGAAATCACCATAACTCTAATATCCGAATCAAACTTGGCCAAGATATTATGCTCATGCAAATGTCACCAAGTTTGTTGACAATTGGATAACTCTAACTTTAGACTTTGTACTAATTCACTGGAGTGACCTGCCCTTACCATTACATTATAGAGTCTGTAGGTGAATAAGTACAAAGTCTAACAAAACACGGAAATGTTTGACAATAACACGAAAATAAATTGAGTCCGTGGGTGATATAGTACAAGCTTAACAACAACCTTTTTTTAGGAATAAACAATTACTAATAGGATTGACTGTGGTTTTGATAAACGTCAATACCATTTGCTTTTGTATCCTAGCAATTTATTTATAAATCCATTTCGTAAACGTGACTTATTATTGGACATTTAATTCTGAACTTTTCTGTTTCTGGGTAGTAACTTGTTTTCCACCAAGAAAGTGTGGTTGTACCTGACACAAGGTCCAGTCAATTAACCAATCATTTCTCATCAAATAATCTAGGCTTATATACCTATAACAAATTATTCTTTTGTTTGAGGTCAAACTATATTTATAAAGAAAAATGTTGTATTTACTGACCGATAAGTCATGTGACTACGACAATTCAATTTATTCTACAGAGATTGATTGATTGATTGTTTGTTTGTAGTTTAACGCTGCTTTCAACAATTGTTCAGATATATCACAGCCTTACCTGGGTAAGTTACTAGTACTACTGGTCCATTTATACTGACACCAGCCAGTCTGTCGTAATGCTAACTCCGCAACCCTGAGCGCCAAGGACGGCAGCCGTTACTACCATTTTTAAAGCTTTTGGTCTGACCCAGCCAGGGATCGAACCCGCAACCTCTCGCACCGAGGCGGTATATTGTACAGAGAGAATAACAGCACATGATATAACTCTTTCTCACACACAATTATTCCGCAACAGACGACTTTAAAATTATTTTGGAAACAATATAAACAAGAGCACTGCGTACGGCAGACGCTCGACTGATAGGGAGAAAACAGAAGGAAAAAAAAGCTGATCTAAACAAAAAACCTTAACCGGCCTCCGCCGCCACCAGGGTCATGACAATAGCTCTCGTTTTTTTTCAAAAGTCGAGCTAAAAATCTCTATAAATGAAAGTATAATAATTGAATAGAGTTGAAAACGTTGTGACAAAAGGAGAAATTGCTCCTTTTGTTACAATGTTTTCTAAAAGCGTCTGTATGTGGGAAAAGGATAACAAAATGTTTATTTAAACAGAAGGTTACTTAAATGAGCTGTCTAGTTCTAAATCAGATCTTAAAGGCCAAAATCTAATATCATTTATCATCTATATCCTGATGACCATTATACCGTCTGATTTACCAAATTGGGTTTTCTCTGGTCAATTTCATGTCAGTGCATCTTTAACCCCCCCTTTCCCACATACAACAAATATGCAGCAGACGACTTTAAAAATGTTTACTAAACTAGAATGTAGTGCTCCGTGGAGCATGTGTGTCACCTGCACCTGCTCATTGAAAGTGTGATGAAAAAGTGTGACGAGAAAGTGTGACGGACAGACAGACAGACAGACGGACGGATGGACAGACGCTGGACAAAAAAAAAAGTAATCCCTAAGTACCTACCATGCTACGCAGGGTGACACAAAAATATGGAAAATCTCTATTATTGTAGGTATAATTACTGAAAAAAGTTAAAAACTTTGTGGCAAAAGGTGAAATTGCTTGATTTATTTTCAACTCTATTCAATAATCATTTGTAAGAAAGGGTTTAATGCTAGCTAGTGAATCAATCACAGACATTGATATGCCATTGTGAATGAAGCTAATCAAAGACTTAATCCCAATAAAAGACAATTGCTAACTACAAACAGAATGGTTGTTTTCTCCTCCGCTATTACATACGAGTCTCAAACCATCCTCCGCCCATTCGATGACATATTGCATTATGGTGCAAATAAACTTAATGTCCTGTCTTGTCCAGACTGATTCCATTATGTTCCAAATTGGACATTGAAGGCCAATCATAC
The DNA here is from genome assembly GCA_031761405.1 of Serripes groenlandicus. Lineage (NCBI taxonomy): Eukaryota > Metazoa > Mollusca > Bivalvia > Cardiida > Cardiidae > Serripes > Serripes groenlandicus. The sequence continues at coordinate 32,896,344 of JASEVX010000006.1, forward strand.
GATTTATAAAAAAAATCACTTTCTAACGAATCTGCAGCATACGGCTTTTGAAAACATAGTGACAAAAGAAGAAATTGCTCATAACGAGCAATTTCTCCCTTTGCCACAATGTTTTCCATTTTTCGTCATAGTTTATCGATTCAATTATAAAGATTTTCTATTTTTTGACAAAATATGTTCAAAGTCGTCTGCTGCAGAATTGTCGTATGAGGAAAAGGGTTAATATGAAGGCTAATCATACAATTTATAAAACATCTACGTCCAAGCTAATGGTAGGAATATTGTGACATAAACGGAATTGACTTTCTTCGGGTTATTTAGGTAAGTAGACCTTTTGAATTGAGTCCAGACATCTCGGTACATTTTGTTCCCCTCTATTTGACTCCCCTTTCCCACATACAACACATCTGCAGCAGACAACTTTGAAAAACGTTTAGTCATAAATATGGAAACTCCCTATAAATGATGAATGATTATCAAATAAAGTTAAAACATTCGGGCCAGAGGAGAAATTGCTTAAATTCTCCTTTACCTACCATTTTTTTAAGTTTTCTGCTGCAGTGGCGTCAAAAAGCATCTGCATGTTGATAAGGGTTAAACAATTGAAGAAGTATAGAAAGAGTCCAAGCCAGCCTGTCATCATGGAATTATCCTCATTAGTCGCCGGGCAGAAGCCCGCGACTTCTATTTTTAATAGCTTTTCGGAAATCACATGGGAGGGCGGCTTATTATTAGAAAGAAACAAATCTAGATGATTTGAACATATTACAATTGTGGTTGTTTACGAACACTAATAAATGACACATCTAAAATGAAATAAATATTCCGATTTTTTAATGTTTGCAGTTTTTTTATTTCACTCGCATTTAAGTTTTTTGTCTTATTTACGAAGACAAAAGTGGTCCCTTCAAGACGTGAACCAACACCCCCTAATGCAGACTCTTATGTGTCATCATTGAGGTCAATTTCGGATTCTCCTTTTAATAGCAATTTTAACTTACTAAATGTTGTTTTCATGTTTAAAGAGATGTCTTGATTTGTGTAGAAATCATTTAATAATGTTAATCCATGAATATCTAAAGTAGGAACTGTTTCTAAGCTAAATATAGACCCTATTCTGTTGTGTAGTTTCGTGACCTTTAACATCGATTTTCGCGCATGCGCATTTCGATATGAAAAAGCGAGTGATATTATTTTATTTTAGACAAGTACAAGACGAATGTTTGACGCAAAGCGTCAAAGAGAAGCCGCAATATTTCGTTGTACATGTAGAAATAAGAAAAAAAGAACATTTTTAAATCCACAAACAATAGAACAATTTAAACTGTAGACGGTAATGCTGATATATTTCTCCTTTTGAAGACTTTTGTGTGTTTTCTTCAAATTACCTCCCTTTAAAGCAATACCAGGATATTTACCTTGTGATTCGAATAAGATTGACAAACATTGAAATTATATGAATGAATACTATTATTTAAATAAGTAACAACAGCAAAATTAAATTTAAGCCAGATAAATGTGTACACATTTCGTTAATTTTTTATAGATACCCTAATGTATAGGTATGAATATAAACTTTATAAGCAAATGTTTTCATTTCAACGTTCCTAATGTTTGAATAGACTAAGGAAAGTCAAGAATACATAAATAAATCAATGCAGTCTTTTCCGGCGACATTGATGCCTTGCATCAACTTTCTCTTGTTGGTGTATAATTTTGCTCCTAGAATAGTCAACCATTGGTGTGTATGGGATAAATAGGGATTATTATGTTGCAGTAGTGATATATGGATTTGTATTGTAATTAGGGCTGTAACGATTACACTAGGTGGCGAATACGATTTCTATCACGAATACAGGGTAACGAATACGAATATTTATTGTAAACACAAATTAAATCAAGAGTTCAAATGATTAGAAAAAGTATAATGATTGACTAGTAAGTCTTGTCACTCTTGTGACAAATAAAATCCAAGTAGAACAGTATAGAAGTTAATAACGTTTTCTAGTCTTTGTCCATTGTCCATAGTCGACATGCTTGTGATCCTTAAAAGAATATCAACGGGTTCGCCATTTTTTGTTGACGGATTTCGGTTGTCTTTTAATGGTTCAAAATTCATACAAAACACATTTTAAACACACAAAAACGTATGTCAAAATAAATCGTAGCAAAAACAACATCAAATATATTTTGAGAAAATGAAAAAATAAAATGTCGCAAAATCAGTGGTCAGCTGTTGTAGGTGGGGTACTATATAAATATAGCACCGAATGCGCTATGAAACAAAACAGGTTTGCAAGTGTGACAAAAGTTTTGTTATGTTTGTAGTTCAATTACATTGAATTAAGTTTAAATCATACAGCTTTTGATTATATTCGTAAATATTCGGTTCTGGATGACGCGAATAACGAATACGTATCGTACAGACCTGTATTCGGTTATATCGAATATTCGAATGTATCGTTACAGCCCTAATTGTAATACCAGGCAAGTGGAAAAATTTATATCACGCTATAGACTGAAGGTCAAGAGAGATGTCAATTTGACCACACCCCTAGCAGACAATTCAAAGCCATGTCTCACTACTGCAGAATACTTTTCCTTATCATATACTTAGTGTAACTTTTAAGACAGAATAAATAAATTATTTTACAAATTTCAATATTTTCAATAACTAATTTTCACACTTTACACATTAATAAAAACATATCAAGGGCTTGGCGTGAAACAGTTGTAACTTAAAACCTTTTTTGAAAACCCTGGTTTAGGGGCAATTACGACCCTTTTGTAAACAATGCAAATTTAGGTGCCATTGCTCAGAACGAGCAATGGCACCTAAATTTCCATTGTTTACCAAAGAAAATTATTTAATGCTTATAAAGACTTTATGGCGAGGTGATTAACCTTGGTAAAAAATTACCAATTTTAGTTACAACCGTTTCACGCCAAGCCCTCGAATTATGATTGGCATGTGAAACAGGCTCCACTACCACATTTTGAATGACGTCAAATCATATCTCAACAACGTGGTTGGCATGAGGAATCGCATTGCATTACTCCGGCAAGTGATCCTCAGTGTGGCATATAATGGCTCTCTTGTGTAATGTTATCAAAGTCGCCCACCTGCTGCAGAAGAGAAAATCTCTATAATTGAATGGATAACCTATGACTAAAAGTAGAAAACATTGTGGCAAAAGGAGAAATTGCACGTTTTGTGCAATTTCTTCTTTTGTCACTATGTTTTCAAAAAGCTGTCTACATTAACCCTTTCCCTCATACGACAATTCTGCAGCAGACGACTTTGGAACGTATTTTGTCAAAAAATAGAAAATCTCTATAATTGAATGGATAACCTATGACTAAAATTGGAAAACATTGTGGCAAAAGGAGAAATTGCTCGTCTTGAGCAATTTTTTTCTTTTTCACTTTTATTTGAAAGAGCCGTCTGCTGCAGAGACATCAGAAAGTGTCTATATGAGGGAAGGGTTAAGGGAAAAATATCATTTAAATGTTCAAACAATTATTGGAGAAGCAGGTTTCCTGTTCATCGATGGCAATACAGATCATCATCAATGTCCTGTCGGGAACCAACAACGATTATCTGGAACTACTGCTGAGCAGCGCACAGTGAAATGGTTATTGCTTTATGCATATTGTGTGGGATGCATTCAGTTGATTACAGTTTTGTCAAACGATGAAACATGAAAACAATAATTAAACAAGTTGTTACATAATAAAGGCATCAAATATAAAAGAGTAATTGTGGATATTTCCGTGGGTGATTTAATTTGATGGAAGAGCTCTGATAGTTTTGATAATGTACGCCTGTGTTCATGAATATAATAATCTCATAAACCCTTTCCCACATACAACAAATCTGCAGCAGACCACTTTGAAAATATACCTGAAATCTTTTGGAAACTCCCTTTAAATGAAAGTACAATAATTGAATCGAGTTGAAAACATGGTGACAAAAGGAGAAATTGCTTGTTTTGAGTAATTTCTTCTTTTGTTGCGCTGTTTTCAAAAGCTTTCTGCTGCAGAGGTGTCAGAAAACAGAAAGTGTTTCTACTTTTGCCCAGATGTTATCAAAGCTGCAGATTTGTTGCATGTGAGAAAGGGAACAGACAAATGCTTAGAACATTGTGGAAAGAAAGACATGACTCAAAATTTATAGGAGAATATTATTCTCCTATTTTCATAATAATTTTAAGTCCTTTTCAACCATTTTATTTCAAGATATTTTGATTCCTACCCTCATCCCTATTAGTTTTAACCCTTTCCCACATGTAAACATTTGGCAGCAGATGACATTTGAAAACGTCAGGGCAAAAAAGTGAAAAATCTCCATAAATTGGAGTTAAATAGATGTGAAAACATTGTGGCAAACGGTGAAATTGTGCATCATGAGCAATTTTACCTTTTGACACAATGGTTTCAAAAGTTGTCTGTTGCAGAGGAGAGGCGTCAGAAAGCGTCTGTATGAGGGAAAGGGTTAAAGCAGGCAACCAAATCAGGTTACTGTTTCTAGAGAGTAAATTAATAAATAAATCACAATGTACATGTACCTAAGTGTACCGTTCCATGTTTAATTTGAATATTTTGAAAACTGAAGAGCAATTCAACGAGGAAAAGATAACTTGAAGTGTCTGAAACCATTAATGTAATTACAGAGGTCTAGATAAGGAGGGGTATTCAACTCTTTTTCCCACAATTCTCTTAATATTACAGCAAATCCTATGTTGTGGGTACTCAAAAGAATGACGTCTCACTGAGACGATTCTTTTGAGTACCCACAACATAGGGTTAGAGGGTCTAATAAGGATTTTGGAACATGCAAAAACGCCCTCAATTAACAAATCTTAAATGATGGTTAGAGGGTCTAATTAGGATTTTAGAACATGCAAAACGCCTCTAATCTAGAGATCTTAATTAACAAATAAAAAATAATGCACATTGTACAGTACTTATAAAACTCAAACATTGCAGTTCTGCTAAAATGTTAGGTACCAATTAACCCTTTCCCTCATACGGCAATTTTGCAGCAGACGACTTTGAACATATTTTGTCAAAAAACAGAAAATCTCCATAATTGAATGGATAACCTATGACAAAAAGTGGAAAACATTGTGGCAAAAGGAGAAATTGTACGTTTTGTGCAATTTCTTTTTTTGTCACTATGTTTTCAAAAAGCTGTCTGCTGCAGAGTCGTCAGAAAGCGTCTATTTGAGGGAAAGGGTTAAGAAATGCAAAAGCGTTTCATCTGGTACTCCTCATTGTATTGTGAAAAATTACTTCAATTAACCCTTTCCCTCATACAACAATTCTGCAGCAGACGACTTTGAACATATTTTGTCAAAACATAGAAAATCTCTATAATTGAATGGATAACCTATGACTAAAATTGAAAAACATTGTGACAAAAGGAGAAATTGCACGTTTTGTGCAATTTCATTTTTTGTCACTATGTTTTCAAAAAGCTGTCTGCTGCAGAGTCGTCAGAAAGCGTCTATTTGAGGGAAAGGGTTAAGAAATGCAAAAGCGTTTCATCTGGTACTCCTCATTGTATTGTGAAAAATTACTTCAATTAACCCTTTCCCTCATACAACAATTCTGCAGCAGACGACTTTGAACATATTTTGTCAAAACATAGAAAATCTCTATAATTGAATGGATAACCTATGACTAAAATTGAAAAACATTGTGGCAAAAGGAGAAATTGCTCGTTTTGAGCAATTTCTTCTTTTGTCACTATGTTTTCAAAAAGCCGTCTGCTGCAGAGGCGTCAGAAAGTGTCTATATGAGGGAAAGCTTTAACCCATTACTGCACAAGAATTTTCATAGGTCGTCTGCTTTACAATCATCAGACGAACAATTTCACCAATCTAGAAAACTGAAAGAATTATATAGATATATACAGAGTGGAAAATATTGCAATAAAAGGTGAAATTACTCGTTCTGAGAAATTTCACCTTTTATTGCATTGTTTTCAAAAGTCGTCTGCAGCAGCAGGCGTCAAATGTCATCTGTGTGAAGTAATACAACACAAATTGATAACATTTCAATGGACTCTTAAACAGTCTCCTTTTGAAAATGAACGAGTTCATCAAAACAAGAAGGATCTTGATAATACGGACATACACTGGAATCTGCCCCTTAATCCTTCAGGGTCCATGTTATCAGACCAATCAAAATAATTGAAATTTTGATCGAGTGTCGAGGGAGGATTGATTGATTGTTTGGTGTTGTACGACACTTTCAACAATGTTTTCAGTCTATCACGGGGATTCCTGGGTAAGTTGCCAGTACTACTGGTCCATATATCCTGACACCTGAGTCGGTCAGTCCTAAAATTTGATCGAGTGTCATGAAATGAACATCAGGTTAGAAGGAGGAGATTAAGCTTTTCCCACATATAACAAATCCGCAGCAGAAGACTTTGAAAATACGGAAAATTTCTATAAATGAAAGTAAAAAACATTGTGGCAAAAGAAGAAATCGCTTGTTTTGAGCAATTTCTTCCGTTTGTCACAATGGTTTCCAAAGTTGTCTGCTGCAGAGGCGTCAGAAAGTGTCTGTATGAGGAAAAGGGTTAAAAGAAATTGTTGATGCTGACTCTGGACTCTCACCTTGAGTACTTCTTGCTCAAGGTGAGCTCAAAAATACAAATCACATATTGCATCCTACAAGGTCATAATGAGGTCAAAACTGCCAGGTAATATCTCATTTTCTTAGGTTCCGATGAACTTCTGACCACAAATAACTTCATTTGGAAATGAAATCTAATAATTATGTCTTCATGGAAGCTAATAATAAATTTATACAAGATAATTATAGGATTAAACAGACTTGCCAATATAAGAGGGAAGTTGATGTTGGATCCTGATTTTGTCGACCATAAATTCCTGGAGGGTAATCAACATCAAATCATGACAATAATTATTTGAATTATCAAACAATTTCCCAAAATACATCACTCTCTCCCTTTCATTATTATTGCATGTTTAACCCTTTCTAACATGCAGACGCATTTTGACGAAATAACAGCAGACGACTTTTGAAAACATTGCGGCCAAAAGTGAAATTGCTCATGATGATTCCGCCTTTAGGCACAATGTTTTCAACTTTTTTTAAAACAATTAAACTATATTTTATGGAGATGTTTCAGGGTTTTTGCCTAGACATTTTCAAAGTCGTCTGCTACAGATATGTGGTTAAGGGTTAACTCCCTTTCCAAAAAATTGTTTGATACCGGACTTTCGGAAATCATTATGGGAAAGGAGAAATTGGTCAACGTGACAAAATCTCTTTTTATATATGAATAATGTTTCAACTGTGTAATTTCATTTTCCTGGATTTGATCACTTAACCCTTTCCCTCATATAGATGCTTTCTGACGATTCTGCAGCAGACAGCTTTTTGAAAACATAGTGACAAAAGAAGAAATTGCTCAAAATGAGCAATTTCTCCTTTTGCCACAATGTTTTCCACTTTTAGTCATAGGTTATCCATTCAACTATAGAGATTTTCTATTTTTTAAACAAAATATGTTCAAAGTCGTCTGCTGCAGAATTGTTGTATGTGGGAAAGGGTTAATCCTATAAAACAAAGTACAATGATTTCTCCTAATCTTTAGAAATAATATGTTCGATCCCAAGTCATGGTGGAGTGCCCTTGGGCAAGGCACATTTTCTAGCCTAGTACTGGTTTGTTCACCCAGGGATCATGAATAAGTGAACTGTCACCGTGATATTACTGAAATAATGTTGAAAGCGGCGTAAAAAACCCAATAAATAAATAAATAAATTAGAAATAATCATATAAAACATAAAGTACATTTTATTTTCCTCATCTTTTATTCACTTATTCCCATTACTATGGCACATTAGATTTGGATGATTATTGGTTGTTTTGAATTGTTTGATTAAAATCATTCCAAAGCATTATTTGTGTGCTTCAATTTTCAATTTTCAAAAAACCCTTTCCTCATACGACAATTCTGCAGCAGACGACTTTGAACATAATTTGTCAAGAAATAGAAAATCTCTATAATTGAATGGATAACCTTTGACTAAAAGTGGAAAACAATTTGTGGCAAAAGGAGAAATTGCACGTTTTGTGCAATTTCTTCTTTTGTCACTATGTTTTCAAAAAGCTGTCTGCTGCAGAGGCATCAAAAAGCGTCTATATGAGGGAAAGGGTTAACTCAAAATCTGCTAAATCACCCTATAATATCGTTCGGTTTAGTTGATTGCATAGCCGGTTGTATGGAATAGAAAGTGCAGACAGTAGAAGATGAGTACCATGCATTTTTCATTTGCTTCAAATATTCTATTGTAACGGAAAACAATTTATTTAATCGGTATTTTGGAAGTATATAATCTTTATATAATCTTTATTTCCTCCAATATTGAAGATTACAAGAATACAATGTAAATGAAATTGAAAATAACAGAATGGAGATTGTAACAATTGATAGAAATTAAAAGAAGAAGAAAAAAAAAGAAGAAAAACAACAAAAAAACATTGTGAATATCCACACATGCATAAACGCCTCCATAATATATACACATTCCCACACATGTACAAACATAGACACACACTATATACATGAACATGAAAACCATACAAACATAGACAAACAATATATACATGCACATGAAAAAAAAAAAAAAAAAAAAAAGTGACATTAGTCTACATGGGGCAAGGGTTAGATTTACACCAATTCACATAAATAATTTACATTAATTGAGCCTAAGTGTTCGTCGTCGCTAGCAAAAAGTGTGCAACAACTTGCGAAACATTGGAAGAACAGCAACGTTAAACACTAGGGGAAACTGTCCCACTTATCAAACGTAAATGTAACAGTTACAAACAGTGTGGAAGTACAAAATGACAGTTCAATATAATTTTTGGTAGTCTGCATAAAGAACTTTCTCAAAATAATCATTTACTCCAAATAGAGCTCTTATCAAGTGAGTCTTACTCAAGGATTTTAACCAATCAAAAACTTGATTACTCTCAAATGCGGATCTACAAATTTGTAGACTATTACAGTCTAGTAAAATATGCTCAGTAACACTTAAATCTACATCGTGCCTATCACAATGCGTACAATAAGTATCAAAAGTAGACGAGTACGCAATTAACTGCGCCACAGAAAAACAAGCATACATCATACTAGGATTATGTTTTGCATAAGACCATATAGGATTTTAAGAGAACTGCTCCTGAATTTGTCTATATAGTACAAATTCGTTCGAAGAAGTTCTCTCGTTCCATGAACTAATACACAAATTTATCTTTTGATGACTGATGCTGATAACAATTTTGAAATGAAATAATTCTTATTGTTCAAGCGTGGTGATCCAGAAATGAAAAGTGATGGTTTTGTGACATGTCACACCGTATTTGTCACACAAGTGTGAGGGATACACGTATGGCTGGGCGTTTTTCTTTTCTGGATGGTATTAAGGGGTCTTGAGATAAATATCCAGGTATTAAATGACTGGTAAGTATTTTCTAATAAAAATATGTTTTACTTCATTTTTACACTGCAACCGAAAATGAAGTCGAGTAATTTCAATTGAGTCACAACATCAGACAACAGAACTTCAGAAATGTCCAAGTCACTTTGAGATTGAAGCTGCCTTTTTGCGATCTGAGATTGAATTGGACTTATTTGCAATCCGAGATTAAGTTGGCCTTATTTGCAAATCCAAGATTGAATTGGCCTTATTTGCAATCTGCGATTGAAGTTGCCTAATATTTGCAATCCAAGATTGAAGTGACCTTATTTACAATCCGAGATTGAAGTGGCCTTATTTGCAATCCGAGATTGAATTGGCTTATTTGCAATCCGAGATTGAATTGGCCTATTTGCAATCCGAGATTGAATTGGCCTTTTTTGCAATCCGGGATTGAATTGGCCTATTTGCAATCTGCGATTTTCAATCCAAATTTGAATTGGTAATATTTGCAATCCGAGATTGAAGTGGCCTTATTTGCTGTCTTTTTCGTCCATGAACACTTATTATTAAGACAATTTTTTCCTACATGCAGATGTATTTGACACATCAGATATCTTTTACAAATTTCAACTCTGTTCAATAAATAGACTTTTATTTATAGAGACTTTCCAGTCAGCCTTTGATTGAATAAGCCTTATTTAAAACATTTTTCATTCATAAACACCCACTATTAAGATTAACTTATGCAGATGTATTTGACACATCAATTATCTTTTACAACACTGTCTTTAAAGCAGCAGTCACATCTTACGGTCACTCACTTAGCTGGCTGTAGTTGGGGAGGACCGTAGTTGACCGTAGTGGACCGTAGTTAAACGTATTAAACATAGTAAATTGTAGTTCAACGTAGTTATAAATGTACTTTGAACTTCAAGAAAACCATGATTTGGTCGTGGTAAACACAAAAATGTTCAACATTTTCAAAATATCTCTACTGCGAGCTTGGATGTAGTTTGAAGGTAGCTGACCCTAATTGACCATTTTTGACCCTAGTCTACCGTAGTTGTCTGTAGCTACACGCAGTGATACCTTAGTTAACCCTTTCCCTCATACGACAATTCTGCAGCAGACGACTTTGAACGTATTTTGTCAAAACATAGAAAATCTCAATAATTGAATGGATAACCTATGACAAAAAGTGGAAAACATTGTGGCAAAAGGAGAAATTGCACGTTTTGTGCAATTTCTTCTTTTGTCACTATGTTTTCAAAACTTCATCTGCTGCAGAGGCGTCAGAAAGCGTCTATATGAGGGAAACGGTTAACCTACTTCACCCTACTCCTACCTAGTTGACCGTAGTAGCACCGTAATAAGCGACCGCGGAATAACTCTGTTCCATAACACTGTAATTAACTCTGTTCTATAACTAGACTTTTATTTATAGGGACCTTCGTGTCATTCTTAGAATGAATTGTCCTTATTTGCAGTCTTTTTCATTCATAAATACTCGTTATTAAGATTTACTTTTCCCACATGCAGACGTATTTGACACATCAAATACCTTTTACATCACTGTATTTAACTCTGTTCTATAACTAGACTTTTATTTATAGGGACCTTCGTGTCAGTCTTAGATTGAATTGTCCTTATTTGCAGTCCTTTTCATTTAAAACACTCATTAATATAAGATTAACTTTTCCCACACGCGGACGTATTTGACACGTAAAATACCTTTTACAACACTGAATTTAACTCTGTTCTATAACTAGACTTTAATTTATAGGGATAAGAGACCTTCGTGTCAGACTTAACCCTTTCCTTCATACGGCAATTCTGCAGCTAACGGCTTTGAACATATTTTGTCAAAAAATAGTAAGTTGAATGGATAACCTATGACTAAAAGTGGAAAACATTGTGGCAAAAGGAGAAATTTCTTCTTTTGTCATTATGTTTTCAAACAAGAGCACCGCGTACGGCACAGACGCTCGACTGAAAGGGAGAAAACAGAAAAAAAAAAAAATGAGCTAAACAAAAAACCTTAACCGGATGACCACGCCAGGGTCATGACAATAGCTCTCGTTTTTTTCAAAAGTCGAGCTAAAAAGCTGTCTGCTTCAGGCCTCAGAAAGCGTCTATATGAGGGAAAGGGTTAAATTGATATGGAAATTAATTGAAGTCCTTTTCATTCATAAACCCTCGATCATTATTAAGATATAATTTTTTTTTTTATCTTTATCCACATGCAGATTGAATTTGACACGCCAAATACCGTTTACAACACGTTCAATAACTTAAGACCTTTTTTCATAGAGAGTTTCCATAATTTCAAAGTGATCTGCTGCACTGATTTGTTGTACGTGGGAAAGAGTTGATGTAGAGGCAGGTTTCCTGTTTATTGATGCCAGTCCAGATCATCAACGTCCTGTTGGGAACCGAGGACATTTATCTTGAACTACTGCTGAGCATCACAGAGAAATGGTTATTGCTTTTAATATGCATATTGTGTGGGATGCATTCAGTTGATAAAGCATTCTTGCTATTAACCCTTTCCCTCATACGACAATTCTGCAGCAGACGACATTCAATATATTTTGTCAAAAAATAGAAAATCTCTATAATTAAATGGATAACATATTGACTAAAAGTGGTAAACATTGTGGCAAAAGAAGAAATTGCTCGTTTTGAGCAATTTCTTCTTTTGTCACTATGTTTTCAAAAAGCCATCTGCTGCAGAGGCGTCAGAAAGCGTCTACATGAGGGAAAGGGTTATTAAAACCTCTGCAAATATGTGGAAAATCTCTATAACTGAAAGTTTATTTATTGAGGAAAGTAGAAAACATAAGGAGAATTATGGGCAATTATGACTCTGCTGCAGGTGTGTCAAAATGTGTCTGTTAACCCTTTTCCAAATACAGACACATTTTGACGCCTTTAGAAAACATTTTTGGTCATAATGAGCAATTTCTCCTTTTGCCACAATGATTTGAACTCTTTAACAATAATTAAAACTTCCCGGATAGAGATTTTCCATAATAATATATTTTCAAAGCCATCTGCTGCAGATGTGTTGTATGTCGGAAAGGGTTAAGTTGAAATTGAAGACATCTTCAAGGATTCTTCAAGGACTTAACCCTTTCCCTCATATAGATGCTTTTTGACGCCTCTAAAGCAGACAGCTTTTAAAAAACAAGAGGGCCATGATGGCCCTGGAATCGCTCACCTGATTTCTTTTTTCACTTTAGCTATATAAGCCCCGCCATCTGGCGGGCATAGTTTCCGACCAATCGACTTGGCTTGAAGGAATTTGATAGAGGGTCACCCTAGGAACATTTCTACAAAATTATTAAAAAATCGGCCTGACACTTTTGGAGGAGAAGATTTTTTAAGTTTTCACTATAGCCATAAAAGGCAAAATAGCCCCGCCCCCTGATGGCCATGTTTTTTGACCAATCAACATGGCTTGAAGGAATCTGATAGAGGGTCATCCAAGGAACATTTCTACAAAATTATTTGAAAATCGGCCACACACTTTTGGAGGAGAAGATATTTTAAGTTTGCACTATAGCTATATAAGGCAAAATAGCCCCGCCCCCCCTGGCGGCCATGATTTTCGACCAATCAACATGGCTTAAAGGAATCTGATAGAGGGTCATCCAAGGAACATTTCTAGAAAATTATTTGAAAATCGGCCTGACACTTTTGGAGGAGAAGATTTTTTAAGTTTTCACTATAGCCATATAACGCAAAATAAACCCGCCCCCCCTGGCGGCCATGTTTTTCGACCAATCAACATGGCTTCAAGGAATCTGATAGAGAGTCACCCAAGGAACATTTCTACAAAATAAGTTCAAAATCTGCCAACCGATTTGGGAGGAGAAGATTTTTTTTCGTTTCGCTGCATGGATCCCAATAATTTGAAGGAATTTTGGTGAGGTCATTGAGAGGATGCTTGAAGGAATCTGATAGAGGGTCACCCAAGGATCATTTCTACAAAATAATTTGAAAATCGGCCTGACACTTTGGGAGGAGAAGATTTTTAAGAATTTTGAAGTTTTTTTCATTTCGTTGCCATGGAAACCAGAATTCTGCATGGATCCCAAAAATTTTAAGGAATTCTGGTGAGGACATTGCGAGGATGCTTTCTGTGAAGTTTCATCCCAGTTGACCCACCGGTTACAGAGGAGAAAATGTTGACGGACGCCGGACATAGGGCGATCACAATAACTCACCCTGAGCACTTTTCTCTGTTTGCCACAATGCTTTCCACTTTAAGTCATAGGTTATCTATTCAATTATAGAGATTTTCTATTTTTTGACAAAATATGTTCAAAGTCGTCTGCTGAATTGCTGTATGACGGAAAGTGTTAATTGTCAGGGAAACATGTTCATTTCATTTTAATGGATTTTGTGTTTTTTCAAAGACCAAAAGTTTGACAATGATGACTCTTTTATTACTTGTTCCTTTAAAATACCCAAAGCTGACAAAAGTGAATATTTTATACAAATGTCAACCATTTCATTCTTCTCTGACTATAGAATGTGACATTACAATACTGATCAAGATTAGCCAGCACTAACTTAAGTGCTCTCTTATCTTGATCTGCACTGTTCCCCTTCTCTTAACCCTTTCCCACAAATAGACGCTTTATTACGCCTCTGCAGCAGACAGCTTTTTAAAACATAGTGACAAAAGAAGATACTATGTTTTCAAAAAGCCGTCTGCGGCAAAGGCATCAGAAAGCGTCTATATGAGGGAAAGGGTTAAAATAATTATGAAATTCAAGCACGTTTCCAGTTTTCATGGAAGTTTAGAAACTCTGAAGTCACCTTTGATTATGATGTGAATTGATTGATTGATTGTTTTGTGTTTAACGCCGCTTTCAACAAGTTTTCAGTTACATCACGGCGTTTCTTGGGTAAGTTACCAGTACTACTGGTCCATTTAACCTGACCAGTCAGTCAGTGAGTTACATCACAGCGTTCCTGAGTAAGTTAATTACCAGTACTACTGGTCCATTTATCCTGACACCGGCCAGTCAGTCGTGATGCTAACGGTGTAACCCTCAGCCCTAAGGAGGGCAGCCATTACTACCATTTATAGAGTCTTTGGTATGACCCGGCTTGGGATTGAACCTGTGACCTCCAATACCCAGAGGTGGACACTCTACCACTACACTGTAACTGAGGTGTTTTGAATGAAGTGAAGGATTATTAGATATAATCAAGGACTAGAAAACAAGGCTAGCTGTCAAAGTTGGTCTATCACATCCACATCATCTCCCTGAAGTATGTAATCAAGCATGAAATGAGTATGTAATTACAGACAGATTTTTTTTTGTTGGGATGCTTTGCTTTCCGAGATTAATTCTGAGTTATTCATGTGACATCAATAATGTTAATACCTTTCCCACATACTACAAATCTGCAGCAGACGACTTTGAAAACAAAGTGACAAAAACCTGAAAAATCTCAATAAAAGATAGCTTAATTGTTAACCCTTTCCCTCATACGGCAATTCTGCAGCAGACGACTTTGAATGTCTTTTGTCAAAACATAGAAAATCTCCATAATTGAATGGATAACCTATGACAAAAAGTGGAAAACATTGTGGCAAAAGGAGAAATTGCACGTTTTGTGCAATTTCTTCTTTTGTCACTATGTTTTCAAAAAGCCGTCTGCTGCTATTGCGTCAAAATGCGTCTGCACGTGGGAAAGGGTTAATACACTTTGGGTCATAAATGTAACAAGATTTTATTGAATCTTAACCCTTTCCCACTTGCACACATTTTGAAAACACTGTGGTAAAAGGAAGGAGAAATTACTCATACTTGAGCAATATCTCTTTAATGTTTTCAACATTATTCAATAACCACTTATAGCGATTTTCCACATATTGGTCTAGATTTGTTTAAAGACGTCTGCTACAGATTTGTTGTATTTGGGAAAAGGTTTAGTTAATGTGATCCAAGATATTCTTTTTAAACCCTTTCCCACTTACAACAAATATGCAGCAGACGACTTTGAAAACATCTGAGCAAAAAATATGGGAAACCTATAGAAATAAATTGAACTAAAATTATGAAATAAAGTTGAAAGCATTGTGGCAAAAGACGAAATTGCTGGTTTTGTCACAATGTTTTCAAAAGTCATCTGCTATAAGTGGACAGACAAGCTAAAATGGGTAAAAGTGGCCTCACCCCTAGTTGCTTTGAGGTCGGTCGTTTGGTAAGAATAATTGATAATTGGCGGGCGAAACACACATTTCTTGGAAACACACGATACTTAGAGACAATCTTGACCTGATTAACCCTTTCCCTCATATAGACGCTTTCTGACGCCGCTGCAGCAGACGGCTTTTTGAAAACATAGTGACAAAAGAAGAAATTGCACAAAACGTGCAATTTCTCCTTTTGCCACAATGTTTTCCACTTTTTGTCATAGGTTATCCATTCAACTATGGAGATTGTCTATGTTTAGACAAAATAAGTTCAAAGTCGTCTGCTGCAGAATTGTTGTATGAGGGAAAGGGTTAATATAAGGGTGAATGCCCTGTAGAGGAAGCTGTCAAAAAACGAAGGACAAAAAAATGGGAAACAAAAACCACCGTTGTCTTTGATAATAGAGAGATATCAGAGATAAAACAAGACCTGTGCCTGCAAGCTGCAGACACTCATCTTATTGTGTAATTAACCCTTTTCCACATACAGACGCCTTCGGACGTCTCTGCAGCAAACAACTTATGAAAATATTGTGGTAAATGGAGAAATTGCTCATAATGAGCAATTTCTCCTTTTGCCGCAATATTTTCAACTTTGTAATTATGTACTTTCATTTATAGAAAATGTCCGCTTTTCTGTTAAGATGTTTTCATAGTAATCTGCTGCGATTTGCTGTATTTGAGAAAGGGTTTTAAACAGTCTCTATGATTCTTGCGATCATTAATACTGTACGTCTCTCATACAGACCACATTTTGAAGTCTTTGGGAGAGATTTCACATTTACTCATCATAGTATTAACCCTTTCGCCGAGCCCCGGTAGCTCAGTCGGTAACGACGTGGGCTGTCAATCAAGGGGTTGTGAGTTCGAATCCCGGCTCGGCAAACTTTCTTTCCGAGGATTGACAAAAGTCAATGCGACATGCGTCATTCCTCTTCCACCAATGGGCTAAGTCTATGTGGAAAAGTAGCCAGTTGCTTGGGAAGATTGTTGTGTGGAGTAGTGGTGTAAGAAAACCAGGAAATGCATGAGTAGGTGAACTGGCTGCCGTGATATAACTGAGAAATTGTTAAAAACGGTGTTAAACCCCAATCAATCAATCAATCAATTAACCCTTTCCCACATGCAGACGAATTTTGACCCAAGAGCAGCAGACGACTTTTGAAAACATTGTGGCCAAAGATGAAATTGCTCATGATGAGCAATTTCTCCTTTGGCCAAAATGTTTCCAACTTTATTTAACAATTAAGCTATCTTTTATTGAGATTTTTCAGGTTTTTATCACTCTGTTTTCAAAGTCCTCTGCCCCTTGGGCAAGGCACATTTTCTAGCCTAGTACTGGTTTGTTTACCCAGGGATCATGAATAAGTGAACTGTCGCCGTGATATAACTGAAATAATGTTGGAAGCGGCGCAAAACCCCAATGAATACTCTCAAAGTCCTCTGCCGCAGATTTTTTGTACGTGGGAAAGGGTTAATGCACCTA
Organism: Serripes groenlandicus; assembly: GCA_031761405.1. Classification (NCBI taxonomy): domain Eukaryota; kingdom Metazoa; phylum Mollusca; class Bivalvia; order Cardiida; family Cardiidae; genus Serripes; species Serripes groenlandicus. The sequence goes on from JASEVX010000006.1 coordinate 32,913,517, forward strand.
GATAAACTTAAGGTTCAAGATGTTCTATTGGGATAACTATATCATGTCGTCTGTCGTTATTTTTTAGCTTCGAAAATGAATCAAAAAATTAAATTCTATGGAGAACATTCTTTGTGCTTCCCGATAAGAAAGGGAGGAAAATGCTAAACTTGTTAAAATTCATCTACTCTGAATTTTGTCGGATTCCGAGATAATTTGGAAGAAATGTTGCTTAGGTGACCCTCCCTCTACAAAAAGTGTTCAAGCCATATTAATTGTTTGAAAAACATGGCCACCATACGCGTGAGGTGGCATCAGAAAAGAGATAAAACTTTTAAAAATTCTTCTTCTCTGAAAATATGTCTTTTTAGCTATAATGATTAACCCTTTCCCTGATATAGACGCTGTATAAATGTTTTAAATGTCATCTGCAAAGGATTTGTTGTTTGCGGGAAGCGGTTAAAGAAAGCAACTAATGAAACAATTCAAGTCAATTTTACACGAGTCAAAGGTCAATTTTGAAACTGAAAACAAAACAATTGGGGAAAAGAAGGAATTTCTTATCATGAGACTTTTTTTCTATCCCAACAATGTTTTATAATATCATCATCTACTGCAAAACATTAACCCTTTCCCTCATAGGACAATTCTGCAGCAGATGACTTTGAACAGGTTTTGTCAAAAAATAGAAAATCTCTATAATTGAATGGATTTCCTAGCTATGACTAAAAGTGGAAAACATTGTGGCAAAAGGAGAAATTGCTCGTTTTGAGCAATTTTTTCTTTTGTCACTATGTTTTCAAAAAGTAGTCTGCTGCAGAGGCGTCAAAAAGCATCTTTATGAGGGAAAGCATTAAAAACATAACAGATCCACAACAATGTCAAACAAACAACTCAAAAGTTATCCCAGTAGCTGGACTTTAACCCTTTCCCAAATATAACAAATCTGCAGCAGACGTCTCTGAAACATCTTGGCAAAAACTTGGAACACAGAAAAGCTCAATAAATAAAGGTTTAATTATATTAAAAAGAGTTGAAAACATTGTGGCAAAAGAAGAAATTGCTTGTTTTGAGCAATTTCTACTTTTTTTCACAATGTTTTCAAAACTCGTCTGCTGCAGAGCGTTACAGAAAACCGTCTGTATGCGGAAAAGGGTTTAAACATTCAACAGGTTTGAACTGGTTACAAAAACAGACTCAGAACCATTCTTTATTTGCTCATCAATTTCAAATTAGACTAAATTCCAAGACTATCATCAATTAATTGGCATGTGCTTACCCAGACTGTTATCAATTTTAGTTTCTAAAGAACCTCTTTGTTAACCTAACCCATCACAACCGTGATTTACTTAACCCTTTCCCACAGATAGATGTTTATTGATGCCTCTGCAGCAGACAACTTTTGAAAACACTGCAGCATAATTCCTCCATGTGCCACAATGTTAGTAATCCTGCTCAATAATTTCCGAGAAAGATTGGGTTAATTATTTTAAAAAAATGTGTTCAGGTGAATGTTACTGTGACCTTGACCTTTGACCTTGTGACCTCAAAATCAATAGGGGTCATCTACTGGTTAGGACCAACGTGTGAAACCAAGTATAAAGTTCCTCGACATAATCATTCTTTAGTTATTGAGCGAAAACCATTTTTCAGCTGCAGGTTACCATGACCTTGACCTTTGACCTAGTGACCTCACAATCAATAGGAGTCATTTGCTGGTGGTGACCAACCTGCGCACTAAGTATTAAGTTCCTGGGCCCAAGCATTCTTCAGTTAGTGAGCGGAAACCATTTTTCAGCCCAAGGTCACCATGACCTTGACCTTTGACCTACTGACATCTACAGGTTAGGACCAACCTGCACACCAAGTATGAAGTTCCTGGGCATAAGCGTTCTTGAGTTATTGGGTAAAAAACATTTTTAAGCTGAAGGTTACCGTGACCTTGACCTTTGACCTTGTGACCTCAAAATCAATAAGGTTCATCTACTGGTTAGGACCAACCTGCACACCAGGTATGAAGTTCCTCGACATAAGCATTCTTTAGTTATTGAGCGGAAACCATTTTTCAGCCCAAGGTTACCATGACCTTGACCTTTGACCTAGTGACCTCACAATCAATAAGGGTCATTTGCTGGTGGTGACCAACCTGCACACTAAGTATTAAGTTCCTGGGCCCAAGCATTCTTAAGTTATTGAGCGGAAACCATTTTTCAGCCCAAGGTCACCGTGACCTTGACCTTTGACCTACTGACATCAAAATCGATAGGGGACATCTACAGGTTAGGACCAACCTGCACACCAAGTATGAAGTTCCTGGGCATAGTCGTTCTTGAGTTATTGGGTAAAAAACATTTTTAAGCTGAAGGTTACCGTGACCTTGACATTTGACCTTGTGACCTCAAAATCAAACAAAATCAACTAGAACTATTACTGAAGATGATAAATACCCCCAAAACAACACCTTGACCTACACCATAGCTTAATAAGTAAAAGGGCCACATCTCCTCTTGGTATAGAAGCTTCATGTACAATTTTATTGAATTCCACCCAGTGGTTTGTAAGAAATAGGCCGGACAAAATATGGCTTCCGACCGAACAACAGCGCGACAGACCGACACAGTGACTCCTATATACCCCCTCTTCTTCGAAGGTGGTATAACTATATTGTTAATAGGAAAGTAAACATCGAAACAAATATGCGCAATAATTGCCATGCCAGATGGTTTGCACATCTACTACTCCTGATTAACATTTATGCCAAATATGAAGTAAATCAGGTTGAAACTGAAGGAGGAGTACAACAGATTAGATTTTAACAAAGAAAATTCTTATTTCAAGGTCAGAGGTCAAGGTGAAGGTCACAGGGACATGAAATTTGCGTGTTACACATCTACTACTCCTGATTAACATTTATGCCAAGTATGAAGCAAATCAGGTTGAAACTGAAGGAGGAGTACAACAGATTAGACTTTAACAAAAAAGAAGAAAAAATCCTATTTCAAGGTCAGAGGTTAAGGTCAAGGTCACAGGGACATGAAATTTGTGTGATGCACATTTACTACTCCTGATTAACATTTATGCCAAGTATCAAGTAAATCAGGTAAAAACTGAAGGAGGAGTACAACGGAACAGATTTTGCGGACAGACGGACCGACAGACTGGCTTATTCCAGTATACCCCCTTCAAACTACGTTTGCGGGGGTATAAGGTTCATCTACTGGTTAGGACCAACCTGCACACCAGGTATGAAGTTCCTCGACATAAGCATTCTTTATTTATTGAGCGGAAACCATTTTTTCAGCCCAAGATTACCATGACCTTGACCTAGTGACCTCAAAATCAATAGGGGTCATCTGCTGGTGGTGACCAACCTTCACACCAAGTATTAACTTCCATGGCCAAAGCCATTAAGCAAAAACAATTGTTCCGCTCATTGTCACTGTGACCTTGACTTTAGATATAATGACCTCAAAATCAATAGGGGTCATCTACTGGGCATGGCAAACCTTCATACCAAGTAAGGTGTTCTTCAGCCCAAGCGTTCTTCAGTTATTGAGCGGTAACCTTTTTTTACCTCTCAAGGTCACCCATGTATGGGGGTGACATAATTATGATAACCAGGAACTTGTACAATATGTAGCCTTAGATAATAATGACATGTTAAACAGTCCTATTACAACTGCGAAAATCGTAATTTGAATTCGAACATTGAAGTCTGGCAAGAGCGCAGGTCCATGCGGTATCAGTGCCGAGTTTTTAAAACATACTGCGAGTGAAATAGCTCCAATTTTAAATGTATTGTTCAATAATATTTTAAATACTGGCATTTATCCAGATTCATGGGCTGAGAGTAATTAATTTCTTTGTCCAATACATAAATCAGGATCTAAAAATGAACCTGGAATTTACCGAGGCATTTCGCTTATAAGTATTATGTATAAGATATTTTCACATATAGCAACCACTGGAATTTATAATTGGGCGGAATGTGAAAGTAAAATTGATGAAGCTCAAGCAGGCCTGGTTTAAATTAAGCTTTCGGTTTTTTTTTTTTTTTTTTTTTTTTTTTTTTACCACTCTGGTCTATTTATTACTCAATATATATATATATATCAAGTATTTCTAATTTCAAGTTTTCAGTCTGACGAACTTTTTCAGGATCTAAAATTTAGGAAAAGAATCGAGGGTTATCAGTTCAAATTCACCACCTGTTTGATTTTTAGAAAGGAATGTAAAACTATGTTACAGTTCTATCACAGATGAGCCATAATAACTCTTGCCCCCACATACATACGCTTTCCGATGCCTCTGAAGCAGACGGCTTTTTGAAAACATAGTGACAAAAGAAGAAATTGCTCAAAACGAGCAATTTCTCCTTTTGACACAATGTTTTCCACTTTTAGTCATAGGTTATCCATTCAATTAAAGAGATTTTCCATTTTTTGACAAAATATGTTCAAAGTCGTCTGCTGCAGAATTGTCGTATGAGGGAAAGACGTAACTCTTTCTGCCATACAATAAGTCTGCAGATAGCATTGAAAACAACGTGGCAAATACATGGAAAATCTCTGTAAATGAAAGTATTAATTTTTCAACACGGTTCAAAACATTGTGGCAAAAGGAGAAATTTCTCCTTATGATTTATTTCTCTATTTTTTTCCCCCAATGTTTTCAAGAGTAAGTGCTTGCTGCAGATGCTTCAAAATATGTGTGCATGTGGAAAAGAGTTAAAAGTCTGTGATCTTGTTCTTTTCAAAGAGTCTTGAGATATTTTTTATCATCCATTTATTGGCCTTTGAAAGAGTAATAAATGTATTAGCTCATCAATGGAATAGGAAATGTATAAAGTCAGGTTTTTATACTGCCCTTTTTAACTTTGAGACTTTGATGTTAATATTTTTTCAAGGATATAAAATATTGCTCTGAGCTGGGTTTTTTTGTTTTATGTTTTGTTTTTGTTTTTTTCAAGATGCAATATCATAAAATTGATGATTATAATACACTTATAATTACCAAATATGAAAGTGATGTTAAACCCTTTCCCTCATATAGACACTTTCTGATGCCTCTACAGCAGACGTCTTTTTGAAAACATAGTGGCAAAAGAAGAAATTGCTCAAAACGAGCAATTTCTCCATTTGCCACAATGTTTTCCACTTTTAGTCATAGGTTATCCATTCAGTTATACAGATTTTCTATTTTTTGACAAAATATGTTCAAAGTTTGTCTGCTGCAGAATTGTCGTATGAGGGAAAGTGTTTTAAACATTAGTAATATAGAAAATTCAAATTCATTGTGGAAATGTGAGAAATTGCGCACAATAAGCAATTCCTGCCTTTGCCAAATTGCTTTCACTTACATTCAATAATTATATATAAACATTCATTTCTATTTTCTTTTTGCATAGACATTTACAATTGAGCCATCTGCTGCAGACCCTTTCCCACATACAACAAAGACTTTAACAAGAAAATGTGTCCATGGAACACGGATGCCCCGGTTGTTAACTATATTTTAAAACGGACGGACGAACAGTTGGTCCAACCTCAAATTGATACAATTTTTTAAACAATGATATGTTGATTGTCATTTGTGTGAAGTTTCATAATGATAGGACATCAGGTTCACTAAAATCTAACTTGACCAAAAACTTTAACCTGAGAATGGAATGGACGAACAGACAGACGAACAGACGGATGAACAGTTGGTCCAACCTCAAATTGATACAATTTTTTAAACAATGATATGTTGATTGTCATTTGTGTGAAGTTTCATAATGATAGGACATCAGGTTCACTAAAATCTAACTTGACCAAAAACTTTAACCTGAGCGGGACGGACGAACGGACGGACGGACGGACTAACAGACCGGAAAACTATATGCCCCTCATACCTCGTATGCCGGGGCATAAAAACCTTGAGTTTAAAATATGATAAACATCTATTAAAGAAACTTTTATTGTTGAATCAAGTTGAAAACATTGTGACTAAAGGAGAAATTGCTCATTATGAGCAATATCTCCTCTTGTCAGTCTTTTCAAAGGTTGACTGCTGCAGAGGCGTCAGAATGCGACTGCTTGTAGGAAACTGAGTTAATATCGTAGCGGTTCTTAGAATGGCAATTGTGTTTTGATGACTATTATCAGGGCACCACTTGTTAGGGAATATCTTTTTTTTTTCAATATTCTGTGAAAACATGTATTTTCAGTAGTTTTATATCTATTTTCAGTAGTTTTATGTCTATTTTCAGTAGTTTTGTGTCTATTTTCAGTATTTTCATGACTACTTTCAGTAGTTTTGTGTCTATTTTCAGTATTTTAATGTCTCTTTTTTTAATATTTTCATGTCTATTTTCAGTATTTTTATATCTATTTTCAGGCACCCCTGTGAAGTGAGAACATTCTATCTTCCTGATGCAGACATAGCAGGACAACAAATTTAAAATCAAATAAATCATCTTTATAAGGTTACGGATAGATGACAGAAATAAATATAAGGTACCTTTTAACATAATTAATTCCTTAAACTTTACCTTGATTAATTAACCCTTTCCCACTTGTAGACACATTTTGACGCATCTGCAGCAGACAGTTTTTGATAACATTGTGACAAAAGAAGGAATTGCTCAAAATGAGCAATTTCTCCATATGTCACAATGTTTTCAACTGACTGCAATTATAAAACTTTCATTTACAGAGATTTTTCATACATTTGCCTGTGTGTCTTCAATGTTGTCTGCTGCAGATTTGTTGCATCTGGGAAAGGGTTAAGACAATTTTTGATGACACTGTAAGTAGCAGATTACATATGAAAACAAGAGGCCCATGAGGGCCTATGCTCTACTGGTATGGTTCTTTGGTCATTTTCAATCCAGAGCATGTATGTATGGTGAAGATCGGATAGTAAATGGAGGCTCTTTTGTGTTCACAAGCTGTATTATAGCAATTTTTACAATTTCATGGGCCATAATCCAGTCTTGCATGGGCGGATCTAGCTGGTTTTCAAAAGGAACCAAGCTCTCATCAATATTTAACTACTATCTAAGTTTGGTGAAGATCAGATAGTAAATGGAGCCTCTATTGTGTTCACATGCTCAGGGCCATAATCCAGTCTTGCATGGGCGGATCTGGCTGGTTTAGGAAAGGAACCGAGCTCTCATGGATATCTTACTACTGTATAAGTTTGGTTGAGATACAATCAAAAGTGAAGACTATCGTGTTAAAAAGTTCTTTTATAGCAATTTTGACCATTTCAAGGGCCATAATCCAGTCATGCATGGGCGGATCTGGATTGTTTTCGAAAGGAACCGAGCTCTCATGGATATCTAACTACTGTATAAGTTTGGTTGAGATACAATCAAACGTGAAGACTGTATCGTGTTAACAAGCTCTTTTATAGCAATTTTGACCATTTCAAGGGCCATAATCCAGTCATGCATGGGCGGATCTGGCTGGTTTTCGAAAGGAACCGAGCTCTCATGGATATTTAACTACTGTATAAGTTTGGTTGAGATACAATCAAAAATAAGGACTGTATCATGCATGGGCGGATCTGGCTGGTTTTCGAAAGGAACCAAGCTCTCATGAATATCTAACTACTGTATAAGTTTGGTTGAGATGCAATTAGAAGTGAAAACTGTATCGTGTTAACAAGCTCTTTTATAGCAATTTTGACCATTTCAAGGGCCATAATCCAGTCATGCATGGGCGGATCTGGCTGGTTTTCGAAAGGAACCGAGCTTTCATGGATATCTAACTACTGTATAAGTTTGGTTGAGATACAATCAAAAGTGAAGACTGTATCGTGTTAACAAGAAATTGTTTACGGACGGACGCACGCACGCACGGACGACGGACACATCGCCACGACATAAGCCCTTCTGGCCTTTGGCCAGTAGAGCTAAAAATGTGAACAAGAAACTGCTGAAGACGGTAATGCCGGATTGTCGGCAATTTGACCTTGAAAATCGACAAACCTAGGTCAAGGTCAAAGAAACCATAGAAATCAATAGTACTTGTTACTGGTTACCTTCAGGCAAAGTTTCAAGTTTGTAACCCTTTCCAGTGCTGAGATTTTGCTTCAACCTGAAACTTTAACCAAAATTGCCTCAACCTGAAACTTTAACCAAAATGTTGACAGACAGACAGACGGACAGACGGACTTCGCCAATCTATAGACTGGAATTGCTAGAGCAATCCGGCCAAAAAGGACTTAATTAATGAGTTTCCTGCCTTTTTCACACCAGTACTGTACATTACATACTTTCCAAGCAACTGGCTGCTTTTCAACTTAAGACTGTTAGCTCATTGGTGAAAGACAATTGACGCTTATCACATTTTCTTTTTACAAACATCAGAAAGAATGTTTGTCAATTTAGGTTTCAAACGGTTCAAACTCAAAACATGGGTTGATAGCACTTAGCAACATTATCGGGGCATGGATGCACAATATCGGCTGTACAATATCAAAAAGAATGGATGTCTCTCAAAAATTATAAACACACACACACCTGGACAATCAAAAACATCACTATTCTAATGACTAGGTTTAATTTTCAATAAAAACAAATTCCATACTAGTAGCCCTTTTCCCCATACAACAAATCTGCAACAGACAAATTTATAAATAATGTGTATACAGATGGGAAAGGGTTTAAATACAGCATCTGTGTCAGAATGCATCTACAGGTGGGAAAGGGTTTAAATACAGCATCTGTGTCAGAATGCATCTACAGATGGGAAAGGGTTTAAACACACCATCTGTGTCAGAATGCATCTACAGATGGGAAAGGGTTTAAACACACCATCTGTGTCAGAATGTGTATACAGAAGGTAGGGTTAAACACAGCATCTGTGTCAGAATGCATCTACAGGTGGGAAAGGGTTTAAACACACCATCTGTGTCAGAATGTGTCTACAGGTGGGAAAGGGTTAAACACAGCATCTGTGTCAGAATGTGTCTATAGATGGGAAAGGAAACACAGCATATGTGTCAGAATGTGTCTACAGATGGGAAAGGGTTAAACACAGCATCTGTGTCAGAATGTGTCTACAGATGGGAAAGGGTTAAACACACCATCTGTGTCAGAATGTGTCTACAGATGGGAAATGGTTAAACACAGCATCTGTGTTAGAATGTGTCTACAGATGGGAAAGGGTTAAACACACCATCTGTGTCAGAATGCATCTACAGGTGGGAAAGGGTTTAAACACACCATCTGTGTCAGAATGTGTCTACAGATGGGAAAGGGTTAAACACACCATCTGTGTCAGAATGTGTCTATAGATGGGAAAGGAAACACACCATCTGTATCAGAATGTGTCTACAGATGGGAAAGAGTCAGAATGTGTTCATAGATGGGAAAGGGTTAAACACAGCATCTGTCAGAATGCATCTACAGGTGGGAAAGGGTTTAAACACACCATCTGTGTCAGAATGTGTCTACAGATGGGAAAGGGTTTAAACACCATCTGTGTCAGAATGCATCTACATATGGGAAAGGGTTTAAACACAGCATCTGTGTCAGAATGTGTCTACAGGTGGGAAAGGGTTTAAACACACCATCTGTGTCAGAATGCATCTACAGATGGGAAAGGGTTTAAACACACCATCTGTGTCACAATGCATCTACAGATGGGAAAGGGTTTAAACACAGCATCTGTGTCAGAATGTGTCTACAGGTGGGAAAGGGTTAAACACAGCATCTGTGTCAGAATGCATCTACAGATGGGAAAGGGTTTAAACACACCATCTGTGTCAGAATGTGTCTACAGGTGGGAAAGGGTTTAAACACACCATCTGTGTCAGAATGCATCTACAGATGGGAAAGGGTTTAAACACAGCAACTGTGTCAGAATGCATCTACATATGGGAAAGGGTTAAACACAGCATCTGTGTCAGAATGTGTCTACATATGGGAAAGGGTTAAACACACCATCTGTGTCAGAATGCATCTACAGATGGGAAAGGGTTAAACACACCATCTGTGTCAGAATGTGTCTACATATGGGAAAGGGTTAAACACACCATCTGTGTCAGAATGTGTCTACATATGGGAAAGGGTTTAAACACACCATCTGTGTCAGAATGCATCTACATATGGGAAAGGGTTTAAACACACCATCTGTGTCAGAATGTGGATACAGATGGGAAAGGGTTTAAACACAACATCTGTGTCAGAATGTGTCTACAGATGGGAAAGGGTTTAAACACACCATCTGTGTCAGAATGTGTCTACATATGGGAAAGGGTTAAACACAGCATCTGTGTCAGAATGTGTCTACATATGGGAAAGGGTTAAACACACCATCTGTGTCAGAATGCATCTACAGATGGGAAAGGGTTAAACACACCATCTGTGTCAGAATGTGTCTACATATGGGAAAGGGTTAAACACAGCATCTGTCAGAATGCATCTACAGGTGGGAAAGGGTTTAAACACACCATCTGTGTCAGAATGTGTCTACAGATGGGAAAGGGTTTAAACACACCATCTGTGTCAGAATGTGTCTACAGGTGGGAAAGGGTTTAAACACACCATCTGTGTCAGAATGCATATACAGATGGGAAAGGGTTTAAACACACCATCTGTGTCAGAATGTGTCTACAGATGGGAAAGATTCAGAATGTGTTCATAGATGGGAAAGGGTTAAACACAGCATCTGTGTCAGAATGCATCTACAGGTGGGAAAGGGTTTAAACACAACATCTGTGTCAGAATGTGTCTACAGATGGGAAAGGGTTTAAACACACCATCTGTGTCAGAATGTGTCTACAGGTGGGAAAGGGTTTAAACACACCATCTGTGTCAGAATGTATCTACAGATGGGAAAGGGTTTAAACACACCATCTGTGTCAGAATGTGGCTACAGATTGGAAAGGGTTTAAACACACCATCTGTGTCAGAATGCATCTACAGGTGGGAAAGGGTTTAAACACACCATCTGTGTCAGAATGTGTCTACAGGTGGGAAAGGGTTAAACACAGCATCTGTGTCAGAATGTGTCTATAGATGGGAAAGGAAACACAGCATATGTGTCAGAATGTGTCTACAGATGGGAAAGGGTTAAACACAGCTTTTATGTTAGCAATTGTCTACAGATGGGAAAGGGTTAAACACAGCATCTGTGTTAGAATGTGTCTACAGATGGGAAAGGGTTAAACATAGCATCTGTGTCAGAATGTATCTACAGATGGGAAAGGGTTTAAACACACCATCTGTGTCAGAATGTGTCTACAGATGGGAAAGGGTTAAACATAGCATCTGTGTCAGAATGTATCTACAGATGGGAAAGGGTTTAAACACACCATCTGTGTCAGAATGCATCTACAGATGGGAAAGAGTCAGAATGTGTTCATAGATGGGAAAGGGTTAAACACACCATCTGTGTCAGAATGTGTATACAGGTGGGAAAGAGTCAGAATGTGTTCATAGATGGGAAAGGGTTAAACACACCATCTGTGTCAGAATGTGTATACAGGTGGGAAAGGGTTTAAACACACCATCTGTCAGAATGCATCTACAGGTGGGAAAGGGTTTAAACACACCATCTGTCAGAATGCATCTACAGGTGGGAAAGGGTTTAAACACACCATCTGTGTCAGAATGTGTCTACAGATGGGAAAGGGTTTAAACACAGCATCTGTGTCAGAATGCATCTACATATGGGAAAGGGTTAAACACAGCATCTGTTTCAGAATGTGTCTACATATGGGAAAGGGTTAAACACAGCATCTGTCAGAATGCATCTACAGGTGGGAAAGGGTTTAAACACACCATCTGTCAGAATGCATCTACAGGTGGGAAAGGGTTTAAACACACCATCTGTGTCAGAATGTGTCTACAGATGGGAAAGGGTTTAAACACAGCATCTGTGTCAGAATGCATCTACATATGGGAAAGGGTTAAACACAGCATCTGTTTCAGAATGTGTCTACATATGGGAAAGGGTTAAACACAGCATCTGTGTCACAATGCATCTACAGATGGGAAAGGGTTTAAACACAGCATCTGTGTCAGAATGTGTCTACAGGTGGGAAAGGGTTTAAACACAGCAACTGTGTCAGAATGCATCTACATATGGGAAAGGGTTAAACACAGCATCTGTGTCAGAATGTGTCTACATATGGGAAAGGGTTAAACACACCATCTGTGTCAGAATGCATCTACAGATGGGAAAGGGTTAAACACACCATCTGTGTCAGAATGTGTCTACATATGGGAAAGGGTTAAACACACCATCTGTGTCAGAATGTGTCTACATATGGGAAAGGGTTTAAACACACCATCTGTGTCAGAATGCATCTACATATGGGAAAGGGTTTAAACACACCATCTGTGTCAGAATGCATCTACAGATGGGAAAGGGTTAAACACAGCATCTGTGTCAGAATGTGTCTACATATGGGAAAGGGTTAAACACAGCATCTGTGTCAGAATGTGTCTACATATGGGAAAGGGTTAAACACACCATCTGTGTCAGAATGTGTCTACAGATGGGAAAGGGTTTAAACACACCATCTGTGTCAGAATGCATCTACATATGGGAAAGGGTTAAACACAGCATCTGTGTCAGAATGTGTCTACATATGGGAAAGGGTTAAACACACCATCTGTGTCAGAATGTGTCTACATATGGGAAAGGGTTAAACACACCATCTGTGTCAGAATGTGTCTACATATGGGAAAGGGTTAAACACACCATCTGTGTCAGAATGTGTCTACAGGTGGGAAAGGGTTTAAACACACCATCTGTATCAGAATGCATCTACATATGGGAAAGGGTTAAACACACCATCTGTGTCAGAATGTGTCTACAGATGGGAAAGGGTTTAAACACACCATCTGTGTCAGAATGCATCTACCGGTGGGAAAGGGTTTAAACACACCATCTGTGTCAGAATGTGTCTACAGATGGGAAAGGGTTTAAACACACCATCTGTGTCAGAATGCATCTACAGGTGGGAAAGGGTTTAAACACGCCATCTGCGTCAGAATGCATCTACATATGGGAAAGGGTTAAACACACCATCTGTGTCAGAATGCATCTACAGGTGGGAAAGGGTTTAAACACAGCATCTGTGTCAGAATGCATCTACAGGTGGGAAAGGGTTTAAACACACCATCTGTGTCAGAATGCATCTACATATGGGAAAGGGTTAAACACAGCATCTGTGTCAGAATGCATCTACAGATGGGAAAGGGTTAAACACACCATCTGTGTCAGAATGTGTCTACAGATGGGAAAGGGTTAAACACAGCATCTAATATCAATCAGGTTGTCAGTTTTAATGGAAAGAGATGCAAAAAACAAATTAATCTGTTATCTTATTTCTTCTTATCACATAACCAAATTCACAGATTTGAATTAATTTCCAATGAATAAGGTGGCTTGTAAAAGGAAACTAGATAAATGTGAAATTTACATGGCTCTGCATTTGAGAGGAAATTGCCTCACCCCTGCCCTGGTGTGATTCTTCGCCTTTGTATTTCCCCAATACTACAACCCTGCAGTTGAAAGACATCAATTGATGAAAAACAAGAAAATGTGTCCATGGAACACGGATGCCCCGGTTGTTAACTATATTTTAAAACGGACGGACGAACAGTTGGTCCAACCTCAAATTGATACAATTTTTTAAACAATGATATGTTGATTGTCATTTGTGTGAAGTTTCATAATGATAGGACATCAGGTTCACTAAAATCTAACTTGACCAAAAACTTTAACCTGAGAATGGAATGGACGAACAGACAGACGAACAGACGAACGGACGGACGAACAGTTGGTCCAACCTCAAATTGATACAATTCTTTAAACAATGATATGTTGATTGTCATTTGTGTGAAGTTTCATAATGATAGGACATCAGGTTCACTAAAATCTAACTTGACCAAAAACTTTAACCTGAGAATGGAATGGACGAACAGACAGACGAACAGACGGACGAACAGTTGGTCCAACCTCAAATTGATACAATTTTTTAAAGAATGATATGTTAATAGTCATTTGTGTGAAGTTTCATCATGATCGGACATCAGCTTCACTAAAATCTAACTTGACCAAAAACTTTAACCTGAGAATGGAATGGACGAACAGACAGACGAACAGACGGATGAACAGTTGGTCCAACCTCAAATTGATACAATTTTTTAAACAATGATATATTGATTGTCATTTGTGTGAAGTTTCATAATGATAGGACATCAGGTTCACTAAAATCTAACTTGACCAAAAACTTTAACCTGAGCGGGACGGACGAACGGACGAACGGACGGACTAACAGACCGGAAAACTATATGCCCCTCATACTTCGTATGCCGGGGCATAAAAATGTCTGATATGAAAGTATAATAATTGAATTGACTTGAAATGTTGTAGCAAAAAGAAAAGTCCACCCTAAGTCACAATGTTTTGAAAAGTCTTGAGGGAAAGGGTATTAAGTCTTTGAGTGAATAAGTTAACCTGACTCATATAATTTTAAATATCATTGTGGAAAAAGAACAAATAACTAAATTGAGCAAATAATCCTTTTCCTACATTTCTTTCTCCAAAGTAATAACATCAAATTTTACTTATAATCAAACTTTTATCAAGTTGTTTTCAATGCAGATGACTTCATAGTTGACCAGATCTACCTATTTTTACCCCTTTCCCACGTACAACAAATCTGCAACGGACGACTTTGAAAACATACCCCAAATTTTCTTGGGAAACTCCCTTTAACCCTTTCCCTCATATAGACGCTTTCCGACGCCTCTGCAGCATACGGCTATTTGAAAACATAGTGACAAAAGAAGAAATTGCACAAAACGTGCAATTTCTCCTTTTGCCACAATGTTTTCCGCTTTTAGTCATAGGTTATCCATTCAATTATGGAGATATTCTATGTTTTGACGAAGTATGTTCAAAGTCGTCTGCTGCAGAATTGTCGTATGAGGGAAAGAGTTAAATGAAAGTACAATAGTTGAATAGTGTTGAAAAGATGATGACAAAAGGAGAAATTGCTTGTTTTGAGCAATTTCTCCTTTTGTTGCCATGTTTTCAAAAAGCTGTCTGCTGCAGAGGAGTCAGAAAGCGTCTATATGAGGGAAAGGGTTAAAGCAGTGCCTTCTAACATACATAATTATAGTCATAAACCTATCATATTAGCTCACTGATTAATGACTGCATGCATGCAAGTGTCTTAATTGAGTATTTCCAAAGCCACATTTTGACTCCCATATTCAAACTTAGTCTACATATAACCAAGACAAAAATTTGGACAAAGTTTTAAGATGCTCAAGAAAAAAATGTAGCTTCCGGAGAGATAACAAGATTTTCGTTCAATTTTGCCAAGTGACTTAGTTTATAATCATTTTTAACAAGGTATTCGATCTTTGAACAATTTTGAAAAGGACCACCAAAGGAAAAATCCTGTGAAGTTTGGTTGATATAATGATCCAGTGGTTTAGGAGATGTCGTTTGAAGCTAAATATAAAGCTAGTCACATTGAAGTCGGACCTAACACAGAATACCACCTAACACCCGGATCAAAAGATATCTTGATCCAGGGTGATCCTTGGTGAAATTGAGTCCGTCGACGGTCGCAAAATATCTTCACCCTTGACCCAACACGGTTCCTCAAAGAATGAACACGGAACTGACCCCGGTACCAACACGGTTCCACAAAGGATGAACACGGATCTGACCGCCGGTATCAACACGGTACCACAAAGAATGAACACGGATCTGACCCCGGTACCAACACAGTACCACAAAGAATGAACACGGAACTGACCCCGGTACCAACACGGTTCCACAAAGGATGAACACGGATCTGACCCCCGGTATCAACACGGTACCACAAAGAATGAACACAGATCTGACCCCGGTACCACAAAGGATGAACACGGATCTGACCCCGGTACCAACACGGCAGCGCCACTGACCATCCCAGACCCAACACAGATGACACTGGACCATTCCGATTTCCGGACTGTCCAGACTCAACACAGATGACAATGGACCACCCCAGACTCCGGACTGTCCAGACCCAACACAGATGACACTGGACCACCCGGACTGTCTGGACCCAACATGACATGCCAGATTGCCCAGGATTAACACGGTGCCACTACGGACCATCCCGGAGCCAACACAGATGACACTGGACCACCCCGGACTCCAGACTGTCTGGACCCAACACAACATGCCGGATTGCCCAGGATCAACACGGTGCCACTACAGACCACGGACCTTCTCGAAGCCAACACAGTCATTACACAGACCGTCCCGGACTACCCTGGATTGAAAAATCCTCCCGGATGATCCCAGATGACCACAGCAATTTTAATTTAAAATTGTCTGGGTTTTGTCCCGGATCATGACGGACCATCCCTGATAACCTGGACCCAACACGGATCTGACCCGGATCGGCCAAATTTCAGTCCGGGATGCTCTGGGACAGTCCGGGAGGTCAGTATGACTGGGGCTCAAACGATCAACAGAGAGTGTGATAAGACTTTGACTCAGGTGATCTAAAAGCCTGCCTACAATTAACCTTATATAACTG
Organism: Serripes groenlandicus; assembly: GCA_031761405.1. NCBI lineage: Eukaryota > Metazoa > Mollusca > Bivalvia > Cardiida > Cardiidae > Serripes > Serripes groenlandicus. The sequence continues at coordinate 32,930,050 of JASEVX010000006.1, forward strand.
CAAACACATTCCCAGATCAAAGTGTCCTAACATTGCAATGTAGTTTCTATTTTCTCTTTCCAAAGATCCTTGCCTTTTGAACTTAAATTACACTAATAAATGTAAACCTTTCTACTTTTATCTTAACCAGTACTGGGATAGGAAAGATTATAGCTCAGAACAAGAAAATTCTCCTTCTCCATTAATATCATTAAATTTATTTATGCGTCAGAAAGCGTCTATATGTCGGAAAGTGTTAAACATGTATATAAAGTTTTGATTTATTGGCCAGGACGCTTTCAAAGTTGTCTGCAGAATTGTTGTTTGTGCACGTAATTGTGCCATTTAACGATTATACAGAAATCTAGGAAAAAACATGGAAAAAACCCATATATGAAGGTATTATAATAACTTGAAAAAGGAGAAATTGCTCGTTTTAAGCAATTTCTTCTGTTTGTCACATTGTTTTTAAAAAGTCGTCTGCTGCAAATAGGTCAGAAAGCGTCTATATGTGGGAAAGGGATATTACAATAGGTTATCCACCTTCATACAATAACTAATATAGAACATACAATTGTACTCTGAAAGCATTTTGATCTTCCAATAAAGAAACCATTGAGACAATTTATAAAGCCATATATGGGGAAACGTTAACCCTTTCCCTCATATAAACGCTTTCTGACGCCTCTGCAGCAGACAGCTTTTTGAAAACATAGTGACAAAAGAAGAAATTGCTCAAAACGTGCAATTTCTCCTTTTGCCACAATGTTTTCCGCTTTTTGTCATAGGTTATCCATTTAGTTATGGAGATTTTCTATGTTTTGACAAAATACGTTCAAAGTCGTCTGCTGCAGAATTGTCGTATGAGGGAAAGGGTTAATGGAGTACATATTTACAGTAAAATTTGTCACATTATTACAAATAGACCACGTCACATGAAAACTGTCCTTAGACGACCAAGGTTTTTGTTTGTTATTTTGTTGGTCTAACCCTTTCCCACATATAAACGCTTTATGACGGCTCTGCAACAGACGATTTTTGAAATCATTGTGGCAAAAGGAGAAATTGCTCATAATGAGCAATTTCCTCATTTGCCACAATAACTTCCAACACTATACAATAACCATACTATATCATTTATAAAGATTTTCTATGTTTTGGACTTGATAATTTCAAAGTCGTCTGCTGCAGATTTATTGTATGTGGAAAGTAGAAGAGGTGAGAGAGAAGGAGGTGACAGCGAGATAGAGACATAGAGAACATATATATATATATATATATATACATACATACACTTACATACATAAACATGTACATATACACATATAGAAATTTTCTGGTCTGGACCGATTTTTAACTCGCAGGTCTGAAATCGATCATAAAACTTGTACAAAAAACGGTCCAGATAGTTTCCTAAATCTCACTAATACCTACGCTACATGTCACTTTTTAAACAAGAACACAATAAAATCCTAGTTAGTATACATGCATCGTCTTTGTTTCTGACGCGTCTGAAACCCTTTTAGAGAGTCACTTACCGTGACGTTAAGATGATAAGCGGTCCAATAAACCGTGACAATTGTGTAATATCTTATTGTTCCCTGCGGTTTGATAGATAATCCATGGGGAATAGGTTTTAAAAGGGTTTGCAGCTTGCTAATTACGAGCTCATCAGTCTAATAAATTGTTAATCGGTCCCACTCCAGACTTAACCCTTTCCCTCATATAGACGCTTTCTGACGCCTCTGCAGCAGACGGCTTTTTGAAAACATAGTGACAAAAGAAGAAATTGCACAAAACGTGCAATTTCTCCTTTTGTCACAATGTTTTCCACTTTTTGTCATAGGTTATCCATTCAGTTATGGAGATTTTCTATTTTTGGACAAAATACGTTCAAAGTCGTCTGCTGCAGAATTGTCGTATGAGGGAAAGGGTTAACAGCTAATTGACAAGTTACTTTTACTTTTGGACCGTTGTAATTTTCAAACTGTTACAAACGATCTACTGTTTCAAACCATATTGCTACATTTAAGTTGCTTATTAACCCTTTCCCTCATACAACAATTCTGCAGCAGACGACTTTGAACATATTTTTTCAAAAAATAGAAAATCCCTTTAACATAATTATGTGGTTTCATTCATCTGCAAATTTTGGAAAACTTTTATTTGTAAACAACTTCTACATTGATATTATCGATCAAAGACACTGTTTTGCAACTATCTATGCAAGCTGACATGCAATAAACATGAAATTAATGTATATTTATTGAAAAGTGTTCCAATATTACATTTTTCTAAAACGAGGGGGATCGAGGGGGGTTACAAATTTCACCTGACCGATTGAGATTTCAAAATATTCTGAGCCCTGATACACACATATATGTACACATACACACATATATGTACACATACACACACATATGTACACATACACACATCATCATGAGCAATTTCACATTTGGCCACAATGAAGCATTGTGAGGAAAAAGGAGGAATTGCTTGTTTTGGCCTGAAATTTCCCCTTGTCTCATAATGTTTTGAAAAGCGTCTGTATTAGGTAAATACCCTTTCCCACATACAACAAATCTTCAGCAGATGACTGAAAACATTTTGTCAAAAACATGTTAACTCACTATAAATGAAAGAACAATTATTTAATACACTGTGGCACATTGAGAAATTTCTTTTGCCGCAATGCTTTTAAAAGTCGTCTGCAGTAGAGGTGTCAGAAAGCATCTATATGTGGGAGAGGGTTAATGCAATCCCATAGCAAAGTCTGACTTAACCCTTTCCCTCATATAGATGCTTTCTGACGCCTCTGCAGCAGACAGCTTTTTTAAAACATAGTGACAAAAGAAGAAATTGCTCAAAACGAGCAATTTCTCCTTTTGCCACAATGTTTTCCACTTTTAATCATCCATTCAATTATAGAGATTTTCTATTTTTGACAACATATGTTCAAAGTCGTCTTCTGCAGATTTGTTGTATGAGGGAAAGGGTTGATTGATTGATTGATTGGGGTTTAACGGCGTTTTTTAACAATTTCTCAGTCATATCACGGCGGCCAGTTCACCTAAACACGTATTTCCTGGTTTTCGAGGGAAAGGGTTAAAGAAATCATTGAATATGCATGACAGAGGACAAAACAAACAGGTTCACATCAAAACAGCTAAAAGGGACTTTATTACAAAACTGCCAAGGTCTGCTTTCGTGTGATTTCTCGTTTAAAAGATCAAGGTCACCTATCTTCTTCAATATACATTTTTGAAAGCAAAATTAGGAAATGTAGATAGATCCTTGGATCATAAGAAATGAAATAAAAATCTCAAAAAGAGAAATTGATCAAAAAAAATAAATCATTTTTCCACAATTTTTTCATCATAAATCAAGGTTTTAGAGAGGCATGCAATTATATATAAGTAGTCAAATGATGGAAAAGGTAAAACCACTTATAGTCATTTATAGACCAGATTAATTTGATTCTACTTTTGGAAAATCTCCAACAGATTATCTTAGACAATCACACAGTCAATTACCCTTTCCCACATACAGCAAAATTGCAGCAGACAACTTTGAAAACTTATAGGCAAGAAGGCAGAAAATCTCTATAAAAGAAGATTTAACTATAGAATAGAGTTGAAAACATTGTGGCAAAAGAAGAAATTGCTCATCATGCCCACAATGTTTTCAAAAGACGTTTGCTCCAGAGGCGCCAGAAAGTGTCTGTATGTGGTAAAGGGATTGTCACGTTTTTTATATATATATATATTCAATGATTAGGTTCATGTGCAGGTTAGAAGAAGTAATTTTAAATTAAACTAGAATTATCACTGCAGGTGATGAATACCCCCAGCTGGTGTCTAACAATATACATATGTATGAGAAATTCAAGGGGGCCATAACTCTTTTAAAATTAATTCCAGTGCAACTAGGCTTGGTAACAATCTTTCTTGTGAAGTTATATTGAATTCTAACCAAGGGTTGCTGAGAAATAGTGTTCACAAGAAATGTCTACAGACTAACGGATGGACCGACCGACAAGCGTGAGTCCTATATAGCCCCCATATACTATGTATCTGGGGGTATAAAAATGTGCTAAAAGGGAGGACAATTTGATCAAGAATGGGAAAGAAATTGCAAGAAGTAAACACTGTTAGTGAAACAGCCGCATTAGCGTATTAGCGCAGGATATTTTGTAATAATGGATTTTGAACAAACTTCAGAAAGCAAAAAGTAACAAGTACTTATCCAAAATTCCAAGGGTAGATTTGCCCCAGCCCTTTCCAGGCAATTCTTTCATAATGAATTGGTTTCTGCAAAATTATCTTGAAATCAGACAGGCCAATTCAAAGGAATAGATATTTAAAGTTTTGTCATTTACCCTTTTTTCAGATATGGCCATTTGCTAAATTTTAGTGGCTGAGCGAAAATTGCATTCGGCAAAAATCTAAAATCTCTATCATAATGTGAAATTTCTCCTTTTGCCACAATGCTTTCAACTCTTTTAAAAACAAGAAAATGTGTCCATGGAACACGGATGCCCCGGTTGTTAACTATATTTTAAAACAAACAAGATGTGTTTGTGAAACACTGATGCCCCCCAATGGCAACATCTAGGTCAAAGGTCAAGGTCGCAAGGTATACACATGTGAAATATGGTAGCATTACCTGTTATTGTTCAAAAGTAGTGGGGAAGGTTAAAAAAAAATTGAGAATGGCAACATCTAGGTCAAAGGTAAAGGTCGCAAGGTCAAAAATGTTGGTACTGACAGAAAGGTCATGTCACAAGGAATACACATGTGAAATATGGTAGCCGTATCTGTTATGGTTCAAAAGTAATGGCCAAGGTTAAAGTTTTTTTCGAGAATGGCAACATCTAGGTCAAAGGTCAAGGTCGCAAGGTCAAAAATGTTGGTACTGACATGTGAAATATGGTAGCCATACCTGTTATGGTTCAAAAGTAATGGCCAAGGTTAAAGTTTTTTTCGAGAATGGCAACATCTAGGTCAAGGTCAAGGTCGCAAGGTACTGACAGAAAGGTCATGTCACAAGGAATACACATGTGAAATATGGTAGCCATACCTGTTATGGTTCAAAAGAAATGGCCAAGGTTAAAGTTTTTTTCGAGAATGGCAACATCTAGGTCATGTCACAAGGAATACACATGTGAAATATGGTAGCCGTATCTGTTATGGTTCAAAAGTAATGGCCAAGGTTAAAGTTTTTTTCGAGAATGGCAACATCTAGGTCAAAGGTCAAGGTCGCAAGGTCAAAAATGTTGGTACTGACAGAAAGGTCATGTCACAAGGAATACACATGTGAAATATGGTAGCCGTACCTGTTATGGTTCAAAAGAAATGGCCAAGGTTAAAGTTTTTTTTGAGTATGGCAACATCTAGGTCAAAGGTCAAGGTCGCAAGGTCAAAAATGTTGGTACTGACAGAAAGGTCATGTCACAAGGAATACACATGTGAAATATGGTAGCCGTATCTGTTATGGTTCAAAAGTAATGGCCAAGGTTAAAGTTTTTTTCGAGAATGGCAACCTCTAGGTCAAAGGTCAAGGTCGCAAGGTCTAAAATTTTGGTACTGACAGAAAGGTCATGTCACAAGGAATACACATGTGAAATATGGTAGCCGTACCTGTTATGGTTCAAAAGGAGTGGTCAAGGTTAAAGTTTTTTTTGTGCAGACAGACAGACAGACCAACAGACCAACCAACCAACAGACAGGCCAAAAACTATATGCCCCCCGAATCGGAGATTCCGTGGGGGCATAAAAATTATGTGAAGTTTCATAATGATAGGACATCAGGTTCACTAAAATCTAACTTGACCAAAAACTTTAACCTGAGAATGGAATGGACGAACAGACAGACAAACGGACGGACGAACAGTTGGTCCAACCTCAAATTGATACAATTTTTTAAACAATGATATGTTGATTGTCATTTGTGTGAAGTTTCATAATGATAGGACATCAGGTTCACTAAAATCTAACTTGACCAAAAACTTTAACCTGAGAATGGAATGGACGAACAGACAGACGAACGGACAGACGAACAGTTGGTCCAACCTCAAATTGATACAATTTTTTAAACAATGATATGTTGATTGTCATTTGTGTGAAGTTTCATAATGATAGGACATCAGGTTCACTAAAATCTAACTTGACCAAAAACTTTAACCTGAGAATGGAATGGACGAACAGACAGACGAACGGACGGACGAACAGTTGGTCCAACCTCAAATTGATACAATTTTTTAAACAATGATATGTTGATTGTCATTTGTGTGAAGTTTCATAATGATAGGACATCAGGTTCACTAAAATCTAACTTGACCAAAAACTTTAACCTGAGAATGGAATGGACGAACAGACAGACGAACGGACGGACGAACAGTTGGTCCAACCTCAAATTGATACAATTTTTTAAACAATGATATGTTGATTGTCATTTGTGTGAAGTTTCATAATGATAGGACATCAGGTTCACTAAAATCTAACTTGACCAAAAACTTTAACCTGAGAATGGAATGGACGAACAGACAGACAAACGGACGGACGAACAGTTGGTCCAACCTCAAATTGATACAATTTTTTAAACAATGATATGTTGATTGTCATTTGTGTGAAGTTTCATAATGATAGGACATCAGGTTCACTAAAATCTAACTTGACCAAAAACTTTAACCTGAGCGGGACGGACGAACGGACGGACGAACGGACGGACGAACGGACGGACTAACAGACCGGAAAACTATATGCCCCTCATACTTTGTATGCCGGGGCATAAAAATCGTACTTTCATTTAAAGAGAGTTTTCACAGTTTGGCAAATATGTTATCAAAATCGACTGCAGCAGATTTGTTGTGTATGGGAAAGGGTTAACAGGGTCCCTTTATAGAGAGGACTGCTGGTGGGTGATTTTAACCCTTTCCCTCATATAGACTCTTTCTGACGCCTCTGCAGCAGACGGCTCTTTGAAAACATAGTGACAAAAGTAGAAATTGCACAAAACGTGCAATTTCTCCTTTTGCCACAATGTTTTCCTCTTTTAGTCATAGGTTATCCATTCAATTATAGAGATTTTCCATTTTTTGTCAAAAAATATGTTCTGCTGCAGAAGTGTCGTATGAGGGAAAGGGTTAACCCCTTCCCACATAAAACAAATCTTCAGCAGAAGACGTTGGAAGTATTTAGGCAAACAATATGTCACATATGCATTTAAATGAATGATGCTATTGAAGAGAGCTGAAAACAATGTCTTCAAAAGTTTTCTGCTGCAAAAGTGTCAAAATGCGTGGAAGACAGAGGAGCAGTGGTAGAGCGTCGGCCTCTCGTTCTCAATGTCCTGGGTTCGAATCCTGTGATGAGCCGGTTCTGTCTTAAGGATTTTTCCACACAAATGGTGAAACTAAGTACTGGTTAAGTCTCCAGGAAGCAGACATCAAGACTAGTGTGATTAATATAAGCTTAAAGCTTGTTTCGCAATCAATGCAAAATAAATCAATATGACTTGGAAAAATTAAGTAAAGGATCAATAAGAACAGTTTTGTCATTTTGCCCCTTTTCTTATGCGGCCTGGTTGCCATGCTTTTTAACCAATCAGTATGGCTTGAACAATTTTTTGTAGAGAGTTACCCAAGGAATATTTCCACCAAATTATATTGGAATCTTACAAGCAGATTCAAAGAAGAAGAATTTTAAAGTTTTGACATTTTGCCCCCTTTCTCCATGGAATTTAAATCTTTGAACAATTTTGAAACAGGACCACCAAAGGAACATTCCTGTGAAGTTTGTTTGAAATTGGTCCTGTGGTTTAGGAGGAGATGATACTTAAAGCTTAAAGTTAACAATGTCTAAGGACAGAGATCGATCAGATTAGATCACCTTGAGCCTTCGGCTCAGGTGATATAAAAATATTCAATTATGTAAAAATGAATATTTTTATCACACTGGTAATCTTTTACTGTAATTTTCTTGGGATGTCTGCGATGATATGGCTCAAAATAGTATTTGGCCTGTAAATATTGTGTCCAAGTTTGGTGCAGATAAGAAAAAGGATTAATGAAGTTCAACAGCGGACAATTTTTGTGTACAAGATATTGCTACAATTAAAGGGATGATATCTGAATTTTCCAAAACTCATCTTTTCAATTTCAAAGGAACACAAATTTCGAAATACACAACAATTTACATTGATTATGCTTTGTTTGTGGAGATAAATCACAACCAATCCAGAACCGAATGACAATTTTATACAAATCCCCTATTTAAACAAGTAACTGCCGTCAGTTATCTATAATCTAATGACCTAACGATCACCATTATGTTGGGGGAAAAAATAAATTTATTGGACTGTAATCTGGTCTTTTAAGTGCTAAATGCTGTTAAAAATGTGTCGGATCTTCTAACTCTTTCCCACCGGCAGACACATTTTGACACATATGCAGCAGACAGCTTTTGAAAATATTGTGGTAAAATGAGAAATAGCTCATATTAACCAGTTTCTCCTTTTGCCTTCCCTGTTTTCAACTCTATCCAATAATTATATTTTGTTTTATGGAGATTTTAGATTAGATGTTTTCAAATTTGTCTGCTACGGATTATTTTTATGTGTGAAAGGTTAACAAGTCTCAGTTGATTTGTCCTGAGACAGAAACCATACCTCAATCTCATTAGTAACACTGTGTCCTTGTCATACATTGAATTTCCCTTTCATAGAAATTCTAAACTAAGTTAATCGTAACTTCACACGGGATGTATATCTGACCTTGAATATCGACTTTGACCTTCAAGTTGATTTCGATAATGTGCATTATCACTTGATTGCCCGTAAGTTAAATTCAAATTGTTATGAGTTGATTGGTTGACATTGTGTGACTTTGACCTCCATGTTTATGAGATAGTATAATTTGGAAAATGAAATTTTGGCATTGGCATCTATTACTCCACAATATTCTATTACCAAGAATAAAAACTATTTTCTAAAATGTAACATTTTCAAATAAAACACGTCAAAGAACGTTCTGTATCTAAATATCAAGTAACATTTTCAAATAATAACATGTCAAAGAACGTTGTTTCTAAATAATAAGTCAAAGAATATTCAGTTTTTAAATAACAATTAAGTCAAATAATGTTCTGTTTCTAAATAACAATTAAGTCAAATAATGTTCTGTTTCTAAATAACAAATCATAGAACGTTCTGTTTCTAAATAACAAGTCAAAGAACATTCTGTTTCTAAATATCGAGTCAAAGAACATTCTGTTTCTAAATATCCAGTAACACTTTCAAATGATAACAAGTTAAAGAATGTTGTTTCTAAATAACAAGTCAAAGAATGTTCTGTTTCTAAATAACAATTAAGTCAAATAATGTTCTGTTTCTAAATAACAATTAAGTCATAGAACATTCTGTTTCTAAATAACAAGTCAAAGAACATTCTGTTTCTAAATAACAAGTCAAAGAACATTCTGTTTCTAAATATCGAGTCAAAGAACGTTCTGTTTCTATTAATATCCAGTAACACTTTCAAATGATACCAGTCAAAGAATGTTCTATCTCTACGAAAACCAACCTTCAGCCATATTCTACCAGGGTAGATCCAATATCACCCGGCCAATCTGTGCAGTCTGAACTGTATATCTTCACTGTTCCCTAAATTGCTCATATATATTTATAGCTTTTAACATGTGTTAAAATAGATATTGTTTCAATAATCTTTTTTTTTTTTTTATTTTTTTTTTTTTTTATTCATGCATGTCAAAAGAATAGATCGAGGTTAAGGAAATATTCCTCAATGTGTCAATATAAGAAGTGGTTAGGTTTTTTATTAATTTTTAATTTAATTTATTTTAATTAATTTACAAGATTTATAAACAAGGTATTTAAATTGGTTATTGCAATAATGTGAGGTGCATTTCTACTTTCGATGTTACCCAAGACCTTTGATGCCTCTGTAACAGATGACTGATGAAAACATTTTATGGCAAGGAGAAATTGCTCATAAGAATATTAAAAGTACAATTTACCATTTCCGGGTTTCAAGGATAGTTTTAGTGAAAATTAGAGAAACAATTTGTATGTCCTTTACATCAGAGGACTAGATAAGAAGGAGTATACAACTCTTTTCCTCACAATATTTCTCTTATTACTCAACCAAATCCTATGTTGTGGGTACTCAAAAGAATCGTCTCACTGAGACGATTCTTTTGAGTACCCACAACATAGGGTTTGAATGTCAAAAAAGGATTTTAGAACATAAAAAATGCCCCTTATCTAGATCTATGCTTTACATAAATGGTTGTATGTAAGAGCCTAGCTAGCTGTAGTCCTTTCCCACATGCAAACACATTTGGACGCATTTGCTTCCGACCGTTCTTGGAAACATTGCTACATAAGGATCAATTGCTCATCATCAATAATCATATACTTACATTTGTAAAGATTTTCCTTTTTTTCCACCTGCTGCAGACATGTTGTTTGTTTGTGGGAAAGATTTCACCCTTTCCCTCATATGACAATTCTGCAGCAAACGACATTGAACATATTTTGTCAAAAAAATAGAAAATCTCTATAATTGAAATGATATAACCTATGAATAAAAATGGAAAACATTGTGTCAAAAGGAGAAATTGCTCGTTTTGAGCAATTTCTTCTTTCGTCACTATGTTTTCTAAAAGCCGTCTGCTGTAGAGGCGTCAGAAAGAGTCTAAAAATGAGGTAAAGGGTTAATAAGGCAATTAGAACATACGATGAGCATGACATCAATTCTACTTCAAAGAAAATTCGACATTACATTTAATATAATTACACTGACAAAGTGTCTCCATTATAATATGTTTCTTTTGGGAACAGGAAACGTTAGATTGGATCATTTCAGTTATATCTAAGGTGGTTCTTGTTCTTTACAACTATTACAAGTCAACATACATGGTTAATGTGAGTAATACATATGAGTCAAAGTTGAAAATGAAAGTTTTTTTTTAACCCTTTTCCTCATATAGACGCTTTCTGACGCCTCTGCAGCAGACGGCCTTTTGAAAACATAGTGTCAAAAGAAGAAATTGCACAAAACGTGCAATTTCTCCTTTTGCCACAATGTTTTCCACTTTTTGTCATAGGTTATCCATTCAATTATGGAGATTTTCTATGTTTTGACAAAATACGTTCAAAGTCGTCTGCTGCAGAATTGTCGTATGAGGGAAAGGGTTAAGAGCAATTTCTCCTTTTGCCACAATGTTTTCAAAAGATGTCTGCTGCAGATGCCTTAGTAATGCATTGTAACGATTTATTGATTGATTGATTGATTGGAGTTTAACGCCATTTTCAACAATTTTTCAGTCATAATCAGGGAGGCCAATTCACCTATTAATGCCGTTTCATTGGCTTAAATCACACCAGTATTCCAAACAACATACTTTCCAAGCAACTGGCTGCTTTTCCACATAGAATGTTAGCCCATTGGTGGAAGACGAATGACCCTGGTCACAGTGACTTTTCGAGGGCTTGGCGTGAAACGGTTGTAACTAAAATTGGTAATTGGTTAATCACCTCGCCATAAAGTCTTTATAAGCGCTAAATAATTTTTCTTGGTAAACAATGGAAATTTAGGTGCCATTGCTCGTTCTGAGCAATGGCACCTAAATTTGCATTGTTTACAAAAGCGTCGAAATTGCCCCTAAACCAGGGTTTTCAAAATAGGTTTTAAGTTACAACTGTTTCACGCCAAGCCCTCGTTTTGTCAAACGTCAGAAAGAATGTTGGTTGAGCTGGGGTTCGAACTCACAGCCCCTGGAGCATTGTAAAGACAATTGTAACATGTCAATGGACCAATCAATGCCCGATACTTAACCTTTTACCACTCGCAGATGCATTTTGATGTATCTGAAGCAGACACATTTTGAAATCACTATGGCAATAGGAGAAATTCCTCAGTTTGCAGCAATGTTTTCAACAAGATTCAATAATCATACTTTCACTTATTGAGATTTTTCCATATTTCTGCCAAGATGTTTTCAAAGTCGTCTGCTGTGGGAAATGGTAAACCTTCTTCCCGCTTACAACACATCTAGGTAAACATGAACAAGAGGCCCATGAGGGCCTATGCTCTACTGGCATTGATCTGGCTTGTTTCAAAAGGAATCAATATGTCATCAATATTCAAATACCATCTAAGTTTGTTGAAGATCAGATAGTAAATGGAAGCTCTATTGTGTTCACAAGCTGTATTATAGCAATTTTGACAATTTCAGGGGCCATAATCCAGCCATGCATGGGTAGATCTGGCCGTTTTTTAGAAATGAACCAAACTCTCATGGATATCTAACTACTGTATAAGTTTGATTGAGATACAATCAAAAATAAGGACTGTATCATGTTAACAAGCCCTATTATAGCAATTTTGACAATTTCAAGGGCCATAATTCAGTCATGCATGGGGCGGATCTGGCTTGTTTTCGAAAGGTATCAAGCTCTCATGAATATCTAACTACTGTATAAGTTTGGTGGAGATACAATAAAAAATAAAGACTATCGTGTTAACAAGCTCTATTATAGCAATTTTGATTTTTTGGTTTTCGAAAGGAACCAAGCTCTCATGGATATCTAACTACTGTATAAGTTTGGTTGAGATACAATCAAAAGTGAAGACTGTATCGTGTTAACAAGAAATTGTTTACGGACGGACGGACGGACAAATCGCCTTTGGCCAGTAGAGCTAAAAATCTCTGTAAATGAAAGTATAACAAGTAACTGTAGGATTGCAAGCAATACCATAATCCCCTACCGGTTTGCACGTTTTGACTTATTAATATTCTAAGTCCAAAAAGGGGCATAACTCATAAAACAAGATGTGTTTGTGAAACACTGATGCCCCCCAATGGCAACATCTAGGTCAAAGGTCAAGGTCGCAAGGTATACACATGTGAAATATGGTAGCATTACCTGTTATTGTTCAAAAGTAGTGGGGAAGGTTAAAAAAAAAATTGAGAATGGCAACATCTAGGTCAAAGGTAAAGGTCGCAAGGTCAAAAATGTTGGTACTGACAGAAAGGTCATGTCACAAGGAATACACATGTGAAATATGGTAGCCGTATCTGTTATGGTTCAAAAGTAATGGCCAAGGTTAAAGTTTTTTTCGAGAATGGCAACATCTAGGTCAAAGGTCAAGGTCGCAAGGTCAAAAATGTTGGTACTGACATGTGAAATATGGTAGCCATACCTGTTATGGTTCAAAAGTAATGGCCAAGGTTAAAGTTTTTTTCGAGAATGGCAACATCTAGGTCAAGGTCAAGGTCGCAAGGTACTGACAGAAAGGTCATGTCACAAGGAATACACATGTGAAATATGGTAGCCATACCTGTTATGGTTCAAAAGAAATGGCCAAGGTTAAAGTTTTTTTCGAGAATGGCAACATCTAGGTCAAGGTCAAGGTCGCAAGGTGAAAAATGTTGGTACTGACAGAAAGGTCATGTCACAAGGAATACACATGTGAAATATGGTAGCCGTATCTGTTATGGTTCAAAAGTAATGGCCAAGGTTAAAGTTTTTTTCGAGAATGGCAACATCTAGGTCAAAGGTCAAGGTCGCAAGGTCAAAAATGTTGGTACTGACAGAAAGGTCATGTCACAAGGAATACACATGTGAAATATGGTAGCCGTACCTGTTATGGTTCAAAAGAAATGGCCAAGGTTAAAGTTTTTTTTTAGTATGGCAACATCTAGGTCAAAGGTCAAGGTCGCAAGGTCAAAAATGTTGGTACTGACAGAAAGGTCATGTCACAAGGAATACACATGTGAAATATGGTAGCCGTATCTGTTATGGTTCAAAAGTAATGGCCAAGGTTAAAGTTTTTTTCGAGAATGGCAACCTCTAGGTCAAAGGTCAAGGTCGCAAGGTCAAAAATGTTGGTACTGACAGAAAGGTCATGTCACAAGGAATACACATGTGAAATATGGTAGCCGTATCTGTTATGGTTCAAAAGTAATGGCCAAGGTTAAAGTTTTTTTCGAGAATGGCAACCTCTAGGTCAAAGGTCAAGGTCGCAAGGTCAAAAATGTTGGTACTGACAGAAAGGTCATGTCACAAGGAATACACATGTGAAATATGGTAGCCGTATCTGTTATGGTTCAAGTAATGGCCAAGGTTAAAGCTTTTTTCGAGAATGGCAACCTCTAGGTCAAAGGTCAAGGTCGCAAGGTCAAAAATGTTGGTACTGACAGAAAGGTCATGTCACAAGGAATACACATGTGAAATATGGTAGCCGTACCTGTTATGGTTCAAAAGTAATGGCCAAGGTTAAAGCTTTTTTTGTGCAGACAGACAGACCAACAGACAGACAGACAGGCCAAAAACTATATGCCCCCCGAATCGGAGATTCCGTGGGGGCATAAAAATTGACGAAATCCCATGAAACGCGAACTTGATCTGTGACACATGATTACAAAGCCATATACAAAATTTCAGCTCAATATCTCAATGCATGTAGAAAACAAGAGTTGTCGGAGGACAATATAGCTCGCCTATCAGGGCCATCGTATATCAGGGCCTACTTCAGAACAGTTAAAGTATTAGGTAAAGTCGCACAGTATCACCTATTTGCAAGATAATACACCTTTTCAATACTTTTGACAAAAATTCTAAGTTCAACTAGAATGGAGTGCTCCCCGGAGCACGTGTGTCACCTGCCGGCGCCTTGTCAGAAAATTTTAATTTTTGATAGAAAAGGGGCAATAACTCTGATATAAAAATATTTGGATTATCCCCCTTTTGTGAACCCATCATACACATTGATATAAACATTTGTCAGAAGTTTCAATCCAATCCTTTGAGTAGATTAAATTTTTGACAGAAAAGGGCCAATAACTCTGATATAAAAATATTTGGATTATCCCCCTTTTTGTGAACCCATCATACGCATTGATATAAACATTTGTCAGAAGTTTCAATCCAATCCTTTGAGTAGAAAAGAAGTTATTTGAAAATTTAAATTTTTGACAGAAAAGGGGCAATAACTCTGATATAAAATTATTTGGATTATCGCCCTTTTGTGAACCAATCACACACATTGATAAAAACATTTGTCAGAAGTTTCAATCTAATCCTTTGAGTAGAACAAAAGTTATTTGAAAATTTAATTTTTTGACAGAAAAGGGGCAATTACTCTGATATAAACCCTTTTGTGAACCAATCACACACATTGATATAAACATTTGTCAGAAGTTTCAATCTAATCCTTTGAGTAGAAAAAAAGTTATTTGAAAACGTGACGAAAAAGTTAGATTTTTTGACAGAAAAGGGGCAATAACTCTGATATAACTTGACCTTGACCCAGGGTCAGGACGGGTGTAGTGGGGTGCGTAGATGGACCAATAGTTCCTAAATGTATAAACTAAATATGAAAGCAATCAATGTCATAATAGTGAATGCAGAGTGATATGTTAAACGTTAAACGCAAACCTTAAACCTTGTAACTGAACCAAGTAGAAATGACCTTGACCCAGGGTCAGAACGGGTTTAGTGGTGTGAGTAGATGGATGACCAATAGTTCCTAAATGTATAAACTAAATATGAAAGCAATCAATGTCATAATAGTGAATGCAGAGTGATATGTTAAACGTTAAACGCAAACCTTAAACCTTGTAACTGAACCAAGTAGAAATGACCTTGACCTTGACCAAGGGTCAGAACGGGTGTAGTGGTGTGCGTAGATGGATGACCAATAGTTCCTAAATGTATAAACTAAATATGAAAGCAATCAATGTCATAATAGTGAATGCAGAGTGATATGTTAAACGTTAAACGCAAACCTTAAACCTTGTAACTGAACCAAGTAGAACCAAGTAGAAATTACCTTGACCTTGACCCAGGGTCAGGACGGGTGTAGTGGTGTGCGTAGATGGATGACAAATGGTTCCTAAAGGTATAAACCCTTAAAACCCAAATGAAAACCTTAAACACAAACCTTAAACCTAGGTGTCTACGCCACCGCCGACGCCGACGCCGCCGACGCCGGGGGTAACACATAAGCTCTCCTGTACTTCGTACTGGCGAGCTAAAAGGTGCGGAAAACTGATTTGTCGGACTTATTAATATTCTAAGTCCAAAAAGGGGCATAATCTAGGTCAAAGGTCAAGGTCGCAAGGTATACACATGTGAAATATGGTAGCCTTACCTGTTATTGTTCAAAAGTAGTGGGGAAGGTTAAAAAAAAAATTGAGAATGGCAACATCTAGGTCAAAGGTCAAGGTCGCAAGGTCAAAAATGTTGGTACTGACAGAAAGGTCATGTCACAAGGAATACACATGTGAAATATGGTAGCCGTATCTGTTATGGTTCAAAAGTAATGGCCAAGGTTAAAGTTTTTTTCGAGAATGGCAACATCTAGGTCAAAGGTCAAGGTCGCAATGTCAAAATTGTTGGTACTGACAGAAAGGTCATGTCACAAGGAATACACATGTGAAATATGGTAGCCGTACCTGTTATGGTTCAAAAGTAATGGCCAAGGTTAAAGTTTTTTTCGAGAATGGCAACATCTAGGTCAAAGGTCAAGGTCGCAAGGTCAAACATTTTGGTACTGACAGAAAGGTAATGTCACAAGGAATACACATGTGAAATATGGTAGCCGTACCTGTTATGGTTCAAAAGTAGTGGTCAAGGTTAAAGTTTTTTTCGTGCAGACAGGCCAAAAACTACATCTAGGTCAAAGGTCAAGGTCGCAAGGTCAAAAAGTTTGGTACTGACAGAAAGGTCATGTCACAAGGAATACACATGTGAAATATGGTAGCCGTATCTGTTATGGTTCAAAAGTAATGGCCAAAGTTAAAGTTTTTTTTGTGCAGACAGACAGACAGACCAACAGACAGACCAACAGACAGACCAACAGACAGACAGGCCAAAAACTATATGCCCCCCGAATCGGAGATTCCGTGGAGGCATAAAAATTGACGAAATCCCATGAAACGCGAACTTGATCTGTGACACATGATTACAAAGCCATATACAAAATTTCAGCTCAATATCTCAATGCATGTAGAAAAAAAGTGCGGAAAACTGATTTGTCGGACTGACGGACAGATGGACTGACAGATGGACTGACAGATGGACTGACTGACAGACAGACTGACAGACTGACTGACAGATGGACGGAGTGCAAACCTAATAGTCCCCTTCGGCACGCCGGTAGGGGACTAATAATTGAATGGATTTAGAAAGATTGTGGGAAAAAGGAGAAATTGATCAGTATTTCAATAGTTGTCTGCTGCAGGTGTCAAAATGCATCTGAAAGGTTTAACATTTTCCCATCTATAGACGCATTTTGACATATTTGCAGCAGACTACTTTTGAAAACATTGTGACAAATGGAGAAATTGCTCGAAACAAGCAATTTCTCCTTTTGACACAAGGTTTTCAATTTTTTTCAGTAAACATACCTTCATTTCTAGATATTTTCCATATCTGGAGTAGATATTTTTAATGTCTTCTGCTGCAGAAGCGTCAAAATGCATCTGATAAGACCCCTTAATTGTCCTCTGACACAGTGCAAATAAAAAGACATGTTAGAGTAGAAAGGCATTATTGTAACGTATGATAATTATGACAATCAAATTTGCTTTGCCTGCAGGAGACATGAGACTTTAAGATGGAACTTCTGTATTATAAACACTTATCATCATTATCTCTAATTTTTGCTCAATAGCGAATCGGATACAAGATTTTTAGAGACGTTTATCTTGAATAGATCTGAAGATTAAACCATTTCATCTAGAAAGTGTTCGGCACAATTATTTACCTTAACGGAGTTGTCAAAAGCATCATGAGAAAGTGAGATATTGCTCATTACGAAGTTTCCAAAAAGTGTCTGCTAAATAGATCCTAAATGCTTTCTGTATTATTATAAGGAGAAGGGGTTCATTTTACAAACACTCCGTTTTGTAATTGATCATGTAACTTCATTTGTTCATGGAAATATTCATTTTAGTCAAGGGTTCTCTTGCCAAATTGAAATATGAACAAGAAGCCCAAGAGGGTCTTCCATAAAGCAAACATAATCCCTACCCTCTGTTGCATTCGACTCTTTTAAGATGGTCACCACAGTAACATTTTTTTTAAATAATTTAAAAATCAGACTTAAACGTCCTGAGGAGAATGCTTAAAGTTATCACCATTATTAGGCTAAGCCCTCATATAGACGTTTTCTGCAGCAGACGGCTTTTTGAAAACATAGTGATAAAAGAAGAAATTGCTCAAAACGAGCAATTTCTCCTTTCGCCACAATGTTTTCCACTTTTAGTTATAGGTTATCCATTCAATTATAGAGATTTTCTATTTTTTGACAAAACATATTCAAAGTCGTCTGCTGCAGATTTGTAGTATGAGAGTTGGGTTAATGGAATCTGCTAGGGGATTACCTTGTGAACATTTCTTTGAAGTAATTTAAAAATTTGGCAAATATGTTTGGAGTGTTAAATTTTGAAAGTTTTCACCACTTGCCTAACCTTTCCCCACATTAACCCTTTTCCTCATATAGACGCTTTCTGACGCCTCTGCAGCAGACGGCTATTTGAAAACAAAGTGACAAAAGAAGAAATTGCACAAAACGTGCAATTTCTCCTTTTGCCACAATGTTTTCCACTTTTAGTCATAGGTTATCATTCAATTATAGAGATTTTCTATTTTTTGACAAAATATGTTCAAAGTCGTCTGCTGCAGATTTGTAGTATGAGAGTTGGGTTAATGGAATCTGCTAGGGGATTACCTTGTGAACATTTCTTTGAAGTAATTTAAAAATTTGGCAAATAATTGTTTGGAGTGTTAAATTTTGAAAGTTTTCGCCACTTGCCTAACCTTTCCCCACATTAAAAGAATCTGCAGCAGACGGCTTTTTGAAAACATAGTGACAAAAGAAGAAATTGCACAAAACGTGCAATTTCTCCTTTTGCCACAATGTTTTCCACTTTTTGTTTAAAACTATGTATAAGAAATTATGGTAAAGGAGAGTATCATTATAGAAAAGAGATGAAAATATTATGGCAAATGGAGAAAATTGCTAATTATGAGAAACTTCTCTTATTGCCACAATGTTTTCAAAAGAGAACTGCTGCAGAGGCGTCAGTATAATGGAAAGGGTTAAAGGGTAACACCCCATCCACTTGAGCAATGTGCCCAAGTTATTTTACCAATCAACATGGCTTGAAGAAATCTGGAAGAATGTCAGCCAAGGATCTTTAATTTTCTTTAAAATAAATCAAAGCACTGAAAGTTCTGAGTGATGGTACCACTAGTATCAGTGGAAAAGTTTTTCATCTGTTTTACTTTTTGGGGGAAGTTATGTTTACATACAGACAGCAATGCATACAGTTCAAACATTTATTTAACCCTTTCCCACATACAACATATTTGCAGCAGATGACTTTGCAAACAGAGTGACAAAAACCTCAAAAATATCCATAAAATATAGCTTAATTGTTAAATTAAGTTGAAAACATTGTGGCCAAAGATGAAATTGCTCATCATTAGCAATTTCTCCTTTGGCTACAATGTTTTCAAAAGTTGTCTGCTGCTATTGCGTCAAAATGCGTCTGCAGATGGGAAAGGGTAAATCTTTTTTCCTTGGATCTTCAATTGAACTCATGACTGTAACACAAGATCCATGTAAGCAAATAGATATGTAATAACAGGATATGAGATAACACTATTTGAAGATACAGGATATGTGATGATCTATTGACAAGTCTGCAAAATTATTTAGCAACATGCAAGTACAGTCAAACTTGTGTGAGCGGTCACATGCGATCAGCGGTCACCGGCATTAAACGGTCACTTTAAATCCCTCCCAATCAATTATACTCTATAAACTGCCTTGATCAGCGGTCCCCTTTGAAACGCGGCCAGCGGCCACACTAATTGGTCGAGATTAACTGTAATCTTACTGTGTTCAACGGTCAATCAACACACGACTTGGATTCACAAGGTGTTAAATTATCGGTGTTTAATACATACAGGTAATAAAGCATACTGTGACAATCACATTATCGTTTTTTTCCATACACGTAAGCTGTTTACATGTTAGATCTAGAGTACGGAAAAAAGCCGACGTGTGCCGAATGATAGTTGCATGATTCATCAACAAGAAGTTGCGATTTTGGTTTCTTTTCTGTTTACGATGCCGGCAAAATTGATAAATTGAAAAATATATTTTATGAGCGTTTTAGACCGAAAGACAGTACATTTATATGTTAAAATGAAAGTTAATGTCCACTTTGAAGCCCAAAGTCAATTTATATTCCCATTTCCATTTTAAATCTAAAGATTATCGAGTATTTGTTTTTTTCAAGATGTAGATTCGGACGCTATTTTTCCCGGATACGTTATTTGGCGAATTTCAAAGTGAAGTAAAACAAATATTTGATAATCAAGTTAGTTGTAAACGTCGGTTTAAACTAAAGAAAAGATAGCACAATGCTACAAATCTTCATAACAATGTTTAAATACAAGTTTTAAAAGACAATTTACTATTTGTAATCTAATGACTATTCCTAGCAGTTACATGTAATATTATGTGAACTGACAAAACTTGAACAAATCCAACTAAGTCATAACATTTGTGATCAGCAGCCACCTGTCTTAAGCAGCCAGTTTTATCATGTCCCTTGGGTGGCTGCTGATCGCAAGTTTGACTGTATACATGTAACATTTAAGGTTGTTTTCAAAGGCACTGCCGACAGCAAGGGGGGGGGGGCTCACTGCAACTCATAAATGTTGCTTGAACATTCACTTACCTTTCATTTATCTGTGGCACTAATATCCCTAATTCTGCAGCAGACGACTTTGATAACATAGTGACAAAAACCGAAAAAATCTCCATAAAAGGCAGTGAGGACATTATTATCTAATTTGTACAATCTGCTTAACCCTTTATCAGATAGAACAATTTCAAATCTACATCTGATGACTTTGAAAATGTCTGGAAAAACATAATGATAATCTGTATAAATTAAAGTAAAAGTATTGACTAGTGATGAAAACATTGCGTGAAAAAGTATAAATTATTCATTATCATTCGTCACTTCAAGATTAATCAAAATGTGTCTGAAATTAAAGGGTAAAATAGAACCAGTAGAAAAACATTTTAATAGCTATAATATCAAAATAATCAACTTGAAGCAGATTTGAAAACACTGTGTGAAAAGGAGAAATTGCTCATTTTAAGCAATTCCACCATTTACCACTTGCAGACAACCTTTGAAACCATCTTGAACAATTTCTCATTTTGCCAAAATGATTTTAACCCTCTTCAAGAATGATACATAGATTTATAGAGATTTCCATATTTTTACCTAGATGTCTTCAAAGTTGTCTAATGCAGACTTTACAAGATAAATGAAGGAACAGATCTTTGGCTCATCTTTTAATGAATGTGAACATACTTTGGCTGGTGCCATATATATATATCATAATCATTTACTTAAAGAAGAAGCTAAGAAAAGTTTTGTTTGATCCATCGCAGAAAGTATAATCGAAGTATGTAATATGAACATTTTCTGCCCCTCTAACCTGGATCAAAGTCAAAGGATTCTAAAGGTATTCAGTAGAAACCAATTAGATTTCATAGCCCATGCGACCTTGGCCTTCAACCTGGTGACCCCACTGACAGACAGGCAATTTCTCCTTTAGCCAAAAAGCTTTCACTTTATTCAATAATTATACCTGCATTTATAGGGATTTTCCATATTTTGCCTAGATGTTTTCAAATTCATCTGCTGCAGTATTGTTACATG
This sequence comes from Serripes groenlandicus, assembly GCA_031761405.1. Classification (NCBI taxonomy): domain Eukaryota; kingdom Metazoa; phylum Mollusca; class Bivalvia; order Cardiida; family Cardiidae; genus Serripes; species Serripes groenlandicus. Next base: position 32,951,814 of record JASEVX010000006.1, read on the forward strand.
TGAAAAAGGGGGCAAAATGAGGGATGAGCGTTTTTTTCTCCAAGATTGCATCTCTTTAGCTCTATGAAGACTTCCAAGTAATAAAACCCTTTCCCTCATATTGACGCTTTCTGACCCCTCTGCAGCAGACGGCTTTTTGAAAACATAATGACAAAAGAAGAAATTGCTCAAAATGAGCAATTTCTCCTTATGCACTATGTTTTCCACTTTTAGTCATAGGTTATTCATTCAGTTATATAGAGATTTTCCATTTTTGGACAAAACATGTTCGAAGTCATCTGCTGCAGAATTGTCGTATGAGGGAAAGTGTTAAATAACAAGAGGGCCATGATGGCCCTGGATCGCTCACCTTAATTATACAATGTACTACAATGCAAAATACATCAGGACAATTATTCTGAATGCAACCTCCACAGTGTTAACAAGATTTTCCTTCATTTGGCCTAGTGATCTATATTTTTCTACCTAATATGACCCATATTCCAACATGGACTAGATATTATCAAGACAAGACAAATTTTCAACTTGCTCAAAGTAAAAATGCGGCCGTCGGAGTTTCGAACAATATTTTCCTTTATTGACCTTGTTTCTGACCCTACATGATCCATATTCGATCTTGGCTTAGATATCATTTAGATAAACATTCTCATAAAATGTCAAGCTGCTGTAGCAAAAAATGTGTCTTCTAGAGAGTTAACAAGATGTTCCTTCAATTTGGCCTAGTGACCTATTTTCTGACCCAATATGACCCATATTCCAACTTGACCTAGACATAATTCAGACAAACATTCTGACCAAATTTCAAGCTGCTGAAGCAAAAAATGTGGCATCCAAAGTGTTAACAAGATTTTCCTTCAATTTGGCCTAGTGACCTAGTTTTTGACCCTACATGATCCATATTCGAACTTGGCTTAGATATCATTTAGATAAACATTCTCATAAAATGTCGAGCTGCTGTAGCAAAAAATGCGTCTTCTACAGAGTTAACAAGATGTTCCTTCAATTTAGCCTAGTGACCTAGTTTCTGACCCAATATGACCCATATTCGAACTTTACCTAGATATCTTTGAGCAAAAATTGCGGCCTCTAGAGTGTTAACAAGATTTTCCTTCAATTTGACCTAGTGACCTATTTTTTGACCCAACATGACCCTTGATCGAACTTGACTTACATATCATCAAGAAAAACATTCTGATAAAGTTTCATCATGAAAAAGTTAAAAATGCAGTATCCAGAGTGTTAACAAGATTACCCTTCAATTTGGCCTAGTGACCTAGTTTTTAATCCGGCATATTCGAACTTGGCCTAGATATCATTTAGACAAACAGTCTGACCAAATTTCAAGCTGCTTAAGCAAAAAATGCGGCATCCAAAGTGTTAACAAGATTTTCCTTCAATTTAGCCTAGTGACCTAGTTTTTGACCCTGCATGACCCATATTCGAACTTGACCTAGATATCATTTAGCTCAACATTCTGACCAAATTTCAAGCTGCTGAAGCAAAACATGCGGCTTCTACAGAGTTAACAAGATTTTCCTTCAATTTGGCCTAGTGACCTAGTTTCTGACCCAATATGACCCATATTTAAACTTGACCTAGATATCTTTAAGACAAACATTCTGACAATATTTCAACATGCTCAAGTTGAAAATGAAGTTTTTTAAAGTAAAACATATTTTTATTAGAAAATACTTACCAGTCATTTAATACCTGATATATCATCTCTATACACCTTAATTATCAAAAAAAAATGAAGTTTTTCAAGTAAAACATATTTTTATTAGAAAATACTTACCAGTCATTTAATACCTGATATATAATCTCTACACCCTTAATTCATCCAGAAAAAGAACTCGCCTTGCGTATTCCTCACGTATATGTGATATACACGGTTGCCCGTAATAGCGGGCAAGCACGTGATATCTTGCCACTTTTAATTCAACATTAAGTGTTGGGTGACGACGCGGGGATGGGAGGCGGGACTCTATAAATGACTGGTAAGTATTTTCTAATAAAAATATGTTTTACTTGAAAAACTTCATTTTTATGTCAAAAATACATTACCAGTCATTTAATACCTGATGACTTTGTAGCATCGGACGGGAGGTTCGGCCAATACTTACTGTCGTTCCAGGTAGCAGCACCTTGTAGTGTATTATTTTCTAATTTATTTACCAAGTACTATGAACCCAACAGTATATATGGTAAGAGCAGGGATTGATAATTTCAATCAGTGTTCACTTCATTGATATGTTGGGAGTAATTTAGCGGACAACTCGCTGGGACGCAACCAAAGGGCCCAGGGAGTACAAGTTCTGTCTGACTAGACATAGAACGCAAATAGAAAGATGAATAACTTGACTGAGTTTTCCGAACTGCCGCGCGAAGAATTCTTCAAGGGAATTATTGTTCGAAAAAGCCCAACTTGCCGAAAGAGCCCTAACTTCATGCGGGCGTATCCGCAGAAAAGAAAGATCTCGACTAGGTAAATCTTTGTACGCTAATTTAATTGTAATGGATATCCAGCGAGAAAAGAAGCTGCTGATATATATTACGACCTATAAGGGGGAGAAATAACCTCGTTCTCCAACCCCTATTCCCCTTAACTCTCTTAAGTTAATATTTAAGAGCTCTGACAGGACAATGTATCTGTCGGAATCCGAAGGACCACAGCTCGCAGAATGACTAGGAACTGAATCGGATCAGGAAGGACCGACGGTAACTGGTTCTTAGCCAGCAACCCTGGTTGACACAGTAGTGTAAAGAGGCCATCATATTCATTGAATCTGACATTCCCGGTTTCTACAGACAGAGCGTTTTAATTGCTCCTTCGAAGAGCTGTAGCTAAAGCTAATAAAAAGACGGTTTTATAAGTAAAGACGTCGATTCAAGAGGTTCGTATGGAGCTCTTGTAAGCGACCAGAGGACGCAAGACAAATCCTATTTTGGAGATAAACTCCTATAATGGGTTTTTCTCATTCTAACCATTAGGCTGTGAAATCTAATGAAATTAGATTCTAATGGCAGTAACGAACTCACTTAAACTCCTTTATTGGGTTTTTCTAATTCTAACCATCAGGCTGTGAAACCTAATGAAATTAGTTTCTAATGACAGTAAAGAACTCACTTTCCTGCTTGTGTTCGTCAAATAAGACGAATTTATAAGCCTCAGTAAGTCAGTTACTAATTTAAGAAGCGGTAGTTTCCGACGAACGTTCAGAGAGATTGACCTACCTTAATAACATCAATCGGTAAGAACTGTCTATTTCTAAGGAAGATGTAACGGTTATGTCGATAGACAGGCCAGCATGACGTATAACCACGGTCATTTAGCCAATGATTTGTTTGTATTATCATTTTACACCTTCGGCCAGTGAAACTGAGACCGGAAGTTGTTTATTATTATTCCACTGCGGAATCAATCGGAACTTCTCGGGTAATTCCGTAAGCATTCATCCCCGACGTATTCCGATTGCTGCCGAATGAGTAGTATTGAAAGCTAGCAGAACTGAATTCATATGAAGTTGTCTACTCTATGTAATAACATGCCGTAGGCTGTAACGCACTGCCCCGATATCTGTAAACAATTCGGGTGTGGTGTGAAGCATGTATCGGGCTGTTTCCCGTACTTACTGATCCCGAACCAGAAAACGAATCGGATTCTCGAGGGAATTAGATCCGATTTGCCTGTTTTGGGAAGTAATTCCGAACGCAGGTAATCAAACTGTAACTCCTCGATGACAAGCAAACGGTACGTGTATTAGGCGTCTGTTAGGTCTAACAATTCGCCCAGACCGCCGGTCCGGATCGTGATCTTGGTGAAACGGACGTTCCATTCTACTACACGGCCGTACTAGACGCGAACTGAGTCGAAACGTCTACTACCGGTTTCACTGTCTGTCTTTCTTAGAAACAGGAAGAAAAACAGTTGTATCAAGCCCGAATGAAAGGTTGATACCCACTCTATATCATTCTTTGTTAGAAGATTTAATAGAGAGGAGTGCTTCCCTATAGCTGCGGATTAGGGACAGTGCTTACTTGGTTGTAGCCAACTTAGCTAGTTCCCGTAACGCTAGGCTCGAACTTAGCCTGTCTTCACAGGTTGGGGTTCCAAGGACGCCCATGCAGAAGTCGCTGTACGTTTCTGTCCCTGTGTAAACGATGTCGCCGCATACGCCGAATTGCCTTATGGACGCAATGAAAGCAGTAACCTTCCGCCAATGATAATTATTTAGAGTCTAGATCTAAATTGTTTCATCATCATATGGGGCACTGATCCCGATATGTCTCTTATTCGTCAGACAAGACTGGGTCTTGGGTTTCCCCGACGACAAGAGGATTGCCTATAGCCGGTTCTGAACCGGAAGGTCAGTGTTCGATTCCACATTAGAACTCGAAGAAGGATGAGATCGCATGGAATCAACCGTCGGGGCCGAGCTCACGTATGAGATGGTCTTGACCTCCCTGTCTCAGAGTTCACATAGTGAATATCCTCTGTTCCTTGTCATTTACCACAAAACGAAAGTACTTCCTCGACGAGGGAGCGATTGGAATGTGGTAATAGGTGTCTGTGAGGTCTAGAGACCGCCCAGTCGCCTTCCCAACTAGTTATTTGGATGGAGTGGGTCGACTCCATTTTAACTTCTCGACCGGAATCAATAGATTTAGAGCTGATAAATCTATAACCGGTCTCCACCGATCGTCTTCCTTCGGGACGAGGAAAAGACGGTTGTATCAAACCCCGATAATTGGGTTTGAAAACCCTCTCTATGGCCTTCTTTTACAGAAGACGTGATGAAATCACTTTTGACACGGCCGACTGACGTGACGACATGTCGATAGGCACGCTTGTCAGAGGAGAAGAAATGAAGGGAATTGGATACCCTTCCTGTATCACAGATAAGATCCAATGATCCTCTGTGACACTTTCCCATTCCTCTATGAAAACAACAGGCGGACCCGACTGTAATCTCCGGCGTTGGGACGATCATAGAAAGGTGCGCATCCCCAGGGTTGAGGCCTAGGGGTTGTGCTTTATTTAGAAGGCTGCCGATTCTTAGCCCCTTGGTAATGGGATGACCATAGAGAGGTTCTCCCCCTTTGTGGGACGGCTTAGCCCTCCCTTTATCAGAATGCGCTAACGTATTCTGTTCCAGGGATTGCCTTTCCAAGGACTGTCTATTAAATAGATGTCCCTCCGAATGCCTCGTTATCCCAAAAAACGTTGGGTTTTTTGATGCTCTCGGTAGGTTTGGAAATCCCGTCTATTTCCGACCGGTTCCATTGAATGGACCGGTGGAAGGTAATTGGGGAAAAGTGTTATCTTAGAGATGTACACAGTTCCCTTGGGGATTGAAAGGATCTCTCTGCACGAAAATTCCCATACCCGGAGCCAGACGGGTGAATAATAGAGGTCGGTCCGTAACCTATACTCTGATTATTCGTGCACCCACTCTGTTGTTGACCTGTTATGGAATGATAATTTGTATCAATCCGGTCACTCAGTACAGAGCTCGTGCCTGGACGCGCCATGTTTGCCTAAGCAATTGGCTGGCTAGTTGCGTCATTAACAAATGACCGACTGGCTGGTCGTGAGATGTTTTCATAACCTACAGGTAGCCTAGCCCCGTCATTACCAAATGACTGACTATCTCCCTGCCGCGTCATGTTCACCTGCGTGACTGGTTGGTTGGTCGTATCATAGTTAAATGATTGATCCAAACCTTGTCTCGACATGGCTACATGCGTGACTGATTGGCTAGCCACGTCATCGTGAAATGAGTGACTGCCTGATAGCGTCATATTTAAATGAGTGACCGTTTGCCTGGCCGCGTCGTAGCTATTCGACTGCAGCCCTGTCATATCACCACTAAGTGAATGACTACCTTGTCTAGTCATGGCAAATTGACTGACTGGCCCGGTCGTGTCATGGCTAATTGACTGACCGGTGACAGGTCGCGTCATCGCTAGAAGACGCCCCGGTTGCCCGGGGACCTGTCGCGCCACGGCATATGGCATATGGGTCTTGCTTTCCAGCACCAGCAAAACCCGGTTGACTAGGGATAGGCAGTTGTGAGGCTGCTCTACCGACAGTCTCCGGAAAACTTTGTCCGCAGACATCGTAATCCGGAACTCTTTAATGAAGTGCACAGTTCCCTTTGGGGAACGGAAGGATTTCTCCGACCGGTAATTCCCGTACTCGGAGCTATACGGCTGAATATTAGAGTTCGGTGCTAACCTACTCTGAATATTCATAACACCACTCTGTTGTTGACCTGAGATAGAATGATAATAGTATCAATTCGGTCAGCCAGTACAGAGCCCGTGCCCGGTCGCGCCATGTTAACATAAGCGACTGGCTGGCTAGTCGTGTCATTGTTAAATGATAGACTGCATGGTCGTGCGATGTTTACATAACCGACAGGCAAGCTAGCCATATCATTACCAAATGACTGACTACTGCCTGATCGTGTCATGTTCACATGCGTGACCGATTGGCTGGTCGCGCCATGTTTACATAAGCGACTGGCTGGCTAGCCGCGTCATTGCCAAATGACGGACTGCCTGGTCGTGCGATGTTTTCATAACCGACAGGTAGACTAGCCGCGTCATTACCAAATGATTGACTATCTCCTTGCCGCGTCATGTTCACCTGCGTGACCGGTAGGCTGGTCGCATCATAGCTAACTGATTGACCCCCGCCTTGTCGCGACATGGCTACATGCGTGACTGATTGGCTAGCCGCGTCATCGTGAAATGAGTGACTGCCTGGTCGCGTCATATTTAAATGAGTGACCGTCTGCCTGGCCGCGTCGTAGCTATTCGACTGCTGACCTGTCATTTCACCGCTAAGTGAATGACTACCTTGTCGAGTCATGGCAAATTGACTGACTGGCCCGGTCGTGTCATGGCTAAATGACTGACCGGTGACAGGTCGCGTCATCGCTAGATGACGCCCCGGTTGCCCGGGGACCTGTCGCGCCACGGCATATGGGTTTTGCTGTCCAGCTCTAGCATTACCCGGTTGACTAGAGATAGGCAGTTAGTGAAGCTGACCTATCAGAAGTCTCCAGAGAACTTTGTCCACAGACATCGTAATCCGGCACTCTGCAGCAGTCCGAAGACTGATGTAGCTCAGAGTGTGGTGTTGGAATTGACCACAAGTGGTCTGACAAACCAACCCGCTCGGTTTCCCGGCGGGTGATTCCGGCATCCCCTTCTTTCGAAGGTTGAGCCCCAACACCAGAAGCAAGATAATGTCGTTCAGAGTAAGAAGGCTCCAGCTCTTGAGCACATTCAAAACCCTGTTTCTATACGGTGTCTGGCCCGAAGGCTTTTGTTTCCCGAGAGAACAACGAGCATCCAAAGCTACCTTCCGCTCCTCCGTGTCTCTAGCTAGACTAGGAGGTGCGGTTGTGCTAAGTGGAGAAGGAACAGCCTTAACCTTTGATCCACTCAACACGGTCGCGGAGACCGACTGGGAGAACCCCACGAACTCCGCTTCACTCGAAGAGATCAGAGACGCCTTTTTTAGGGGCACTCTTACCCTTCCTGCTTTTGCTAGTCTTACCCTTCACAGCCCGTTTCCAAATAGAAACAGTCCAAGAAGAGCAGTACTCGCACGGTGAAAGCTGTGTGCCCTTTGAGCAAACCACACAGTTCGGATGCGTGTCCCATGCGTCCACAGCATGACCACACGAGCCACGCCTCCGTTCACCTTATGTGACATATTTATGATACAAAAATATATACGAAATGAACACAACAATAAAAACAAAAATTTTATAAATTTTTCTACTTTTTATTTTTCTACCCGAGTGACAACCCGGAACGTATATAATCTATAAACAAAATTTTTGTCTATGTTATAATTACATGTAAGTACAACAAACATCATAAGTATAATCTATAACGGGATTGGAAACTCATCGTTTAACTTTAAGTCTTGAACTCAATTACGTTCCGCACCCGAAGACATTAACTGTAAATAATGGGTGGGGTAACCACCTCGAGCTTTTCAGCTAGCTGTCGCCTACAAAAACAAGCAATTACAACAATAATTTAACTTTAAATGCAGTTGAATATCTGTTAATGCAGTTTCCTAACTGAATGAACAACTAAATAAGGCAATAAGCCTTAAAAAGCCAAGAAAAGAATAATTAGAAAATAATGTGTAAATTCTTAGCTGTCTAGCTGGTGGATCCAGAAATTAAAAGTGGCAAGATATCACGTGCTTGCCCGCTATTACGGGCAACCGTGTATATCACATATACGTGAGGAATACGCAAGGCGAGTTCTTTTTCTGGATGAATTAAGGGTGTAGAGATTATATATCAGGTATTAAATGACTGGTAATGTATTTTTGACATAAAAACGCCAACGCTAGCATATCTCTCACGTATCCGTGACATACACGGCCGCCCGGAAGTACGGGCGCGCACGTGAGCGGGTAATCACTTTTCATTCACCGTTAAGTATTGGTGACGACGCGGGGTTGGGAGGTGGGACTCTATAAATGACTGGTAAGTATTTTCTAATAAAAATATGTTTTACTTTAAAAAACTTCATTTTTATATCAAAAATACATTACCAGTCATTTAATACCTGATGACTTCGTAGCATAGGACGGGAGGTTCGACCAATACTTACTGTCGTTCCAGGTACGTAGTAGTATATTATTCCATATTTTTCAGAACAAACATACTTGATTCCAACGGTAGTATAAAGTGATAGAGGGGATTGAATACAGGTTCAATCGGTATTCACTTTATTTATGTGTTGGATTATAATAATTAGCGAACAACTCGCTGAGAAGCCACAAGGGGACCCAGAGAGAACAAGTTATCTGACTGACTAGCCATAGAACGTAAGTAGAAAGACGAAAAGGTAGATTGCGTCTTCCATACTGCCGCTTGAAGAATCTCTTCAAGAGGAACATTATTAGAGAATGCCCAACTTGTAGAGAGAGCTCTAACCTCGTGAGGACGAATCCGCAGAAACGAGAGATCTCGACTAGACAGGTCTTTATAAGCTAATTTTATAGTAATAGATATCCAGCGGGAAATAGACGCCGCCGAAATATCTTTACAACCTATAAGAGGAAGAAATAACCTCTTTCTCCGACCCCGAGTCCCTTCAACTCTCTTAAGATAATGCTTAAGAGACCTAAAGGGTTCTGTCGGAATAAGAAGGACCACAGGTCGCCGAAAGGCTGGGAACTGTGATCGGCGAAGGTGAAACCGAAGGTAACTGGTTTTTAGCCAGGAACCCCGGTTGACAGAGTAGAGTGAAAGAGCCATCAGACTCATTGAATCTGATGTGCCCTGTTTCTACCGAAATTGCGTGTAATTCGCTCCTTCGACGAGCTGTAGCGAAAGCTAAAAGAAAGACGGTTTTATAAGTTAGAAACTTTAAAGACGCCGATACTAGAGGCTCGTATGGAGCTCTAGTAAGCGACCAAAGGACGCAAGATAAATCCCATTTTGGAGTTAAACTCCTACAAACGGGTTTTTCTAATTCGAACGAGCGTATAAGTTCCGAGAGAAACGGATTTGAACCAATACTCTCTCCCCCAATGAACTTAAACGTGTTCGATAACATAGAACGGTAGCCTTTTACCGTACTAATTGCCAGTTGTTTTTCTTCGAAAAGAAAAAGAAGGAAATCGGCAATCCGAGTTACAGAGGGACACTCCGGATTGATCGACCTTGTACCACACCAATCTGAGAAAACTTTCCACTTGGAATCATAAACGATTCTAGTGGATCGTCTTCTTGATTGTGCGATACGAGAGGCAACTTTTTGAGAAAAGTTTCTCTCTCGGACAGAACGCTTGATAATGTTCAGGCGTGAAGATGTAGCATTGCCAGGTTGGGATGAAGACGCCGACCTGGTTGCTGAAACAGTACGTCTTCTCGTATTGGATTTACCAGAGACAGGCCAGGAGGTCGCTGAACCACGACCTCTGGGGCCAACAGGGTGCTATCAACAGTATTTTGCACTGTTGCGAGCGAAGAACCTTTTGAAGTACAATCGGAACCAGTATGAACGGGGGAAACGCATACCCGAACAGGAGGTTCCAATCGAGGGTCAGTGCGTCCACTGCCTAAGCTGCAGGATCGTACATCGGAGATACATAAAGTGGCAGCCGATGATTGACTCTGGTGGCGAAAAGATCCACCAGGGGTGTCCCGATCCGCATGAACACTGAGTTCAACACACTCTGGTTCAGTGTCCATTCCGCCGGAAGAATTTTGTTTTGGCGGGATAGACTGTCTGCTAAGACATTTAGACGACCTGGGACGTGTTTTACTAGTAGTACTAACGACGTCGCCTGACACCAAAGGAGTAACTTCCAAGTCTCTAAAAAGAGAAGATGGGAGTGCGTTCCTCCTTGCCTGCGAATGTACGACACAACAGTAGTATTGTCCGTCGACAACAAAACAGTTTTGTTCGCAACGGAGGCAGCGAACTGATTGAGGGCTAGCAGGACTGCCCTCAGTTCCAAGTTGTTTATGTGAAAACACTTCTCCTCCGCTGACCACATGCCCTGGGCTGTTAGGCCCTGCGGCTCTAAATGAGCTCCCCAACCCGCAGCACTGGCATCTGTAAATAGGTACAGATCCGGAGGTGGTGTGAGTAAGGGTACCCCTTGTTGATAGATTAACGGATCCAGCCACCACCGAAGGTGGGACTTGAAGAAATCCGTCAGAGCTATCTCCTGATCCAGTGAGTCCACAGACGGACGCCACCGGGACAGAAAAAGAAACTGAAGGGGTCGCATGTGGAGCCTTCCTAGAAAGACTAGGTCGGCTGCTGCACTCAGGGAACCCAGAAGTGACAGCATGGATCGGGCTGTTACCGCAGCCTGTTCCAGTGAGAGACCGATTTTCTGTAACAGAGAATCGACTCTGTCCGAAGGTACTTGAATTACCGCTAAGTCGGTGAGAAACGTCATACCCACGAACGTGAACCTCTTTGACGGAATTAATTCCGACTTCTGCGTGTTGGGTAATAAACCCAACCGCAGAATGGTTCGCCAGGCTAGGGACAGATCGTGAAGTAAAAGTACACGATCCGTCCTGTGGAGAAGCCAATCGTCGAAGTATTGAAGAAGTTGGGGTCCTTTCCTGCGAAGGAAGGCTCCCACAGCACTGATTATCTTCGTAAACACTCGAGGGGCGGACTTGAGGCCGAAGGGAAGAGCCCTGAATTGGAACACTTCTCCCTCTATCACAAACCGAAGGTATTTCCTCGAGGAGGAAGCGATCGGGATGTGATAATAGGCGTCTGTTAGGTCTAGAGAGACCGCCCAGTCGCCTTTCCGAATTGCTACTCGGATGGAGCGGGTCGACTCCATTTTGAATTTCTCGACCGGAATCAATAGATTTAGCGCAGATAAATCTATAACCGGTCTCCACCTGCCGTCTTTCTTCGGAACAAGAAAAAGACGGCTGTAGAAACCCCGAGAATTGGGGTTGAGAACCCTCTCTATGGCATTCTTTTTCAGAAGTGATGAAATCACTTCTGACATGGCCGGATGACGTGATGACATGTCGATCTGCACGCTTGTCAGAGGAGGGGGGGAAATGAAGGGAATCAGATACCCTTCCTGTATCACAGACAAAATCCAACGATCCTCTGTGATACTTTCCCACTCCTCCGTGAAAAATGACAGGCGGCCCCCGACTGCAATCTCCGACCTTGGGATTGTCATAGAGAGGAGCGAATCCCTAGGGCTGCGGCTTCGGGTTCGTGTTAACTCTAGCAGGCTGCCGATGCTTAGTACCCTGATAAGGGCGCTTCGGTTTAGCCGATTTTTGACCCGTGGAAGGGGTTTGTTTAGGCTGAAACGCCTTTACATCCCGTTTTGGCTTCTTTGCTGGGTTGAGTTTCTTAGAACTACCCACATTCGCAGAATACGCTGAACGTTTCTGGCCCTGCGCAAAAGCCTTAGCTGCGTTCGCCGAAAGGCGTCGAGACTGTTCTGACGCATCAGAAACCGTCACTGCAGCAATCCTTCCATCAAAGAGTTGTTTCGACTCCAATGGTGCGGCCCTCAGGCTGTCCTTGCTAGTACGTAGCAATGAGTTAGGAGCAGCTAGCACTGCGTCCCTCCTCATGGACAGTATCTCTGTGGCGGTCTGAAGATTCAGTGCCATGAGATGCCTGTTGCCTGTGTCGAAAGCTTCGAGAATTCTGTTAGCCCCTAGGCTAGAGATATTCTCCTCTTTTAACAACAAAGACAGAGCGACTGCGAAATGGTTGTCATGAGATGACACCATTACACCCAGTCTTGCTCTGGCCTCCCACTTCTCTAGAGTCTTAGCAGAGACTTGGACAGAAGCGGGTGCAGTTAACCCCAGTGTAGCTGCATCCCCGTCTAAAGCTGGCACTTTGACAGGGAAGAACTCCTTAGACGTAGAATACGCTTTAGGGTTGACCCATTCCTTAGAAATGGGTCCTGGGACCGACCAGCCTGGAGGTATAGCCTCTAGAGACCTGGTCGACTGCAATTGGTCTAACAATCTGCCCAAGTTGTTAGCTTGAGGAAGTAAATGCACTGGCGTAAAAGCCTGTACATCAAGTTCCTCTAGGCTCGAAAGGTTTTTCCGACGTGGGGGAGCGTCAACCTTAGGGCATAAAGTATTCGGCACCACCCGAAATACTTCGTCAATAGCCTGCTGAAAAGACCAACGCTCTACAGCTGGCTCCTCATCGGAAGGAGACCTATTTCCCTCATCATCGTTAGACGAAGATGTAGGGTTGTGTGTACTCCTCTGAGGTTGGCCACTCGGTCTTCCAACTGGTAGATCAATGTCCGACTCAGACATGGATAATTCAGAATCATCCATGTTCTGCCGAAGATTTCGTGAAGCAGGCCCCCTCTCCGCAGCAGAGGGCGGCCGTACAAAATCTTCTGCCGGGGCCGAACTAACCGTATGGGACGGTTTCGACCTCTCGTTCACAGAATGACGCAATGTATTCTGATCCCGAGGTTGCCTGTAATCGGACTGCCTATCAAGTAGGTGTCCCCCCGAGAGCAGTGAATCCCCATGAGATGGGTAATGCTGATCCCGGTAGGCCGTTGAACTCTGTCTAACACCTAACGGTTCCATAGTATGGACCGGTGGCTGGTATTGAGGAGCAGCATATTGTCTTGCGACATACACTGTCCCCCCAGGGGAAGAAAAAGATTTTTCGTAACCCCCATACCCGATGGAAGACAGAGGAATAATCGAACCCGGTGCAATACCAGGGTTAAAATTATTCTGATTCTGTAGTGGAGCAGAGATCGATCGATAATTAGAATCAATCCGGTCTATCACCACAGAACCCGTGCCTGGACGTGCCATGTTTACATAGCTGTCTGGCAGTGTAGACGAGGCATTGAAAAATGCCTGACTACTCGGTTGTCCTGTGTTTACATAAGACACTGGTGTTTGTGTCGTATTCACAGGCGTGACCGATTGGCCCGTAGCACCATAACGAAATGGGCTACTGACCTGATGCGGCATGTCTCCATGCGCGCGATTTTGGCCAGTCGTCGAATCAATTAAGATAGTCTGACTGCCAGGATGAATCGCTGCTAAATGACCAACCTTTTGCCTGGCTGGGTCCTTGCAATCGGACCTTTGCCCTGTCGCATCACGGTTACGTGAGCGACTGCCTGGTCTAATCATGGCAACGTGACTGACTGGCCCAGTCGAATCCAAAAAGGACTGACTGGTGACAGGTCGATTCATTAACAAATGACTCCTCTCCGGTTGCCCGGTGACCTGACGTGCCTCGGCATTTGGGTTTTGTTGCTCAGCCCAACAAAAACCCGGCTGACTATGCATAGGCAGGAGTGAAGCTGCACTATACAAAGTCTCCGGAAAACTACGTCCGCCGACGTAGGTAACCGGTACTCTGCAGCCGTCCGAAGACCGCTGTAGCTCAGAGTATGGTGTCGGATCAGTACAACTCATGCGGTTTCCCGGAAAGCTACCGAAGGCATCTCCTTCTTTCGAAGGCCCAGCCACGACACCTGGCGACAGATGGTGAGGTTCAGCGGTTAAATGTTCCAGCTGAGCATTTTCCCCGCTGTTTCCGTACGGTTTCTGAAGTTTCCCGACGGAGCAACTCTCACCCAAAGCTACCATCCGAATTTCCTCAGCGCGCGGAAAAACGGTTGTGTTGAGCGGAGAAGAAGGCTCAGCATTCCCCTTCGACTCGCTCAACACCGTTGCAGAGTCCGGTTGGGAGAACCCCTCGAACTCTGCCTCACTCGATGAAGATAAAGGCACCCTCTTAGGGGTCTTCTTTATCTTCCTGCTTTTGCGAGTCTTACTCCGCACGACCTTTTTCCAAATGGAAATAGGCCATGTCGAGCAGTACTCGCAAGGTGAAGCCTGTGTGCATTTGGTGCACACAACGCAGGTCGGATGCGAATCCCATAGGTGCACAGCATGACCACATGGGCTCCGCATCCCTTCACCATTGATTGACATAGACATTATTCAATTTATGCACAAAATACAAGACTAAATAAAATTGTTATTATTTTATCTATATCCACGCCACGGGGACACCGGGAGCTTGGACACGTATATTGAAATAAATTTTGTTTCAAATTTTTTTCACAAATATTGAATAGAACAGTCAATGAATTCATACAGCAATAGCTAATGTACTATCGCTAACAGGGTAGGGAAAAAGTATTGAAAACAGCACGACTTCCGCACCCGAAGACGGTAACTGAAATAGCGGGTGGGGTAATCCACGTGCTTCTCAGAGTATCGTCCGCTACAAAAACAATAAATACAGCAATAAAGTAAATAATTTAAGGCTGTGACGTTAATGCAGACAAAATATTTGGACAATTAAATGATTATAAGGCAGGGCCTTATAAAACAAAAGAGTTAATTAGAAGAAATAATAATATAAATTTTGTTATCGACTACTCCGGTGAATCCAAAAATGAAAAGTGATTACCCGCTCACGTGCGCGCCCGTACTTCCGGGCGGCCGTGTATGTCACAGATACGTGAGGGATAAGCTAGCGTGGGCGTTTTTTTTTGATAATTAAGGTGTATAGAGATGATATATCAGGTATTAAATGACTGGTAATGTATTTTTGATATAAAAATGTGGCCTCTACAGTGTTAACAAAATTACCCTTCAATTTGGCCTAGTGACCTAGTTTCTGACCCGATATGACCCATATTCAAACTTGACCTAGATATTTTTAAGACAAACATTCTGACAAAATTTCAAACTGCTGAAGTAAAAATTGCGGCCTCTAGAGTGTTAACAAGATTTTCCTACAATTTGACCTAGTGACCTATTCTTTGACTCGACATGACCCATGTTCGAACTTGACCTACATATCATCAAGACAAACACTGATAAAGTTTCAACATGCTCAAGTTGAAAATGTGGCCTCCAGAGTGTTAACAAGATTTTGCTTCAATTTGACCTAGTGACCTCGTTTTTGACCTCATATGGCCCATTTTCGAACTTGTCCAAGATTTGATGGAGATGAATGTTCTGATACACTTTCATGAATATTGGATGCAAAATGTAGCCTGTAGAGTGTTAACAAGCTGAAATGTTGACGACGCACGAGGCACGCCGGACGGACGCCGGACAAAATGTGATCACAATAGCTCACCTTGCACTTCGTGCATAGGTGAGCTAAAAACTCCATAAAGTAGATCTACATTGTTACAGTATTATTTCAAGTGTTTCTAAGTCAACCTTTTGCATCATGAAGGAACCCTTTCCCACATTCACCAAATCTACAACTGACGACTTTAAAAATATCTAGGTTAAAATATGGAAAATCTCTATGAATTAAAGCATAATTATCCAGAAGACTAGAAAACATTGAGACAAAAGGAGAAATTGCTCCTTTCAGGTAAGTGATCCTGAACTCAACTACAGATTTATATACAGGTACCAGGTTTATTAAGGACAAGGAACTCAACTATAGATTTATATACGGGTACCAGGTTTATTAAGGACAAGGAAACTGCCTCCCTTGAGGTCAGAGATCTAGAACTCCACTCCAGAGTTATATATACCGGTGTAATGTGAGATTTTGTATGTCAGTGAGAATTTGTATGTATTGTACAAATGCGCATGGGCACCGGAAGTACGACACAGCGAGCATGAAAGCCGTTAAATTTAAGTGACATGAGAACATTGAGTACATCATGGTTAAAAAGCTCTTAAACTATAAGGGTAGGTGGACAAATGTCCATCGTTGTAATAGAACATATTTGTTGTATTAGGGTTTCAGTTTCATTGACTTTTATCTCTAATGCAACTAATTTAAATCCATATCATTTGTATTTCGAAACCATAGGTAACAATGTGTATGTTTGACAGGTAAAGCAGTTATTTCAATAACCTATTTTTGTCAACATATGCAAGTCAGTCACCAATTGTTTTTATGCATAAAAGATAAGCATCTATAAAGAGGAAAAAATATCACAACTATGCCGATACAAAAGTTCTGTCTGAAACAAATTTGTCATGATTTCATATGTGTGCAGTGCATAGATCTTAGAACTGCTTACACTATAAGTACACATATACGAAAAGATATTATCAATATCAGGAAAGATAACATAACAAGAGGGCCATGATGGCCCTGGAATCGCTCACCTGAATTTTTTTTTTTTCAGTTTAGCTATATAAGCCCCGCCCCTGGCGGCCATAGTTTACGACCAATCAACTTGGCTTGAAGGAATCTGATAGAGGGTCACCCTAGGAACATTTCTACAAAATTATTTGAAAATCGGCCTGACACTTTCGGAGAAGAAGATTTTTTAAGTTTTCACTATAGCCATATAAGGCAAAATAGCCCCGCCCCCCTGGCGGCCATGTTTTTCGACTAATCAACTTGTCTTGAAGGAATCTGATAGAGGGTCACCCAAGGAACATTTCTATAAAATTATTTGAAAATCGGCCTGACACTTTTGGAGAAGAAGATTTTTTAAGTTTTCCCTATAGCCATATAAGGCAAAATAGTCCCGCCCCCCCTGGCGGCCATGTTTTTCGACCAATCAACATGGCTTGAAGGAATCTGACAGAGGGTCATCCAAGGAACATTTCTACAAAATTATTTGAAAATCTGCCAACCAGATTGGGAGAAGAAGATTTTTTAAGTTTTCACTATAGCCATATAAGGCAAAATAGCCCCGCCCCCCTGGTGGCCATGTTTTTCGACCAATCAACTTGGCTTGAAGGAATCTGATAGAGGGTCATATAAGGAACATTTCTACAAAATTATTTGAAAATCGGCCTGACACTTTCGGAGAAGAAGATTTTTTAAGTTTTCACTATAGCCGTATAAGGCAAAATAGCCCCACCCTCCTGGCGGCCATATTTTTTCACCAATCAACTTGGCTTGAAGGAATCTGATAGAGGGTCATCCAAGGAACATTTCTACAAAATTATTTGAAAATCGGCCTGACACTTTTGGAGAAGAAGATTTTTTGAGTTTTCACTATAGCAATATAAGGCAAAATAGCCCCGCCCCCCTGGCGGCCATGTTTTTCGACCAATCAACATGGCTTGAAGGAATCTGACAGATGGTCATCCAAGGAACATTTCTACAAAATTATTTGAAAATCTGCCAACCAGTTTGGGAGAAGAAGAATTTTGAAGTTTTTTTCATTTCGTTGCCATGGAAACCAGAATTCTGCATGGATCCAAAAAATTTGAAGGAAATCTGGTGAGGTCATTGAGAGGATGCTTTCTGTGAAGTTTCATCCCAATTGACCCACCGGTTACTGAGGAGAAGAAGTTGACGCACGATGGACGAAGGACGCCGGACAAAAGGTGATCACAATAACTCACCTTTAGCAAAGCTCAGGTGAGCTAAAAATGTCATTAGAATATGATTATGCTTTAAAACTAGCTATTGGGGATATAACCATAATGATAATCAGACCAAAATATATAAATTTGCAGATGTCAAACGAATATTTATCTTCATGTGTATGTAAAAATTACGCTCGGGTTGTTTTTCTTATAGCACCACTCAAACAGACTTTGACCTCATTTATTTTTGTTTAGAATGACGTGATCTAGTCCAAATAAAACATAATTTTTATTGCTCGTTTTATCATCTAATATTCGGTTTACATAAAATACGCAATGGATATTTATCGTCAAAATAGACGAAATGGAGCAGAAATTTCGCAATGGAGATCTCTGCATTTGCAAAATGAAGAATTCTAGTCTAGATTTAGCGAAATGAATAATTTTGTTTATCGAAAGCTATCTTTATTGGGGAATAAATGAATTGTCAAATAAATGTTGCGAAATGGAGAGTTCTGCATTTACATTTTGCGAAATTGATTAGTCTGATTATCGAAAACTAGCTATATTGGGGAATAAATTAAATGTCAACTAAATGTTGTGAAATGGTGTTTGATTGGTACATAGATTACATCATCAATGTTTAATGAGATATCCCTGACTAATTAATGTCAACTTTCTTCATAAAGGTTTCAACGAACGTATTTTAATATTTCTATTGAGAGCAATGTTTTTTAAAGGTGATTTAAAGTCTGCATGTTCATTCAATATGACCTTGGTCTGCATTACTCTTCGGTTTTGTAGTGATAGGGCGTTCGTCTCGGGTGTTGTAGGTCGCGGGTTCGATTCCTAAGTTGCCATGGCTCTCCACACAACATTGTTGGATACAACACAAGTCAAAATACCACTTGACAATCATCACGTCTCCTGGAGCGATAGCCATTGTTGTTTCCGACTGGGCGGCTATTGCGGAGTGTCTCATGTTGAATGCAACTACATGTTTTGTAGGATCTAACGTTATTTAACACTTTCCCAAATCAGTACAAACAAATCTGCTACAGGCGATTTTGAAAACACCCGTGAGTTGAAAACATTGTGAAATATGGAAAATTTCTTTTTATGTCAAGATGTCTTCAAAGGTCATCTACTGCAGATGCGTAATAATGAGTTTACGTGTGGCAAATGGTTAAAGCTGAACATATTACAATTCTTTGAAACTTGCTACACCACTTTTAGAATTCGTTTGCTTTTCAATGAATCGCGATAGCTCAGTCGGTAACGATGAGGGCTTTCATTCCAGCTGTCTTCAATTCGAACCCCGGATTGGCCATTCCTTCTTTCTGATATTATTGAGTAAGTGGGGAAAGATTTTTTCTAACTTATCGATTATAGTACTATATAATCCATATCGATATGAATGTTTCAATTAATTTGAACATTTTATGTAATTAATTTGTAATTTAATGTGTTAGAGGAAATCTCCAACACCAAATGATACATATGTTTGGGAAGCTTGAATGGATTACATTGAGCTACAAAGTGTTGATCTCGTGTTTTTTGCGATCTCTACAATTTCACGCTACACCGGCACCAGGGTTATTAAGGACAAGGAACTCAACTACAGATTTATATACGGGCACCAGGTTTATTAAGGACAAGGAAACTGCCTCCCTTGAGGTCAGAGATCTAGAACTCCACTCCAGAGTTATATATACGGGCATCAGGGTTATCAAGGACAAGGAGGCTGGCTCCCATATGGTCAGGGATCGAAACCTCAACTACAGATTTATATACGGGCACCAGGGTTATTTAGGACAAGGAGGCTGGCTCCCTTATGGTCAGTGATCCAAAACTCAACTACAGATTTATATATGGGCACCAGGGTTATTAAGGATAAGGAAGCTGGCTCCCTAGAGGTCAGTGATCGAGGACTCAACTACAGATCTATATACGGGCACCAGAGTTATTAAGGACAAGGAAGCTGGCTCCCTAGGTCAGTGATCGAGGACTCCACTACAGATTTATATATACAGGCACCAGGGTTATTAAGGACATGGAAGCCGGCTCCCTTTTGGTCAGTGATCGAGGACTCAACTACAGATTTATATGTTCTGGCACCAGAATTATTAAGGACAAGGAAGCTGGCTCCCTAGAGGTCAGTGATCGAGGACTCAACTACAGATTTATATATTCTGGCACCAGAGTTATTAAGGACAAGGAAGCTGGCTCCCTTGAGGTCAGTGATCGAGGACTCAACTACAGATTTATATATTCTGGCACCAGGGTTTTTAAGGACAAGGAAGCTGGCCCCCTTGAGGTCAGTGATTCGAGTGATGGAGGACTCAACTACAGATTTATCTCTCTAATTAGGAAACCACATTAATGACTGTCACCTGTAGGGTATGGAATGAACAAGTCCCTAAGTCACCATAAAATTGACTCTATAATGAAAACATCCGTCTTACACTAGGGAAACCTAACAATGAGTTTTGAAAACAGATTTGAAAAGAGTGTGAGCAATTTCTCCTTTTTTCTCTACAATGTTTTCAACAGTCATCTGCTATTTTTTCTTTTGCCACAATGTTTTCACTGTCCTCTGTTACAGATGTGTCCAATGGGTCTGCAAGGGTTAGAAAGGGATTATCTTTCCAGATCTACATCACTCAGAATCTATAGTGACAGTTGTAGACCCCACAGACAAATAAAGCTGTCAGTGTAATTAACATTTCTTGTCCATCCATTCTCCATTTGAAGAAAATGATTATATAACCACATACAGCCGCATTCTAACGCCTCTGCAGCAGATGACTTTTGAAAACAGTATCAAAAGGAGAAATTGCTCAAATAATTTTTTCAACACTTTTAATTAATGTAACTTTCATTTATAAGGATTTTCCACATCTTAACCCTTTCCCTCATATATCCGCTTTCCGACGCCTCTGCAGCAGACGGATTTTTGAAAACATAGTGACAAAAGAAGAAATTGCACAAAACGTGCAATTTCTGCTTTTGACACAATGTTTTCCACTTTTAGTCATAGGTTATCCATTCAATTATAGAGATTTTCCATATTTTGACAAAATACGTTCGAAGTCGTCTGCTGCAGAATTGGGGTTAACCAAGATGTGTTCAACGTTGTCTGCTGCAGAGAGAAAGGGTTATGGGACTTGTTCCACGAGTCTCGGGTTAGCAGATTTAGGATTTAATATTTGTGATTTTCTAACCATCTCGTCACAATTTTAATTGTCCTCGAGATATTTTCAAAGCAGCCGAGTCTAAGAATAGTTGATCAGGATAAGGGTCGATAAGGGTCAATCATTTCTGTTTGAGCAGCGTCATAAGAAAACGGACCTTCAAGGGTTTAAAACTTAATGGCAATTAACCCTTTCCCTCATATAGACGCTTTCTGACGCCTCTGCAGCAGGCGGCTTTTTGAAAACACAGTGACAAAAGAAGAAATTGCTCAAAACAAGCAATTTCTCCTTTTGCCACAATTTTTTCCACTTTTAGTCATAGGTTATCCATTCAATTATAGAGATTTCCTATTTTTTGTCAAAATATGTTAAAAGTCGTCTGCTGCAGAATTGTCGTATGAGGATAAGTGTTAAGAAAGATCAAATTGCATACGTGTATATACATATATATGATGGAGAAGTGATACCTTAGTCTCTCCCTCCCTTCCATGCTGGCGACACAACAAATCTCCATGCTGGTAACATTCCTCTAAAGCTATATGATCGCGGCTCAAATACAAGTGGGTTTTACTCTACTTTAAACAGACGGAAAAGATGATATTGGTCCAAAGTTATATAATAACATCCAGATAACAAAAGGACCATGATGGCCCTGGATTGTTGTCCTGAGTAATGCAATGTGATTCATCATGCCAACCACAACTAGAACTATCACTGAAGGTGATGAATACCCCCAACTGGTGCCTGACAATATACATTTGTATGAGTAAATCAAGGGGCCATAACTCATTTAAAAATAATTCCAGTGCAACACGCCGACAATATGCACAACTAGGCTTGGTATCAATCATTCTTGTGAAGTTATATTGAATTCTGATCAAGGGTTGCTGAGAAATAGTGTTCACAAGAAATGTCCACAGACCAACCGTCAAGCGTGACTCCTATATAGCCCCCATATACTATGTATCTGGGGGTATAATAACTCTACAAAATTACTTGGAAAATAGCCAGATCATTTTGGAGAAGAAGATTTTTAAAGTTTTTCACTATAACCATGTAAGGCAAAACAGCCAATACTACCCCACCTTCTGGAGCCCAAGAGTTACATTGACTCCAATCTTTCAGAACCATATATAGCCCGCTCTTAGAGTTCAAGCAAGGGTCAAACTGTGGCCTCCAATCTAATTTGAGCCACAGGGGCATTTGCAAACAGCTGATTCCTGCACGGTATTGAACCAGATCTTTCACAATCCCAGTTTCAGCACGGTTCTATAGATTCCTCACAACAACTGTTATTAACCCTTTCCCTCATACAACAATTCTGCAGCAGACGACTTTGAACATATTTTGTCAAAACATAGAAAATCTCCATAATTGAATGGTTTCTCCAGACTAGACAATTGTGCAGCTCTACAATTGGTGAATTCTGATTAACCCTTTACCTCATATAGACGCTTTCTGACGCCTCTGCAGCAGACGGCTTTTTGAAAAACATAGTGACAATAGAAGAAATTGCTCAAAACAAGCAATTTCTCCTTTTGCCACAATGTTTTCAACTTTTAGTCATAGGTTATCAATTCAATTTTAGAGGTTTTCTTTCTTTTAATAAAAGATGCAATGTACGTTATTGGAACTGTGCACTATTAACCCTTTCCAACTCACAACAAAACTGCAGCAGACGACTTTGAAAACATCTCCGCAAAATATAGACAAGAGGGCCATGATGGCCCTATATCGCTCACCTGATTTAATAGAACTTCAATAGTTTTCAAAGTTTTTACTCTTTTTAGGCCAATACTTTTGGACAAGAAGATTTTTAAAGTTTGAACAATGCACATATAAGGAAAACAAGCTCCGCCCCCCTGGCGGCCATGTTTTTCAACGGATTAAAAGTATTTCAACAATCTTGGTAAAGGGTGCCCCCCCCAAGGAACATTTTGTGCAAAATAATTTTTAAATCGGGCCAGTACTTTTGGACAAAAAGATTTTTAAAGTTTTAACAATGCACATATAAGTAAAAAAACAAGTAAATTCAGAGAATCATGGTCCCCCGCCAGGGTCAAGGTCACAAAAATTGGTATTGATGGAAAGGGGTTGTCACAAGGAATACACATGTGAAATATGAAAGCAGTACCTATTACGGTTCAGAAGAAAGGGCCATAACTCCGTGAAAAATCATCCAACCGGAACGCAAACACGATATGCGCATCTACACTTGGTGGTGATCCTTCCTATGAAGTTTCATAAAATTGCAAAAAGCGGTTGCAGAGAAATAGCCCGGAAATGAATTTAGTCATACATAGCCTGATGGTGGAGTAAAGGGCCATAACTCCGTGAAAAATAATCCAACCGGAACGCAAACACGATATGCGCATCTACACTTGGTGGTGATCCTTCCTATAAAGTTTCATCAAATTCCAAAAAGCGGTTGCAGAGAGATAGCCCGGAAATGAATTAAGTCATACATAGCCGGATGGTGGGGTAAAACTCCGTGAAAAATCATCCAACCGGAACGCAAACACGATATGCGCATCTACACTTGGTGGTGATCCTTCCTATAAAGTTTCATCAAATTCCAAAAAGCGGTTGCAGAGAAATAGCCCGGAAAAATGAATTTAGTCATACATAGCCGGATGGTGGGGTAAAGGGCCATAACTCCGTGAAAAATCATCCAACCGGAACGCAAACACGATATGCGCATCTACACTTGGTGGTGATCCTTCCTATGAAGTTTCATAAAATTCCAAAAAGCGGTTGCAGAGAAATAGCCCGGAAATGAATTTAGTCATACATTGCCTGATGGTGGAGTAAAGGGCCATAACTCCGTGAAAAATAATCCAACCGGAACGCAAACACGATATGCGCATCTACACTTGGTGGTGATCCTTCCTATGAAGTTTCATAAAATTCCAAAAAGCGGTTGCAGAGAAATAGCCCGGAAATGAATTTAGTCATACATAGCCTGATGGTGGGGTAAAGGGCCATAACTCCGTGCAAAATAATCCAACCGGAACGCAAACACGATATGCGCATCTACACTTGGTGGTGATCCTTCCTATGAAGTTTCATCAAATTCCAAAAAGCGGTTGCAGAGAAATAGCCCGGAAATGAATTTAGTCATACATAGGGGTAAAGGGCCATAACTCCGTGAAAAATAATCCAACCGGAACGCAAACACGATATGCGCATCTACACTTGGTGGTGATCCTTCCTATGAAATTTCATCAAATTCGAAAAAGCGGTTGCAGAGAAATAGCCCGGAAACGAAAGTGTGACAGCGTGACGGACTGACGGACTGACGGACTGACTGACGGACTGACGGACTGACGAATGAGAAATAATAGTCCCCGCGCTTTCGCGAAAGCGGGGGACAAAAAAACGCCCCCTGGCGGCAATGTTTTTCAACAGATAGGAAATATTTGTACAATCTTGGTAAAGGGTGCCCCAAGGAACATTTGTGCAAAATAATTTTCAAATCGGGCCAGTACTTTTGGACAAGAAGATTTTTAAAGTTTTAACAATGCACATATGAGGAAAACTAGCTCCGCCCCCTGGCGGCCATGTTTTTCAACGGATTGGAAATATTTGAACAATCCTGGTAAAGGGTGCCCTAAGGAACATTTGTGCAAAATAATTTTCAAATTGGGCCAGTACTTTTGGACAAGAAGATTTTTAAAAGTTTTAACAATGCACATATAAGGAAAATAAGCTCCGCCCCCCTGGCGGCCATGTTTTTCAAAGGATTAAAAGTATTTGAACAATCTTGGTAAAGGGTGCCCCCCCCAAGGAACATTTGTGCAAAGGAAGATTTTTTAAGATTTGGCAATTTTCCCCTTTTCTGATGCCGCAGCAACCAAAGTTCAACTTGGAATTAATTTCTTTGAACAACTTTGAAAGAGGACCACCTAAGGACCATTCCTGTGAAGTTTTTTTGAAATCTGTCCATTGGTTTAGTAGAAGAAGTCATTTGTAGGAAATTGTTAACAGACGCCGACGACGACGCCGGACGCCGGGTGATCACAAAAGCTGACCTTGCACTTCGTGCTTAGGTGGGCTAAAAACCTCTTTAAATGGAAGTTAAATTATTGAAAAGAGTTGAAAACATTGTGGGAAATTGAGAAATTGCTTGTTTTGGGCAATTTTTCCTTTTGTCACAATGTTTTCAAAAGTTGTCTGCTACAGATGTGTCATAAGGCGTCTACAAGTCGGAAAGGGTTGCGACACAATTTAAACTAGAACTATCACAGAAGATGATAAATACCCCCTAAACAGCACCTTGACCCGTACACCATAACTTGATTAGTAAAAGGGCCATAACTCTGTAAAATAACATGCAATTATAACCCCTTTAGGATATGCACATCTCCTCTTGGTATAGAAGCTTCATGTAAGATTTTATTGAATTCCACCAAGTGGTTTGTAAGAAATAGGCCGGACAAAATATGGCTTCCTGCCGACCGACAGACAGACAGACAGACAGACTGCCCGACACAGTGACACCTATATACCCCCTCTTCTTCGAAGAGGGTTATAATTATTGCGAAGATGCAATGTACATTATTGAAAATGTATTTACAAATTAACCCTTTCTAGCATACAACATATCTGCAGCAGACGCCATTGAAATTGAAAACATTGTGCCAAAAGGAGAAATTGCTCATTATGACTAATTTCTCTATTTGTCACAATGTGTTAATCTTTATTCAATAGTTATACATTCATTTATAGATTAACTACATTTGTCCATAGATGTTTTCAAAGTTTATTGTATGTGGAAAAGATTAGTTTGTTTTATTGGGGTTTTACGCCGCTTTCAACAGCGACAGTTCACTTATTCATGATCCCTGGGTAAACGAACCATGAGTACTAGGCTAGAAAATGTGCCTTGCCCATGGGCACTCCACCATGACCGTAGTGCCCCGACTGGGGATCGAACCCTGGACACCCGGTTTCGAAATCCCCGACGCTAACCACTTGACCACAGCGGATTCCTGTGGAAAAGGTTAACATTGTGAATTGGTAATTCTGTGATTTAAATCAAAGTTGTAGATTGTCTACTTTTAACATGAAGTTTTTTAAAGTAAAACATATTTTTATTAGAAAATACTTACCAGTCATTTAATACCTGATATATCATCTCTATACACCTTAATTATCCAAAAAAAACGTCCACGTTAGCATATCCCTCACGTATCCGTGACATACACGGCCGCCCGGAAGTACAGGCGCGCACGTGAGCGGGTAGTCACTTTTCATTCACCGTTAAGTATTGGTGACGACGCGGGGTTGGGAGGTGGGACTCTATAAATGACTGGTAAGTATTTTCTAATAAAAATATGTTTTACTTTAAAAAACTTCATTTTTATATCAAAAATACATTACCAGTCATTTAATACCTGATGACTTCGTAGCATAGGACGGGAGGTTCGACCAATACTTACTGTCGTTCCAGGTACGTAGTAGTATATTATTCCATATTTTTCAGAACAAACATACTTGATTCCAACGGTAGTATAAAGTGATAGTGGAGATTGAATACAGTTTCAATCGGTATTCACTTTATTTATGTGTTGGATTATAATAATTAGCGAACAACTCGCTGAGAAGCCACAAGGGGACCCAGATAGAACAATTTATCTGACTGACTAGCCATAGAACGTAAGTAGAAAGACGAAAAGGTAGATTGCGACTTCCATACTGCCGCTTGAAGAATCTCTTCAAGAGGAACATTATTAGAGAATGCCCAACTTGTAGAGAGAGCTCTAACCTCGTGAGGACGAATCCGCAGAAACGAGAGATCTCGACTAGACAGGTCTTTATAAGCTAATTTTATAGTAATAGATATCCAGCGGGAAATAGATGCCGCCGAAATATCTTTACAACCTATAAGAGGAAGAAATAACCTCTTTCTCCGACCCCGAGTCCCTTCAACTCTCTTAAGATAATGCTTAAGAGACCTAACGGTAGGGGTGACTATTGAGCCCAAAAATCACTATTGCGATAGTATTGATTTTCAGAAAGTACCATTGCAATAGTTAAACTATTGCACAACTAATATTGTGATGTATTGCAATACTATTGCTTTTATTGAACTTTAAAAAAAATAACTATTCTGAAGTCTAATTACAAGGAATAAAAGTATCAAAAAGAGCATTTTATTGTTTATCTTTTATTTAAAAACTTAAAAAAGAAACCCTTTGATCTCAAAAAGAACTTAATTTTCCAGCTTACACATAAATAAGAACATTTATCACTTTTCAGGCAACAAAATTTGTTCACAGACAAGTAACATGGTCTTTTCTCTAAGAAATAAAAGCATATCTGCATATTTAGATTCAATGTATTACATGAACCAATACTATCGATAGTTCCAACCACTATTGCGATAGTTATTGATCTTCAGTTTTACAATCGATGCATTACTATTGCCCTTGTCACTATTGCAATATATCGATAGTTTGAACTATCGCTACAGCCCTACCTAACGGGACAAAGGGTTCTGTCGGAATCAGAAGGACCACAGGTCGCCGAAAGGCTGGGAACTGTGATCGGCGAAGGTGAAACCGAAGGTAACTGGTTTTTAGCCAGGAACCCCGGTTGACAGAGTAGAGTAAAAGAGCCATCAGACTCATTGAATCTGATGTGCCCTGTTTCTACTGAAAGAGCATGTAATTCGCTCCTTCGACGAGCTGTAGCGAAAGCTAAAAGAAAGACGGTTTTATAAGTTAGAAACTTTAAAGACGCCGATACTAGAGGCTCGTATGGAGCTCTAGTAAGCGACCACAGGACGCAAGACAAATCCCATTTTGGAGTTAAACTCCTACAAACGGGTTTCTCTAATTCGAACGAGCGTATAAGTTCCGAGAGAAACGGATTTGAACCAATACTCTCTGCCCCAATGAACTTAAACGTGTTCGATAACATAGAACGGTAGCCTTTCACCGTACTAATTGCCAGTTGTTTTTCTTCGAACAGAAAAAGAAGGAAATCGGCAATCCGAGTTACAGAGGGACACTCCGGATTGATCGACCTTGTACCACACCAATCTGAGAAAACTCTCCACTTGGAATCATAAACGATTCTAGTGGATCGTCTTCTTGATTGTGCGATACGAGAGGCAACTTTTTGAGAAAAGTTTCTCTCTCGGACAGAACGCTTGATAATGTAGCATTGCCAGGTTGGGATGAAGACGCCGACCTGGTTGCTGAAACAGTACGTCTTCTCGAATAGGAAGTCGTATTGGATTTGCCGAGAGACAGGCCAGGAGGTCGCTGAACCACGACCTCTGGGGCCAACAGGGTGCTATCAACAGTATTTTGCACTGTTGCGAGCGAAGAACCTTTTGAAGTACGATCGGAACCAGTATGAACGGGGGAAACGCATACCCGAACAGGAGGTTCCAATCGAGGGTCAGTGCGTCCACTGCCCAAGCTGCAGGATCGTACATCGGGGATACATAAAGTGGCAGCCGATGATTGACTCTGGTGGCGAAAAGATCCGGCAAGGGGTGTCCCGATCCGCATGAACACTGAGTTCAACACACTCTGGTTCAATGTCCATTCCGCCGGAAGAATTTTGTTCTGGCGGGATAGACTGTCTGCTAAGACATTTAGACGACCTGGGACGTGTTTTACTAAAAGTACTAACGACGTCGCCTGACACCAAAGGAGTAACTTCCAAGTCTCTAAAAAGAGAAGATGGGAGTGCGTTCCTCCTTGCCTGCGAATGTACGACACAACAGTAGTATTGTCCGTCGACAACAAAACAGTTTTGTTCGCAACGGAGGCAGCGAACTGATTGAGGGCTAGCAGGACTGCCCTCAGTTCCAAGTTGTTTATGTGAAAACACTTCTCCTCCGCTGTCCACATGCCCTGGGCTGTTAGGCCCTGCGGCTCTAAATGAGCTCCCCAACCCGCAGCACTGGCATCTGTAAATAGGTACAGATCCGGAGGTGGTGTGAGTAAGGGTACCCCTTGTTGATAGATTAACGGATCCAGCCACCACCGAAGGTGGGACTTGAAGAAATCCGTCAGAGCTATCTCCTGATCCAGTGAGTCCACAGACGGACGCCACCGGGACAGAAAAAGAAACTGAAGGGGTCGCATGTGGAGCCTTCCTAGAAAGACTAGGTCGGCTGCTGCACTCAGGGAACCCAGAAGTGACAGCATGGATCGGGCTGTTACCGCAGCCTGTTCCAGTGTGAGACCAATTTTCTGTAAAAGAGAATCGACTCTGTCCGAAGGTACTTGAATTACCGCTAAGTCGGTGAGAAACGTCATACCCACGAACGTGAACCTCTTTGACGGAATTAATTCCGACTTCTGCGTGTTGGGTATTAAACCCAATCGCAGAATGGTCCGCCAGGCTAGAGACAGATCGTGAAGTAAAAGTACACGATCCGTCCTGTGGAGAAGCCAATCGTCGAAGTATTGAAGAAGTTGGGGTCCTTTCCTGCGAAGGAAGGCTCCCACAACACTGATTATCTTCGAGGGGCGGACTTGAGGCCGAAGGGAAGAGCCCTGAATTGGAACACTTCTCCCTCTATCACAAACCGAAGGTATTTCCTCGAGGAGGACGCTATCGGGATGTGATAATAGGCGTCTGTTAGATCTAGAGAGACCGCCCAGTCGCCTTTCCGAATTGCTACTCGGATGGAGCGGGTCGACTCCATTTTGAATTTCTCGACCGGAATCAATAGATTTAGCGCAGATAAATCTATAACCGGTCTCCACCTGCCGTCTTTCTTCGGAACAAGAAAAAGACGGCTGTAGAAACCCCGAGAATTGGGGTTGAGAACCCTCTCTATGGCATTCTTTTTCAGAAGTGATGAAATCACCTCCGACATGGCCGGATGACGTGATGACATGTCGATCGGCACGCTTGTCAGAGGAGGGGGGGAAATGAAGGGAATCAGATACCCTTCCTGTATCACAGATAAAATCCAACGATCCTCTGTGATACTTTCCCACTCCTCCGTGAAAAATGACAGGCGGCCCCCGACTGCAATCTCCGACCTTGGGATTGTCATAGAGAGGAGCGAATCCCTAGGGCTGCGGCTTCGGGTTCGTGTTAACTCTCGCAGGCTGCCGATGCTTAGTACCCTGATAAGGGCGCTTCGGTTTAGCCGCTTTTTGACCCGTGGAAGGGGTTTGTTTAGGCTGAAACGCCTTTACATCCCGTTTTGGCTTCTTTGCTGGGTTGGGTTTCTTAGAACTACCCACATTCGCAGAATACGCTGAACGTTTCTGGCCCTGCGCAAAAGCCTTAGCTGCGTTCGCCGAAAGGCGTCGAGACTGTTCTGACGCATCAGCAACCGTCACTGCAGCAATCCTTCCATCAAAGAGTTGTTTCGACTCCAATGGTGCGGCCCTCAGGCTGTCCTTGCTAGCACTTAGCAATGAGTTAGGAGCAGCTAGCACTGCGTCCCTCCTCATGGACAGTATCTCTGTGGCGGTCTGAAGATTCAGTGCCATGAGATGCCTGTTGCCTGTGTCGAAAGCTTCGAGAATTCTGTTAGCCCCTAGGCTAGAGATATTCTCCTCTTTTAACAACAAAGACAGAGCGACTGCGAAATGGTTGTCATGAGATGACACCATTACACCCAGTCTTGCTCTGGCCTCCCACTTCTCTAGAATCTTAGCAGAGACTTGAACAGAAGCGGGTGCAGTTAACCCCAGTTTAGCTGCATCCCCGTCTAAAGCTGGCACTTTGACAGGGAAGAACTCCTTAGACGTAGAATACGGTTTAGGATTGACCCATTCCTTAGAAATGGGTCCTGGGACCGACCAGCCTGAAGGTAAAGCCTCTAGAGACCTGGTCGACTGCAATTGGTCTAACAACCTGCCCAAGTTGTTAGCTTGAGGAAGTAATTGCACTGGCGTAAAAGCCTGTACATTCAGTTCCTCTAGGCTCGAAAGGTTTTTCCGACGTGGGGGAGCGTCAACCTTAGGGCATAAAGTATTCGTCAATACTTCGTCAATAGCCTGCTGAAAAGACCAACGCTCTACAGCTGGCTCCTCATCGGAAGGAGACCTATTTCCCTCATGATCGTTAGACGAAGATGTAGGGTTGTGTGTACTCCTCTGAGGTTGATCACTCGGTCTTCCAACCGGTAGATCAATGTCCGACTCAGACATGGATAATTCAGAATAATCCATGTTCTGCCGAAGATTTTGTGAAGCAGGCCCCCTCTCCGCAGCAGAGGGCGGCCGTACAAAATCTTCTGCCGGGGCCGAACTAACCGTATGGGACGGTTTCGACCTCTCGTTCACAGAATGACGCAATGTATTCTGATCCCGAGGTTGCCTATAATCGGACTGCCTATCAAGTAGGTGTCCCCCCGAGAGCAGTAAATTCCCATGAGATGGGTAATGCTGATCCCGGTAGGCCGTTGAACTCTGTCTAACACCTAACGGTTCCATATTATGGACCGGTGGCTGGTATTGAGGAGCAGCATATTGTCTTGCGACATACACTGTCCCCCCAGGGGAAGAAAAAGATTTTCCGTAACCCCCATACCCGATGGAAGACAGAGGAATAATCGAACCCGGTGCAACACCAGGCTTTAAATTATTCTGATTCTGTAGTGGAGCAGAGATCGATCGATAATTAGAATCAATTCGGTCTATCACCACAGAACCCGTGCCTAGACGCGCCATGTTTACATAGTCGTCTGGCAGTGTAGACGAGGCATTGAAAAATGCCCTACTACTCGGTTGGCCTGTGTTTACATAAGACACTGGTGTTTGTGTCGTATTCACAGGCGTGACCGATTGGCCCGTAGCACCATAACGAAATGGGCTACTGACCTGATACGGCATGTCTCCATGCGCGCGATTTTGGCTAGTCGTCGAATCAATTAAGATAGTCTGACTGCCAGGATGAATCGGTGCTAAACGATCAACCTTTTGCCTGGCTGGGTCCTTGCAATCGGACCTTTGCCCTGTCGCATCACAGATACGTGAGCGACTACCTGGTCTAGTCATGGCAACGTGACTGACTGGCCCAGTCCAGGCCAACCCGGACTGACTGGTGACAGGTCGCGTCATTAACGAATGACTCCTCTCCGGTTGCCCGGTGACCTGACGTGCCTCGGTATTTGGGTTTTGTTGCTCAGCCCAACAAAACCCAGGTTGACTATGCATAGGCAGGAGTGAAGCTGCACTATACAAAGTCTCCGGAACACTACGTCCCCCGACGTAAGTAACCGGTACTCTGCAGCTGTCCGAAGACCGCTGTAGCCCAGAGTATGGTGTCGGATTGGTACAACCTGCGATTCCCGGAAAGCTACCAAAGGCACTCCTTCTTTCGAAGGCCCAGCCCTGACACCAGGCGACAGATGGTGAGGTTCAGCGGTTAAATGATCCAGCTGAGCATTTTCCCCGCTGTTTCCGTACGGTTTCTGAAGTTTCCCGACGGAGCAACTCTCACCCAAAGCTACCATCCGAATTTCCTCAGCGCGCGGAAAAACGGCTGTGTTGAGCGGAGAAGAAGGCTCAGCATTGCCCTTCGACTCGCTCAACACCGTTGCAGAGTCCGGTTGGGAGAACCCCTCGAACTCTGCCTCACTCGATGAAGATAAAGGCACCCTCTTAGGGGTCTTCTTTATCTTCCTGCTTTTACGAGTCTTACTCCGCACGACCTTTTTCCAAATGGAAATAGGCCATGTCGAGCAGTACTCGCAAGGTGAAGCCTGTGTGCATTTGGTGCACACAACGCAGGTCGGATGCGAGTCCCATAGGTGCACAGCATGACCACATGGGCTCCGCATCCCTTCACCAGTAATTGACATTGACATAATTCAAAAATACTCACCAAACAGTAAATAATCCGTATATAATCCGTTTTTATATATCCACACCACGGGGACACCGGTAGTTTGGACACGTAAATTGAAATAAATTTTGTTTCAAATTTTTTTTCACAAATATTGAATAGAACAGTCAATAATTCATACAGCAATAGTTAATGTACTATCGCTAACAGGGTAGGGAAAAAGTATTGAAAACAGCAAGACTTCCGCACCCGAAGACGGTAACTGAAATTAGCGGGTGGGGTCACAATCCACGTGCTTCTCAGAGTATCGTCCACTACAAAATAATAAATACAGCAATAAAGTAAATAATTTACGGCTGTGACGTTAATGCAGACAAAATATCTTTGGACAATTAAATGATTATAAGGCAGGGCCTTATAAAACAAAAGAGTTAATTGGAAGAAGAAATAATAATATAAATTTTTCTTATCGACTACTCCGGTGAATCCAAAAATGAAAAGTGACTACCCGCTCACGTGCGCGCCTGTACTTCCGGGCGGCCGTGTATGTCACGGATACGTGAGGGATATGCTAACGTGGGCGTTTTTTTTTGGATAATTTAGGTGTATAGAGATGATATATCAGGTATTAAATGACTGGTAATGTATTTTTGATATAAAAATGCTCTGTAAGAGAAAATAGATGACATCCAGAATTCACATACTAAGATGATGTGTCTCAATTCATTTCATTTAATTCATTCAACCAATCTCTCCTGTATAGGACAGCCACAATAGGAGATGAAGATTATTAGTAGCCAGGCAGAAGCCTGGGACCTTTATTTTTAATAGGATTTTGGAAATGACATGGGAGGGAGAGTTATTATTTGATTTTTTTTTGTTTTTAAATGTCTTGAACATATTACATTAATATAAACGATTTCTAACGCAGACAGCTTTTCGAAAACATAGAAACACGAGCAATTTCTCCTTTTGCAACAATGTTTTCCACTTTTAGTAATAAGTTATCCTTTCAATTATAGAGATTTTCTATTTTTTGACAAAATATGTTCAAAGTCGTCTGCTGCAGAATTGTTGTATGAGAATATAAATAATCTGATGTTTTAAGTATTTGCAGTTATATTGACTCGCATTTATGTTTTTTTGTCTTATTTACGAAGATAAAAGAGTCCCTCTTAGACTTGCCCCAGAGTGTTAATTCAGGACTCAAATTTAGCACATGCTAACTCGCAAAATGTGAGTTGAAATTTAATTTTGCGAGTTCATTTTCTGTGAGCTCACCTTTTTTTGTGGTGCAAAATTTTGACTCACAACAAAATCGGCATCGTATGTTTTTTTATCCGACGAATTAAACTTCAGAATGGAATCGTATTTTTAACATACACGCTAGAATGAGGTACTGTATTTTTTTATACTACATGTAATCACAACGCGATAACTACACATCTTTACGTCGCACAGTCTATTTTTTTTACATACACGCGCCTGCTAGACTGATGCACTGTATTTTATTTTATTATTGACAGCGTAATGTGACTGTGTATAGTCTAATAGTCAAGTTTATGCAGCCGGTGCATTGATAGTTTAGTAAACAAAGATGTCAAAGCGCAAAATAACAAGTTTCTTCACGTCTTTAGAAGATAAAAACAACAATAAGGATGAACAACAAACAACTGTTACTCCCAAACAAAATAAAATAAATTGGCCATCAGTTAAAACTGTGAAGAAACAGGAGACTGAGCTCCACATTAACTTGCGTCACAATGTCGATGATGATGGGAATGTAACAACAATAATCTGTAAAAAAAATTCAAAGTTCTCGCCCTTCCAGACATCAATTGTATGTCGAGACACCAATGATACCATATATACACATTCTATAAATTGTCTGTTAATAATTTCAGCCGTCTTGAGACAAAAATGACTCGTCTGCTTTCTTCGTAATTTGTTTATCTCGTATTATTCAAAGGTGCACTTTCCAAGGCTCAGTGAATATTGCCAGGAAAATCATGTCATTAAAAAGTGAAATAAATATATTTTACACTGTGGGACCAATTGTTTTGTGAAAACACGTGAAACGATAAATTTCAAAATGAAAACCATTTTCTCATTGTTTTTAAAGTAGATTGCTGTAAAGGTGTCCAATATTGACTTTAACAGGGGGAAGGTCAAATGACGTGCTAATCCTAAATTGCCTGTTTTGTGGTTTTATTGACAAACAATAAAATTGAAATATTCTGACAAACATCTTGAAAAGTGTATGTGGAATTCACAAATCTTATAATTGTGCCTTAATGAAAGCACTGTATACATACTAAGACTAATGATTGGCAAGATTACTCAGTTCCATTACTGTTTATGATCAATAATTAGTTGGCTGTGTGTATGGTCAACCTACCTTAGAATGGAGATTGGTCATAAGCAATGAAATGCTTAAATTATATTTCAACCAAGGATATTCACTTCGTTGACAAAAAAATGCATGTTTTGTGCAATTTTTTCTTTTGTCACTATGTTTTCAAAAACCATCTGCTGCAGAGGGTTAAAGTTGAAGGGTCTGTCATGTCAGGAAGTCTCCATCATAGAACTGATTAATTTTAACTACGTCTTAATGTTTTCCAACTCTCCATATTGGTCAAAGATTCCGGGGAATAAAAACAGGTCTACGTCTTCATTTGCGGATTCGCAAGCAGACTGAATTACTTTCCTAATTTGGCTTTGTTATTGTGATAGGACAACGTTTATTACACAAAGCATCTGAAGTACTACTGGCAGTTGAAGGGCCAGAAGCAATAATGGCAGCATCAGAGCAAATTCTATATCATTCTTATAACATTAATTCTTAACTACAGACACAGTCAGCAGTTTCGAAAGTTAACAGTTGTGACTTTTTTACTGTCTAACTCAGTATGACGGAAAAGTAACCAATTCGGTAAGATAGTCGAGGTCAATTATAGTCGAGGTCAATTATCCCATTACTTATCTCCCTTGATTGTAAACTTCTCCAGTTTTACTGCTTTACAAATGACTGGGTACCAACCTGTTCATATTAACATGATTGGCGAGTCAATATGGTGTCCGTTTATGAGAACGGACAAGGCATTGTTCAGGCGCTGGGAATGCACATGCGTATCAGGATCTACACATGTCACAGAAGTCAACTAGTACCGTTTTTTTTATTCAAGAACTAGAATAATGTTTTAACCCTTTCCCACATACAACAAATCTGCAGCAGATGACTTTGAAAACATAAGTGACAAAATCCTAAAAAATCTCCATAAAAGATTATTATAAGCTTAATTGAAATCAAGTTGAAATCAAGTTGAAAACATTGTTGCCAAAGGGGAAATTGGTCATCATGAGCAATTTCACCTTTGGCGACATTGCTTCAAAAGTCGGCTGCTGCTATTGCGTCAAAATGAGTCTGCAGGTGGGAAAGGGTTAAGATCTTCTGAAATAGGTTAACATTTCTGTAGCAATTGGTGGCTTCATACACATAAGTAACACTTTTTTAATAATGATAAATCACAAGATTGTAACAGTTGAAATTTCTGTCATACTGCAATAACCAATTTTACTGCTAAATGTAATCTTTTACACATGATTTCAATTCCAGTAAACAAAATGCTACTCAGAATTGTGACAGTTTTATGATTATTGCAGTTTTAACGGCCTGCTTTTTTATATTTAAAACAAATATAACCACACTTAAACAGATTAACCCTTTTCCTCATACGACAATTCTGCAGCAGACGACTTTGAACATATTTTGTGTAAAGATAGAAAATCTCTATAATTGAATGGATAACCTATGACTAAAAGTGGAAAACATTGTGTCAAAAGGAGAAATTGCTTGATTTGAGCAATATCTTCTTTTGTCACTATGTTTACAAAAAGCCGTCTGCTACAGAGGCGTCCGAAAGCGTCTATATGAGGGAAAGGGTTAAAACAAATATAACCACACTAAAACAGATTAAGCAGATCAGTGCATGGTTAGCATTTACACACACAATAGGAACTCTACCAGAGTAATTCTAGATGCCTCACTCAAAACTCAACCCTTCATCCGAAACAGATTTTGATTGATTGGTTGTTTGGTGTTTTATGCCGCTCTCAATAATTGTTCAATTATATCACGTTAATTCCTGGTGAAGTTATCAGTACTAGTGGTCCACTTTCACTGACACCAGACAGTCAGTCGTAATGCTAACCCTGCAACCCTGAGCACCAAGGAGTGCCGCAATTACTACAATTGTTTGTATGACCCGACCAGGGATCGAACCTGTTACCTCCTGCATGCTCTACCACTACACCGTTGAGGGTACCTTAAACAGACACAATGGACGACTTTTAAAAACATCGTTAGAAGAGGATTTTCTTTTCATAATTTAGTATGTGACTTGGTATATACATGCGTATTCTTCCTAGGAACATGTGTACCACGTTTCATTTGAAATTGTTGAATGGTTTTAGAGTTATGGGCAAAGTTCAACTTTTTGTATGAATTAAAGTCCAAAAAGGGGTATAACTGAATAATTTTTAAAGCCAGAGTTATGTGGCTTGGTATCGACATGCATATTGTTTCTAGGAACATGTGTACCTACCAAGTTTCATTTGAATATGTGTAACTGTTTTCGAGTTATTGGGTAAGGTTAAAGTTTTGTGAAGACAACGACGCCGGCAAGGGTATCACAACAGAAAATAACCAAACAAGAAAAAATGAAAAAGGGACATTACTCCAAAAATAGGCATGCTAGAGTAGTGTTCCTTGTTATGTACCATACTCCTGATCACAAGGTATAAGTGTAGCAAGCTTGAAACAAATCTGCAAGAAACAAAATTGTGACCAATTTCAACAAAGCATGAGGTCATGTACAGATGGACAAACAGACAGAGTGGTGATCCTTACATGTCTCCCTGCCTCCCTGCCAGCAAAATAAAATATTTGTTATAGCGGATTAATAGTCAAACTTGTGCTTAGGACCACTTTCTTTAGCAATTTCCCGTCTATAGCAACCACACTTTTAATTTAACTCATTTTTTGCATAAATGACCCGGTAATTAAAGACCACCTGTGAACAACGACTACATTGTTCTCTTCCCATGGGTGGTCTTTAAACACAGGTTGGACAGTGTTTGGAATTGAGCCACATATAAGGAAAAGTGTTTATCAGGCCTAATGTTGCTTCTGGAGAAAACCCCAGATCAGTCTATAATTCTGTATGAACATCTAGACAGACTAGAATCTCTGAAACATCCTGATTTGTTATATTGGGGTTTTAAGCTGTTATTCAACATCACGGCAACAGGTCCCCTATTCATAATCCCTGGGTAAACAAACCAGTACTAGGCTAGAAAATTCCACCATGACCGTCGTGTCACGACTGGGGATCGAACCCAGGATGCACTGTTCAAAATCTTCGACGCTAACCACTCGGTCAAGGCCAGGGACATAGATAAGTCTTATCTACATCCCTGGTCACGGCAGATTACTCTGAAACATCCTGGGAGCAGTTAGTGCCACATTAAGATTAATCAGTATGCAGTCTGTTTGTAATCCCTATACATCAAATTTAATTATCTGAAGGTCATTTTGTATATGGCTAAGCTCAACTGTTGTTAAGTCAGCTATTCTGTCAATTATTAACAGATATTAATTGCTTAGATTTAAATGACAATATTAACAGACAAGTTATTTTTGTCTTTTTTCAGAAACGTCTGCTGAACTGGGAATCAACAGAACTTAAAGGTAAACACAATTTCAAATTAATACCATCAAAGCACTTAAAGACACATTTATAATACTTGTAAATTCTCTCTTTGGCCATCAAAGCTGCAGGGGAAGCATTTTGACCAGCAAAGGGCTGTAAGGCCAACATTTATTGAAATCCTGGTAAATAACCAAGTTTTAGTCTTGTCTGTGATCTACATTCAGCTATATAACAATGTTAATGTTCACAAGCTAGAATCATGACAATGCCTTCTAGCCAAGTTTTAGTCTTTTCTATGATCCACATTTAGTTATATAACCATGGTGATGTCACAAGCTAGAATCATGACAATGCCTTCTAACCAAGTTTTAGTCTTGTCTGTGATCTACATTCAGCTATATAACAATATTAATGTTCACAAGCTAGAATCATGACAATGCCTTCTAACCAAGTTTTAGTCTTGTCTATGATCCACATTCAGTTATATAACCATGGTGATGTCACAAGCTAGAATCATGACAATGCCTTCTAACCAAGTTTTAGTCTTGTCTTTGATCCACATTTAGTTATATAACCATGGTGATATCACAAGCTAGAATCATGACAATGCCTTCTAACCAAGTTTTAGTCTTGTCTGTGATCTACATTCAGCTATATAACAATGTTAATGTTCACAATCTAGAATCATGACAATGCCTTCTAACCAAGTTTTAGTCTTTTCTATGATCCACATTTAGTTATATAACCATGGTGATATCACAAGCTAGAATCATTACAATGCCTTCTAACCAAGTTTTAGTCTTGTCTGTGATCTACATTCAGCTATATAACAATATTAATGTTCACAAGCTAGAATCATGACAATGCCTTCTAACCAAGTGTTAATCTTGTCTGTGATCTACATTCAGCTATATAACAATGTTAATGTTCACAAGCTAGAATCATGACAATGCCTTCTAACCAAGTTTTAGTCTTTTCTATGATCCACATTTAGTTATATAACCATGGTGATATCACAAGCTAGAATCATGACAATGCCTTCTAACCAAGTTTTAGTCTTGTCTGTGATCTACATTCAGCTATATAACAATGTTAATGTTCACAAGCTAGAATCATGACAATGCCTTCTAACCAAGTGTTAATCTTGTCTGTGATCTACATTCAGCTATATAACAATGTTAATGTTCACAAGCTAGACTCATGACAATGCCTTCTAACCAAGTTTTAGTCTTGTCTATGATCCACATTTAGTTATATAACCATGGTGATATCACAAGCTAGAATCATGACAATGCCTTCTAACCAAGTTTTAGTCTTGTCTGTGATCTACATTCAGCTATATACCCATGGTGATATCACAAGCTAGAATCATGACAATGCCTTCTAACCAAGTTTTAGTCTTGTCTGTGATCTACATTCAGCTATATAACAATGTTAATGTTCACAAGCTAGAATCATGACAATGCCTTCTAACCAAGTTTTAGTCTTGTCTATGATCCACATTCAGCTATATAACCATGGTGATATCACAAGCTAGAATCATGACAATGCCTTCTAACCAAGTTTTAGTCTTGTCTGTGATCTACATTCAGCTATATAACCATGGTAATTAATGTTCACAAGCTAGAATCATGCCAATGCCTTTTAACCAAGTTTTAAGTCTTGTCTGTGATCTACATTCAGCTATATAACAATGTTAATGTTCACAAGCTAGAATCATTTCAATGCCTTCTAACAAAGTTTTTATTTTGTCTGTGATCTAAACTCAGCAATATAACCATGGTAATTATTACTGTTCAAAGGTAGAATCATGACAATGCCATCTAACCAAGTTTTTTTTAGCTAGTCTGTGATCTACACCATGGTAATACCCTTCATTATCTATTTCCCACACTACAAACACAAGCATATCTAGCCCTGATTATGTCTTTCACACCCCTATTCATTGAAGATATCAGCCAATGAATTAAGCCCTCTGGCATGTGTCCAGTCCCTCTTGCTTTTTAGTTGTTTATTTTGCATGTTGGAAAGGATTAAACAAGATCCCATGAAAATTGTAGCGTCTTTAGTGACAGTTGCTAAGCATTCTCATGTAAAGTTTTACTCTTTAACAAGTTCATTAATTTACTTAAAAATTGATATTTGCTCATTTTTTAAAAAGCTCCAAATGCACAGGAACTGATACATGGATGACAGGAACAAAACCATCACAAAAAAACTCTTCTGGTATTAGAACAATAAAGCTTAAAATAACAAGTCAAAAGTTATCCCGGAAATCATTTTGTCATCTAATGACAAGGTGCTGCTCATTAGAGTTCTGTTTTTCCTTACATGTAAAACCCATTAAATTATGATGAGATATCAGATAGTTGGGGTCTAGCAAAAGACAATTATGCAGCAGACGACTTTGAACATATTTTGTCAAAATATGGAAAATCTCGATAATTGATTGGATAACCTATAACCTAGCAAATGGAGAAATTGCTCGTTTTGAGCAATTTCTTCCTTTGTCACTATGTTTTCAAAAAGCCGTCTGCTGCAAAGGGGTCAGAAATGCGTCTGCAGTTGGGAAAGGGTTAATCTTGTTTTACTCCTTTTTCCACTTGCAGACAAATTTTGATGCATCTGCCGCAGAACAATGAGCTGTTTCCCTGTTTGCCACAATATTTTCAACTCTATTCAAAGAGATGTTTTCACATTCACCTGTAGTTGCTTATTTGTTGCATGTGGAAAATGAATGAATGAATGTATATTGTTTTATGGCGCATCGACAGCTAAGGTCATTTAGCGCGCAATTAAATTTAATTATTCATGATCCCTGGGTAAACAAACCAGTACTAGGCTAGAAAATGTGCCTTGCCCAAGGGCACTCCACCATGACCGTAGTGCCGCGACTGGGGATCGAACCCGGGACACCCGGTTTCGAAATCCCCGATGCTAACCACTCGACCACAGCGGATTCCTGCATGTGGAAAAGGGTTCAAATGAAGTTGGATATAACATTGGATTAATTTTGTGTTGCAACAGAAATATTGAACCTCAGAAAAAACTAGAACTATCACTGAAGCTGATAAATACCCCAAAAACAGCAGTTGACCTACACCACTGAATAAGTAAAGGGGCCATAACTCTGTAAAACAAGAGCAACGCGTACGGCACAGACGCTCGACTGATAGGGAGAAAAGAAAAAAAAATGAACTAAACAAAAAACCTTAACCGGACGACCAGGCCGCCGTCGACGACGCCAGGGTCATGACAATAGCTCTCGTTTTTTCAAAAGTTGAGCTTAAAACCTTAACCGGATGACAACACCTTCAGTGTAGATTTTCTAAGTCCAAAAGGGGGGATAATTTGGTCAATATTAAGTTCAGGGTTATGGAACTTGTTGTATCAAGTTATGTTAAGACATTGAATAAGTTTAGGAAGTTTCAAAGCTATAGGTTAAATTGTGTTTCAGTTATCACCATTTTTCTCCCTTCAAAGTAGATTTTCTAAATCGAAATGGGGAGATAATTTTGTCAATACTATTTACAGAGTTATGAAACTTGTTATATAAGGTCAACTTAAGACACTCAGCAATTTTGTGAAGTATCAAGCAACCAAAAAGAAAAGTTTTTAAGATATGAAAAATCATGAGTAAAAAATTGTCAAAAACCTGAGCTAAACAAACAAGAGGGCCAAAATGGCCCTAAATCGATCACCTAATTGATAGTAAATTAGTAGCAAATATTTAACTGCAAATATCTGGGAAAATTTGATCAAGGAGTGCAAATGAAACTGCAAGGAGTGGACACTTCTCAAGAAACAGCTTATTAGTAAAGGCCATTTATATCTTGAAATCTAACAAGAACTTTAATAAGAATGGAATTATAAAGTTTTTGTCATTTTGCACCTTTCCTGATGCCACCTTGCTGCCCTGTTTTTCAACGAAATCAATATGGCTTCAACAGTTTATTTAGATTATCACTTAAGGAACATTTCTACCAAATTATCTTGCAATCGCACAAGCAGATTATGGAGGAAAAGGATTTTAAAATTTGGGTATTTTTCTCACTTTCTGATGCCGCAGCAACCAAAGTTCTCAAAGGAAATTAAATCTTTGAACAATTTTGAAAGAAGACCACCAAAGGAACATTCCTGTGATGTTTTGTGGAAATTGGTCAATTGGAATGGTAGGAGTTGGTTGTCATTTGTAGCTAAAAGTTCAATTTACCCCTTTTGTGATGACGCCTGGTTGATATGATTGTGTAACCAATCAAAACGGCTTAAACAAATTAAATTGAGGATCATTACAGTAAGATTTGTATTATATTTTCTTAAAATCAGACAAATACTTTCATAACAAGAGGCCCAAGAGGGCCAGTATCGCTCCACGGCCATAAGGCAAAAATAAAATCTCCAAACAGCCCTGCCCCGTGGTGGCTATTTTTTTTACCAACCACCATGGCTTAAAGGAATCTTGTAGAGTGTCACCAAAGGAATGTTTCTGCAAAATTATTTGAAAATATGCCTGACACTTTAGGAGGAGAAGATTTTTTAAGTTTTCACTATGGTCATATAAGTCAAAATAGCCCCGCCCTCTGGCGACCATGTTTTTCGACCAATCAACATGGCTTGAAGGAATCTGATAGAGGGTCACCCAATGAACATTTCTACAAAATTATTTGAAAATCGGCTGAACACTTTCGGAGAAGAAGATGTTTTAAGTTTTCACTATAGCTATATAACGCAAAAAAGCCCCGCCCCCTGGCGGCCATGTTTTTCGGCCAATCAACATTTCTTGAAGGAATCTAATTAAGGTTCACACAAGGAACATTTCTACAAAATTATTTGAAAATCGGCCTGACACTTTCGGAGAAGAAGATTTTTTAAGTTCTCACTATTTTTTTCTTTCGGTTGCCATGGAAACCAGAATTTTGAATGGATCAAAAAAATTTGAAGGAATATAGTAGAGGACATTGAGAGGATGCTTCCCATGAAGTTTCAACCAAATTGGCCAAGTGGTTAGGGAGAAGAAGTCGTTTAAAGGAAAAAGTTAACGCACGCACGCACGACGGACAATTCGCCATGACATAAGCTCGACTGGCTTTCAGCCAGTGGAGCTAAAAATGGAATTTTCAAATTTTGTCATTTTGCCCCTTTTCTGATGCCGCCTGACTGCCATTTTT
This sequence comes from Serripes groenlandicus, assembly GCA_031761405.1. Lineage (NCBI taxonomy): Eukaryota > Metazoa > Mollusca > Bivalvia > Cardiida > Cardiidae > Serripes > Serripes groenlandicus. The sequence goes on from JASEVX010000006.1 coordinate 32,995,475, forward strand.
TTTGACCAATCAGTATGGCTTGAACAATTTTTATAGAGGGTCACCCAAGGAACATTTCTACCAAATTATATTTGAATCTGACAGGCAGATTCGGAGGAGAAGATTTTTAAAGTTTGGACATTTTGTCCCCTTTCTGATGCCGCAGCAACCAAAGTTCTCAATGGAATTTAAATCTTTGAACAAATTTGAAAGAGGACCACAGAAGGATCATTCTTGTGATGTTTTGTGGAAATTGGTCTATTGGAATGGTAGGTGTTGGTTGTCAATTGTAGCTAAAAGTTCAATTTACCCCTTTTGTGATGACGCCTGGTTGCTATGATTGTGTAACCAATCAAAACGGCTTAAACAAATTAAATAGAGGATCATTAAAGTAAGATTCGTATTATATTTTCTTTAAATCAGACAAACACTTTCATAACAAGAGCTGTCGGAGGACAGCGCGCTCGACTATTCCACCACTTATTTAAGTTACTGAGATAATGGACTCTAATGTAGTTGCATGCAAAACATTAACCACAATTTCTTAGTGGGTGATAATTTGCATTATATGCTGGATAGTGTTATTTAACATGATTATTTTCATAGGTGTGATGGTTAGAAAGGGTTGTATAACCTTTCAATGGAATGCATCAAGTAGTTACTAAGATATTGACTCTTAATGTAGTTTAACGCAAACCTTTAACCATAATTTCTAAGTAAAAAAACGGCAACAATTTGCACCATATACAGGATAGAGTTATCTTAATTGGTTGTGTTTATAGTTGTGCAATTGGGAAAGGTTGTATAAAGTTTCAATGCAATTTTTCAAGTTGTAACTGAGATTACACTCTAAATGTAGTTGCAAAACTTTAACCAGAATTTCTAAGTCCAAAAAGGTCCATAACTTGCATAAAATGCTGGATAGAGTAATCATACTTGATTGTTTACATAGATGTGATGGTTGGTAAGGGCTGTATAAAGTTTCAATGCAATGCATCAAGTAGTTTACTAAGAGATGGTCTCTTTATGTAGTTGCATGCAAAACTTTAACCAGAATTTCTAAGTCCAAAAAGGCCATAACTTGCATAAAATGCAGGATAGAGTTATCATACTTGATAATCTACACAAGTGTGATAGTTGGGTAGGGTTGTAGAAAGTTTCAATGCAATGCATCAAGTATTTACTAAGACATGGACTCTTAATTTAGTTGCAGCAAAACTTTAACCAGAATTTCTAAGAAAAAAAAGGACCATAACTTGCATAAAATGCAGAATAGAGTTATCATACTTGATAATATACACAGGTGTAATAGTTGGGTAGGGTTGTAGAAAGTTTCAATGCAATGCATCAAGTAAATACTGAGATATGGACTCTTAATTTAGTTGCACGCAACCAGAATTTCTAAGTAAAAAAAGGGCTATAACTTGCATAAAATGCAGGATAGAGTTATCTAACTTGATAATCTACATAGGTGTGATAGTTGGGTAGGGTTGTATAAAGGTTCAATGCAATGCATCAAGTATATACTGAGATATGGACTCTTACTTTAGTTGCACGCAAAACTTTAACCAGAATTTCTAAGTAAATAAAGGGCCATAACTTGCATAAAGTGCAGGATAGAGTTATCTTACTTGATAATCTACATAGGTGTGATAGTTGGGTAGAGTTGTAAAAAGTTTCAATGCAATGCATCAAGTAAATACTGAGATATGGACTCTTAATTTAGTTGCACGCAAAACTTTAACCAGAATTTCTAAGTAAAAAAAGGGCCATAACTTGCATAAAGTGCAGGATAGAGTTATCTTACTTGATAATCTACATAGGTGGGATAGTTGGGTAGGGTTGTAGACAGTTTCAATGCAATGCATCAAGTAAATACTGAGATATGGACTCTTACTTTAGTTGCACGCAAAACTTTAACCAGAATTTCTAAGTAAAAAAGGGCCATAACTTGCATAAAATGCAGGACAGAGTTATCTAACTTGATAATCTACATTGGTGTGATAGTTTGGTAGGGTTGTAGAAAGTTTCAATGCAATACATGTAGTATTTTAGAACTTGCATGCAAAACCTTAACCAAAGTGTGACGTGGACGCCGACGCCGACGCCAGGGTGAGTAGTATAGCTCTCATATTCTTCGAATAGTCGAGCTAAAAATGGAATTTTCAAATTTTGTCATTTTTCCCCTTTTCTGATGCCGCCTGACTGCCATGTTTTTCGACCAATCAGTATGGCTTGAACAATTTTTATAGAGGGTCACCCAAGGAACATTTCTACCAAATTATATTTGAATCTGACAGGCAGATTCGGAGGAGAAGATTTTTAAAGTTTGGACATTTTGTCCCCTTTCTGATGCCGCAGCAACCAAAGTTCTCAATGGAATTTTATTCTTTGAACAAATTTGAGAGAGGACCACCAAAGGAACATTCCTGTGATGTTTTGTGGAAATTGGTCTATTGGAATGGTAGTAGTTGGTTGTCATTTGTAGCTAAAAGTTCAATTTACCCCTTTTGTGATGACGCCTGGTTGCTATGATTGTGTAACCCATCAAAACGGCTTAAACAAATTAAATAGAGGATCATTAAAGTAAGATTCGTATTATATTTTCTTAAAACCAGACAAGCACTTTCATAAAAATGGAATTTTCAAATTTTGTCATTTTGCCCCTTTTCTGATGCCGCCTGACTGCCATGTTTTTCGACCAATCAGTATGGCTTGAACAATTTTCATAGAGGGTCACCCAAGGAACATTTCTACCAAATTATATTTGAATCTGACAGGCAGATTCGGAGGAGAAGATTTTTAAAGTTCGGACATTTTGCCCCCTTTCTGATGCCGCAGCAACCAAAGTTCTCAATGGAATTTAAATCTTTGAACAACTTTGAAAGAGGCCAACCAGAGGAACAGTCCTGTGATGTTTCACGGAAATTGTCCTTGGAGTTTGGGAGGAGATGATGTTTAAAGCTAAAAGTTAACGCCGGACGGACGGACGGACGGACGACGGACAAAAAGTGATCAGAATAGCTCACCTTGAGCCTTCGGCTCTAGGTGATCTAAAAACCTTAACCTTACGTTTTGAAGTTTTAAGTGAAACAAATAAAGATTTCCAGCTATATACTTTTATTATTTAACATATTATGATTATGTTTATGAAGTTTAGTGACTTTAACAGTAGTAGTTTGTTAGAAAACAGAAAACAAGAGGGCCATGATGGCCCTGGAATCGCTCACCTGATTTTTTTTTTCACTTTAGCTATATAAGCCCCGCCATCTGGCGGGCATAGTTTCCAACCAATCAACTTGGCTTTAAGGAATCTGATAGAGGGTCACCCTAGGAACATTTCTACAAAATTATTTGAAAATCGGCCTGACACTTTTGGAGGAGAAGATTTTTTAAGTTTTCACTATAGCAATAAAAGGCAAAATAGCCCCGCCCCCTGGCGGCCATGTTTTTTGACCAATCAACATGGCTTGAAGGAATCTGATAGAGGGTCATCCAAGGAACATTTCTACAAAATTATTTGAAAATCGGCCCGACACTTTTGGAGGAGAAGATTTTTTAAGTTTGCACTATAGCTATATAAGGCAAAAAAGCCCCGCCCCCCCTGGCGGCCATGATTTTCGACCAATCAACATGGCTTAAAGGAATCTGATAGCGGGTCATCCAAGGAATATTTCTACAAAATTATTTGAAAATCGGCCTGACACTTTTGGAGGAGAAGATTTTTTAAGTTTTCACTATAGCCATATAACGCAAAAAAGCCCCGCCCCCATGGCGGCCATGTTTTTCGACCAATCAACATGGCTTCAAGGAATCTGATAGAGAGTCACCCAAGGAACATTTCTACAAAATAAGTTCAAAATCTGCCAACCAGTTAGGGAGAAGTAGAATTTTGAAGTTTTTTTCGTTTCGTTGCCATGGAAACCAGAATTCTGCATGGATCCCAAAAATTTGAAGGAATTCTGGTGAGGTCATTGAGAGGATGCTTTCTGTGAAGTTTCATCCCAATTGACCCACCGGTTACTGAGGAGAAGATGTTGAAGATTTTTTAAGTTTGCACTATAACCATAAAAGGCAAAATAGCTCCGCCCCCCTGGCGGCCATGTTTTTGACCAATCAACATGGCTTGAAGGAATCTGATAGAGGGTCACCCAAGGAACATTTCTACAAATTTATTTGAAAATCGGCCTGACACTTTTGGAGAAGAAGATTTTTTAAGTTTGCACTATAGCCATATAAGGAAAAATAGCCCCGCCCCCCCCCCCCCCCCCCCCTGGCGGCCATGTTTTTCGACCAATCAACATGGCTTGAAGGAATCTGATAGAGGGTCACCCGAGGAACATTTCTACAAAATTATTTGAAAATCGGCCTGACACTTTCGGAGGAGAAGATTTTTTAAGAATTTTGAAGTTTTTTCATTTCGTTGCCATGGAAACCAGAATTCTGCATGGATCCCGAAAATTTTAAGGAATTCTGGTGAGGACATTGAGAGGATGCTTTCTGTGAAGTTTCATCCCAGTTGACCAACCGGTTACAGAGGAGAAAATGTTGACGGAATGACGGACGACGGACATAGGGGGATCACAATATGAGCTAAAAAGCTGAGCTGAACAAAAAACCGCCGACGCCGCCAGGGTCATGACAATAGCTCTCGTTTCTTTCAAAAGTTGAGCTAATAACATGCACATCTCCTCTTGGAATAGAAGCTTCATGTAAAATTTTATTGAATTCCACGAAGTGGTTTGTAAGAAATAGGCCGGACAAAATATGGCTTCCGACCGACAGTGACTCCTATATAACAATGCATCAAGAAATGAAGATAATCAAGATTAATTGAATCTTTACCCACATGCAGGGGGCATTTTCATTCCCCAGTGGGGTGCAGATTCACAATGTAACAGTTTGGTGTAGAATTCCCTAGGTAGAGAATAGTTTCCTACTTTACATACACTTGCCCTAGAAACGCATCTCTATTGTCAAGAAACATGGATAAGGAATAGTTTGTCCTTTATATCCAAGTATAGATCAATAACAGTCATTAACCCCTTCCCTCATACGACAATTCTGCAGCAGACTTTGAACGCATTTTGTCAAAACATAGAAAATCTCTATAATTGAATGGATAACCTATGACAACAAGAGTTGTCGGAGGACAATATAGCTCGCCTATCAGGGCCATCGTCTATCAGGGCCTACTTCAGAACAGTTATAGCATTAGGTAAAGTCACACAGTATCACCTATTGCAAGATAATACACCTTTTCAATACTTCCATGCAAATGTTAACCAAGTCCATACAGGCCTTTTAAATCTGTAAATTGGTTTATATACGATGTATGCCAATAGTGAACATAATACCGAAGACTTACAGTATCAGTATCAGATAAAACCACACACTATTATTTATTAAGATATCACAAATTTTAAATACTTGCATGCAAATCTTAACCTGGCAACGCTGATACCAACGCCATACAAGGTCCCCTAATGATCCTGAATAAGTGTGTGAAGTTTCAAAGCAACAGCATACACAGTGTCTGAGAAAAGGCCTTGCACGCAAAGGTTTGACCAAAATTCTAAGTCGAAAAAGGGGCACAATTCAGTCAAAATCCATTCCAGAGTTATGGGACTTGACATACAAGGTCCCCTAATGACCCTGAATAAGTGTGAGAAGTTTGAAAGCAACAGCATACACAGTGTCTGAGAAAAGGCCTTGCACGCAAAGGTTTGACCAAATTTCTAAGTCCAAAAAGGGGCACAATTCAGTCAAAATCCATTCCAGAGTTATGGGACTTGACATACAAGGTCCCCTAATGATCCTGAATAAGTGTGTGAAGTTTGAAAGCAACAGCATACACAGTGTCTGAGAAAAGGCCTTGCACGCAAAGGTTTGACCAAGCTGGCAACGCGGACGCCAACGCCAACGCGGACGCCGGGGTGATAACATAAGCTCCCCTATTTCTTCGAATAGGCGAGCTAAAAAGTGGAAAACATTGTGGCAAAAGGAGAAATTGCACGTTTTGTGCAATTTCTTCTTTTGTCACTATGTTTTCAAAAAGCCGTCTGCTGCAGAGGCGTCAGAAAGCGTCTATATGAGGGAAAGGGTTATAAAGGATACAGATACATGTAAGTCCTTGGAGAAATGACAACAACAGCCTTACTGGATAATAATCTCACAAATCTAGGAAAGAAACTTCTCTGATTGCTTGACCCAAAAATGACAACTGTGTTAACGCTTACTATGGCATGGACCATTTCTGCGGCTGCAGTGGACAACTTTTGAAGACACTCATGGACAAGGAAAAATAACTAACGATGCGTAATTTTTTATTTTTCCAAATTGTACCTTAACTTTGTGCCAATAGTACTACAATCAATTTTCTGTTACATCTTTAACCCTTTCCCTCATATGGACGCTTTCTGGCACCTCTGCAGCAAACGACTATATGAAAACATTATAAGTGACAAAAGAAGAAATTCCTCAAAACGAGCAATTTCTCCTTTTGCCACAATATTTTCCACTTTTAGTCATAGGTTATCCATTAAATTATAGAGATATTCTATTTTTTGCCAAAAAATGTTCAAAGTCGTCTGCTGCAGAATTGTCGTATGAGGGAAAGGGTTAAATTTGATGATTTCCGATCAGTTGATTAACCCTGTCTGAGATACAGACACATTGCCAAGCCTCTGCAGCAGAAGACTTTTGAAAACTTTGTGGCAAAAGGAAAAAATGCCACAATGTTTTCAACTTTAAACACTGATTATACTTTTACTGATGGTGATGGAGCAATTCCATACATTTGTCGAGCTGTTTACAAATCCATCTGCTGCAGATTTGTTGTATGTGGGAAAGGATTAATGAGCACTGACAAAAAATGGTGAAATAAGGAATTTTCCAAGGAATATATTCTTCTAGCTCCTGCAATAATCTACTGTGGATTCATTTGTAAAGCTGATGGATCAATCTCACAGAACAAGACATGTCATTTAGTGACCTTGTTTACTCCCGCCCACCAACCTTGTGATCATAAATGAACAAACTTCTTCACTTTTCGCACTACTCAGTGCCAGTGTGTATTAACCTTTTCCTACATACCACAAATCAACAGCACACAACTAAAACATAGCAAAAACCCTTATAAATGAAAGTATATATCATAAGACATGTCTGTCAAACATTTTGCCCCCCCCCCGAGTGTCGCATTGTCATGAACAATAGCGTTAACCCTTTCCCTCATACGACAATTCTGCAGCAGACGACTTTGAACGTATTTTGTCAAAACATAGAAAATCTCCATAATTGAATGGATAACCTATGACAAAAAGTGGAAAACATTGTGGCAAAAGGAGAAATTGCACGTTTTGTGCAATTTCTTCTTTTGTCACTATGTTTTCAAAAAGCCGTCGAGGGAAAGGGTTAAACCCTGATTTTATTTAGAGAATATTTTGACTGTATATTCTATATCGCCATTCAACAATTTTTCAGTTAGGTTTCCTGGGTAAGTAACCACTACTAATGAATGGTCAATTTATCTTGATACCAAAAAGTAAATCTTGATATTTACCCCACAATCCTTAGTGCCAATGAGGGAAAGCCATAACTACCAGGGCTTTGGTACCCCCAAAGGACCATAAGACTCCCCCCCCTCCTCGACAATTGAACCCATGACCTCCTACACCGATGACAAACACTCTACCATTACACCATGGAGGTCGTTTTGTTTAGAGAAGATCTTGAGAGGTTGCACTTTGGTAATTGTGGATGCAATGCTGGAAACCAGTTTTTCTGGCTAATTAACTTGGCTTGAACTAGTCTGATGAGATCATTTTTATAGTCCGCTGTCAAGGGAACCATTTCTTTTCTTTTTAATTCCCCATTGAAGAAGGCCATCATTGACAATAATTACTGAGAACCAACATAGTCATAACAATTTAAAAGCTTACTTTGGCATAAAAACCCTTTCCCATACCTCTGCAGCAGGCAACTTTTGAAAACATAGAAGCAAAAGGAGCAATTGGTATTGACCTGCGCTTTCTCCTTTTGCCACAATGTTTTCAAATTTAATCCCAATGATTCTCCTTTCATTTATAGAGTTCCCATATTTTTTAATAACTATTTTCAAAATTGAAGATATGTTGGATGTAGGAGTGGAATTTTCTCATGTCTCTTATAATCTAGAAAGAATATTTTGTTATAAACCCCTGTCAAGCTTTGCTTTAATCTAAACTCCCATGTTTTCCAACCAAAAAATATGACTTGAACACTTTTTAAAGAGGATCAAGTAATAATTCTGCCAAAGTTGAAGGTTCACCAACGGTCAACTTGAAATCAGACCAGCAGTTTCAGAATGGAAGTTTTGTCATTTCCCCACTTTCTAAAGACACAGCAACCAAAGTTATGAATTGAATTGAATTCTTTGATTTTTTTTAACCCTTTCCCACATATAGACGCTTTCTGAGCCCTCTGCAGCAGACGGATTTTTGAAAACATAGTGACAAAAGAAGAAATTGCTCAAAACGAGCAATTTCTCCTTTTATCACAATGTTTTCCACTTTTAGTCATAGGTTATTCATTTAATTATAAAGATTTTCTATTTTTTGACAAAATATGTTCATTTGTCCCCTGATATTGTCATTTTGCCATTACATAAACTAATTGCTTCTTCAGACATTTACCATATAATAAGGAACTACAATCAAATTGGTCCTGCAGTCAAAAAGATAGACTTTTTTACTTCTATGGAAACTGAATCATTTTATCTCAATATGTTACCCTCGGAAGTAGATATATTTCTTATACAGTTTATTTTCTTTTAAAGAAAATTGGAAGGTTTCAGCTATCATTATTTTTATAGACTGAATTAACACTTTCCCTCATACAGACACTTTCTGACGCCTCTGCAGTAGACAGCTTTTTGGAAACATAAGAAGAAATTGCTCAAAACTGGCAATTCTGCAGTTTCTCCCTTTGCAACAATGTTTCCACTTAGTCATAGGTTATCCATTCTATTATAGATTTTCTATTTTTGGATAAAATATCGATGTTCAGTCGTCTGCTGCAGAATTGTCGTATGAGGGAAACGGTTAACACTTTTCTCAACACAGAAAACATTTTATAATGCTTCTGCATCAGGTCTCTTAAGAATTTTGTGAGCAAAAGAAATTGAAATTTTTTAAAAATCAAAGTACTGAAAGTACTACAACCTCATGGCTTTAGCATACATTTGTAGAATTGTAAGTAAATAACAAATGCAGGTGTCTCAATATGCAGATTCACCTAACCCTTTCCCTCATATAGACGCTTTCTGACGCCTCTGCAGCAGACGGCTTTTTGAAAACATAGTGACAAAAGAAGAAATTGCACAAATGTTTTCCACTTTTAGTCAATTATGGAGATTTTCTATTTTTGACAAAATACATTCAAAGTCGTCTGCTGCAGAATTAAACCTTTCTCACCTGCAGGCACATTGTGATGGATTGCAGTAGATGACTTTTTTATAGAGTTGAAAAAGAAGAAATTTGTCACTTGGAACAATCTTTTCAAAAGTTGTCTGCTGCAGATGTGTCAAACTGCGTCTGCATGTAGGAGAGTGTAAAAGTTATCACTAAAAAGGAAGCTCTGTTGACTGTATGTCAAAAGAGCAAAGACTGTGATCAGACTGTGTTGGGCAGACCCGAGTTGTTCTTAACCACCAGCTATGATCTTTTTAGAGCCCTCAATGTCTGCTGCAAGGTGTCTGATAGCCCAGATGACCATCAGTATAACGTGATAGGATTGACCTAAATGCAAGACGATGATTGTGTGATTCACATAATGCAGACACATTTTGACAAATCTGCCAGCAGACAAAAAGATAATAGCTGATAATGAACAATTTCTTCTTTTACAGCAACAATTTTATAAAAGTTTGTCCTTAACCCTTTCCAACCTGCAGACGCATTTTGATGCAAAAGTAGCAGACGACTTTTGAAAACATTGTGGCCAAACATGAAATTGCTCATCATGAGTAATTTCTCCTTTGGCCACAAGGTTTTCAACTTTATTAAACAATTAAGCTATCTTTTATGGAGATTATTCAGGTTTTTGTCACTGTTTTCAAAGTCGTTTGCTGCAGATTTGTCGTATGTGGGAAAGGGTTAATATTTTCAGTTGTCTGCTGGAGATTAGTGGTATGTGGGAAAGGGTTAAATTACTTCTTCAGAAATATAGACACTTTCTTGATAATAGGCCCTGAAGGCATAATTTTATATGCTTTCAATTTTCTTCTTCTATTTTAATCCATTATTTAACCCAATGGGTATTTCATTCCTTACTTTCAGACAGAAGTACTTTCTATTTAATGTCTAAACCATTCTCCACATGCAGACCCGACCGTCTGCAGGAGATGACTTTTGAAAACGAGACAACCCCAGGGAACATGTCAAGCCTGCTCCAAAGGTTTAGTCGCAGACATAGTGCTCTTCCATAAAACGCAGACTGACAAAGTGTTCCCCTGATAGCAGTTAATTAACCAGAAAAACTCCATAAAAGATAGCTTAATTGTTAAATAAATTTGAAAATATTGGTTGTCATGAGCAATTTCACCTTTGGCCACAATGTTTTCAAAAGTCATCTGCTGCTATAGCGTCAAAATGCGTCTGCAGGTGGGAAAGGGTTAATTAAGGGCCTAGTTATTTAAAGGCCTTCTACAATACCGAAGAGGACCCACCCTTGACTTCTCAGTTAGTTGTGTGTACAAAAACAACTTAATTACAAACAATAATTTACACAATTATGTTGTTAAGATGTTAATGTAGTTGAATGACTGAATGAATAATAACTTGTTTAAGGTGAAAGCCTTAAAAAGACAAAGAAATAAATTACAAAAATGAAATAAATTCTTAGCTGTAAGTTCGGTGTGTCCAGAAATTAAAAAGTGGGGTTCTCATGGCCCGTGCGCCGGTATTACCGGCAGCCGTGTATATCACACACGCGTGAGGGCTATGCATGGCTGCGCAAGCTTCTTTTCTGGATGAATTAATGGTATTGAGATTATATATCAGGTATTAAATGACTGGTAATGTATTTTTGACATAAAAATGTCAAAAGTACAAGAACTCAATGTTTTTATTTTTGAGATACCTTATTATTCTGAAGTTTAACCCTTTCCCTCATACAACAATTCTGCAGCAGACGACTTTGAACGTATTTTGTCAAAACATAGAAAATCCCCTAATTGAATGGATAACCTATGACAAAAAGTGGAAAACATTGTGACAAAAGGAGAAATTGCACAAACAACAAATCCTTTGCAGATGACATTTAAAACATTTATACACAAAAAAAGTATCTCTATTAATGAAAATATATTTGTTTCATTTAACCCCTTTGTTCATGGTTGCCTGGTGGACATGCTTTTAACCCTTTCCCTCATACGACAATTCTGCAGCAGATGACTGAACATATTTTGTAAACAAATAGAAAATCTCTATAATCGAATGGAAAACCTATGACTAAAAGTGGAAAACATTGTGGCAAAAGGAGAAATTGCTTGTTTTGAGCAATTTCTTCTTTTGTCACTATGTTTTCAAAAAGCCGTCTGCTGCAGAGGCATCAGAAAGCGTCTATATGAGGGAAAGGGTTAACATATATCATTTTGAGTATGTTTTGTGTATGAAAGGTTCAGGCATAACTACCATAGGAATAATTTCACACAACTGACATATGTATAGAAAATGTTATTTCCTCGCAAACAGATTTATTCAATTCCTCTCCCATTCAATTTGAAGCATTTTGACAGATCAAACACCCAAATGTTTGTATTTCCGTAAATTTGTCAAACACTAAGTTTAAATGAAAGTGGGCTAATTCATTGTTGTCTTGAAGTAAAACAATCGATTTTTAAAATGTGTGACCTTGACCTTCCATGTACAGACCTGGGTCTTCATTTGACACGCTATCTGATTATGGTGTACATGTGTGCTCAGTTACTTGCAGGGAGGGTACCGCAGCGGTCTATCTCGGTGGGTGGAGGTACAATGGGGAAGACAGCTAGTAACACGATGACCAAAATAATATGCATTTCTCAATCAACTTAATCATTTGCAGAGCGCACCTGATCTGTACTCAAACATCTACAACTTTTACCAGAGTATACCCACCTGCTGCTTAATTTAATGATATTGCTTCTTTGATAGACTTTGGTCAATTGAACATCAAACAAAACACTACATGTTCATACCTAGTATGCTGCCATATATCATGCTGCGATTGTGCCTGAAAGTACCGATACATTGTTCTTATAAGGTGGGTAGAGGTCAAGAACAGGTTGGATTGGTCATGTTGATCGGGCAGTCATCGTGAAGGCGGACAGCGCAGGCTGATCTGGTCAATACATTATGCAGATGTCTATCGCCGCAGCTGCATTTTGGGGCATTTTGAGAAAAAATGTGTAGGCACGTGCCTACAGTGCCTAAAGGGAGCTACGCCCCTGACTTCTGATAAAATAAGAGCAGATGTACAGGTTGATCTGAACGTAATGATTATGCTGTTCGTAAATTCCAACATGTACCAGTCCAAATTATCGTTTAGCGCTTTCCCACAAACAGCTGCTTTCTGACGCCTATGCAGCAGACGGCTTTTGAAAACATTGTTGGGCAATTTCTCTATATGCCACAATATTTTCAACACTATTCAATAGCTACACTTTCATTTTAAGAAAGATTTAATATTTTTACCCAGATGATTTCAAAGTCGTCTGCTGCAGATTTGTTGTATGTGGGAAAGGGATAGGCTACTATTTCTTATATTTAAAAGGAATTTAACCCTTTCCCTCATATAGACGCTTTCTGACGCCTCTGCAGCAGACAGGTTTTTGAACACATAGTGACAAAAGAAGAACTTGATCAAAACGAGCAATTTCTTCTTTTGCCACAATGTTTTCCACTTTTAGTCATAGGTTATCCATTCAATTATAGAGATTTTCTATTTTTTGACAAAACATGTTCAAAGTTGTCTGCTGCAGAATTGCCGTATGAGGGAAAGGGTTAACCCTTTCATTCCCACATAATCTCCAGCAGAAGACTTTGGAAACTTTTTGGCAAAAATATAGAAACTCTAATTAAATTAAAGTATTATTATTGAATTAACCCTTTCCCTCATATAGACACTTTCTGACGCCTCTGCGGCAGTCGGCTTTTTGAAAACATAGTAACAAAAGAAGAAATTACTCAAAACGAGCAATTTCTCCTTTTGCCACAATCTTTTCCACTTTTAGTCATAGGTTATCCATTCAATTCTAGAGAAAATATGTTCAAAGTAGTTTGCCGCAGAATTGTCGTATGAGGGGGAGTCAGTTAAGTTGAAACATTTGAAACAATTTCCCGTTTTGCCAAATAATTATGTTTTCAAAAGTTGTCTGCTACAGAGGCTTAACCCTTTCCCTCATACGACAATTCTGCAGCAGACGACTTTGAACATATTTTGTCAAAAGATAGAAAATCTCTATAATCAAATGGATAACCTATGACCAAAAGTGGAAAACATTGTGTCAAAAGGAGAAATTGCTTGTTTTGAGCAATTTCTTCTTTTGTCAATATGTTTTCCAAAAGCCGCCTGCTGCAGAGGCGCCAGAAAGCGTCCATATATGAGGGAAAGGGTTAAGAAAGCATCTGTAAGTGTATGACAATTCTGCAGCAGACGACTTTGAGCATATTTTGTCAAAAAATAGAAAATCTCTATAAGTGAGTGGATAACCTATGACTAAAAATGGAAAACATTGTGGCAAAAGGAGAAATTGCTTGTTTTGAGCAATATCTTCTTTTGTCACTAGCTTTTCAAAAAGTCGTCTGCTTTAGAGGCGTCAGAAAGCGTTTATATGAGGAAAAGGGTTAAGAAAATTATTACGGAGACAGGAAAAATTGGTCACACTTTAATCCCTCATTAATATTTTTAAAAATTGTCTGCTGCATAAGATGATGGATGTTGTCAGCAAGATGTAAAAGGTTAACCCTTTCCCTCATACAACAATTCTGCAGCAGACGACTTTGAACGTATTTTGTCAAAACATAGAAAATCTCCATAATTGAATGGACAACCTATGACAAAAAGTGGAAAACATTGTGGCAAAAGGAGAAATTGCACGTTTTGTGCAATTTCTTCTTTTGTCACTATGTTTTCAAAAAGCCGTCTGCTGCAGAGGCGTCAGAAAGTGTCTATATGAGGGAAAGGGTTAAACAAAATAAATGCAGAATGATGAGAAACCAATTTACTGAAATACGATAAAAGTGTTTGCATCTGCTGTTTACTAAAGGCAGGAAGTCAACCTAAGTGTCTTGTTTGTACTGGGAACGGTCACAGCTTCAATAATACCATGTTTTACGAGGTTTTTGCATTCCATCCTTATTTGGTTCTTTGATTAACCGTTTCCCCACTTTGCAGACGTCTGCATCAGGCCGAGACAACATTTTCTTTTACTTCTTTTTTCTTCTCTCAAGGAAGCAGACATCGTGCATGATTAATATTAATAAGCTGAAAGCTTGGTTCGCAATCGTTGTAAAATAAATATCAGTAAAAAAAGAAGAAGAAAACAAGTGAGACAACATTGGAAAACATTGTTTCATAATGAGAAATTCATCCTTTGCCACAATGTTTTTAACCAAATTCATTAATAAAAAGTTTCATTCAGAGTTTTCATAATTTTACCTAACCCTTTCCCTCATACGACAATTCTGCATCAGACGACTTTGAACATATTTTGTCAAAACATAGAAAATCTCTATATTTGAATGGATAACCTATGACTAAAAGTGGAAAACATTGTGGCAAAAGGAGAAATTGCTCGTTTTGAGCAATTTCTTCTTTTGTCACAATGTTTTCAAAAAGCTGTCTGCTGCAGAGGCGTCAGAAAGCGTCTATATGAGGGAAAGGGTTAATGTTATCTGCTGCAGGCCTATAATATACCAGTAAGTTTAAAGCTACTTGAACATAATCATCAAGGTCCTGGCAGCTGCAATGGATTCTTTGTGACTAATGGAGCGCGCTATTAACCCCTTCCCAAATACAACAAATTAGCGGCAGACATCTTTGAACATTTTATTACAAAAATATGGAAACTATCTATAATATGAAGGTATAATTACTGAAAAAAGTTGAAAGTATTATGGCAAATGGAAATTACTTGTTTTGATCAATTTCTCCTTTTGTCACAATGTCTCAAATAGTTGTCTGCTTTAGAGGCGTCTGAAAGTGTTTATGAGGGAAACTAAGGGTACAATTGTCTGTTCTCTGTTAACTCTTTCTAATACAATGCAGACACATTTTGACACATCATGATGATCTTCATCTGATTTCTTTTGAAAACTTTGCAGCAGAAGTAGAAATTGCTTAACGCTTTCCCACATACAAAAGATCTGCAGCAGACGACTTTGAAAATATCAAGTCAAAAGTATAGTTAACCTCTATAAAAGATAGTACAAGAGAAAGTTGATGTAAGGCATCAATGTCGCCGGAAAAGACTGCATTGATTTATTTTTTAACACACATGTATTCTTGACTTTCATTAGTCTAAACATACACATAATGTTTTCATAACGACTAATTCCAGGATTTTTGAAATTCCACATAGATCTACAAATTTCAGGATTTCTTTTGGTCAGGATTTTGGATGTTTTGTATATTTGTCAATAAAACCACAACAAATTAATACATTTTGGGATTTAAATCTACATGCAATAAAAAGCTATTAAAACCCTTTCCATGTCTGAAGCAACAATGAAAACCTTTAATCGCTTAAAACATTGAGAAAACGGTTAAATTGCTGAAGACATGAACTTCCTCCTTTTTAATAATAATTATAATAAATATTTCACAGATGTTAAAATTTATCCTCATATGTTTAAAAAGTAGACCACACATGATACAACATATCAGCTAAATTGTTTATCTAAATCGTTGATGCATACAATATATGTTTGGCGCAAGAGAAATGCCAGTTGCGAGTCCCATTACTATTTAATAGGTGGCAAGTATGAAATTAATTGGGTGCGAAAGAGCAGTTTTTCTTTATTTCTAAATCCATTGTTTATCAGAGTTTGTTCTTCTCTTAATTTGTTTCAAGCCAAATAAACATTTAATATTACATATATTTAATCATTTAAGTGTGTAATATTAGCTATCTATCTGTAATAAGGTGTTTGAGCATTTTTTCAAAATGTTGACCCTCGTTTCAAGATCGAGTCGTAGTGTCAGACATCGAAGAAAGTGAATAAAAAATCAGGCAAAGCTTTAGTGCATGTTTTATTCCACTGCATTCGAGAGAAAAAAGCATTTCTATAGTATCTTTCTTTCTCCTATATTCGACCCATGCACTCGTTTCGTGGCGTTTAAGAAATCAATTTGTCGTGCGACATTTTTTGTCTGCATAGACAAGTCACTTTTCTAAGTTTACATTTTACTTCCAGTTACTTCGCTTTGTTTACATTTTGGCAATATGAAATTAGGTCACGAACTGAGGAAAAAGCGTTTTGACGTGCACGACCGATAAACAGGCTTATATTTGAGACATATTTTCACACAAAAAATCTTATTTTTTATTTCTGTTACCAGTTTATGTTGATACTTATCTATTAAAAGGAGAATTCGACGTGATTTACATATCGATAGTCTGCTGCAAGCAGGTGCGCGTATGTAAACAAATTTGACTGTGCGACGTAAAGGTTTGTAGTTATCGCCTTTTGATTACATAGTTTATGAAAATAAAGTATCCCAGTCTAGCTAATAGGGACTGTTTTGTCTTCGTAAATAAAACACAAAAACATAAATGCCAGTCAAAGTAAAGAAACTGCACATACTTAAAACATCGGAATATTTATTTCATTTTAGATGTGTCATAACTTAGTGTTTTTAAACAAACGCAATTGTAATATGTTCAAGACATTTAAAAAAAGAAAAAATCTAATAATAACCCCCCCTCCCATGTCATTTCCGAAAACCTATTAAAAATAGAAGTCGCGGGCCTCTGCCCGGCGACTAATGATTATAGTATAGAGTTGAAATAATTGGGGGAAGTGGAGAAATTTATAGTTATTATGAGCAATTTCTCCATTTGCCACAATGATTTCAAAAGTTGTCTGCTGCAGAGGCATCAGAAAGAGTCCGTATTTTGGAAAGGGTTAACCCTTTCCCACATACGACAATTCTGCAGCAGACGACTTTGAACATATTTTGTCAAAAGATAGAAAATCTCTTTAATTCAATGGATAACCTATGACTAAAAGTGGAAAACATTGTAGCAAAAGGAGAAATTGCTCGTTTTGTCACTATGTTTTCAAAAAGCCGTCTGCTGCAGAGGCGTCAGAAAGCATCCCAGCACTTTGACCTTCACCATAACTTAAGTAAAAGGGCCATAACTCTGTAAAATAACATGCAATTGTAACCCCTTTAGGATATGCACATCTCCTCTTGGTATAGAAGCTTCATGTAAAATGTTATTGAATTCCAGTGGTTTGTAAGAAATAGGCCGGACAAAATATGGCTTCTTTATTTTATTTTTTTGCACCAACAACAAAGGGTTTGATTGTCTAATAAGGATTTGGGAATTTGAAATACTAAATCTTATCTAGAGCTATAATGCCTTTGTTGATTGTAAGATTTCCCATAATGTTGCCTGGATGTTTTCAAAAATGACTGCTGCATAATTGTTGTCCATGGGAAATGTTAACCCTTTCCCTCATACGACAATTTTGCAGCAGATGACTTTAAACATATTTTGTCAAAAAATAGACAAATCTCTGTAATTGAATGGATTACCTATGACTAAAAGTGTAAAAACATTGTGGCAAAAGGAGAAATTGCTTGTTTTGAGCAATTTCTTCTTTTGTCACAATGTTTTCAAAAAGCTGTCTGCTGCAGAGGCGTCAGAAAGCATCTATATGAGGGAAAGGGTTAAGTAAAGCAGAGACAGCTTGATCCTTTACCACAAACAACATAATCTGCAATAGACAACTATGATTTTTTTGTTTTATTGGGGTTTTATGCCGCTTTCAACATTATTTCAGTTATATCACGGTGACAGTTCACTTATTCATGATCCCAGGATAAACAAATCAGTACTAGGCTAGAAAATGTACCTTGCCCAAGGGCACTCCACCATGACCGTTGTGTCGCAACTTGGGATCGAACTAGAACTATCACTGAAGATGATAAATACCCCCTAAACAGCACCTTGACCTACACCATAACTTTATAAGTAAAAGGGCCATAACTCTGTAAAATAACATGCAATTGTAACCCCTTTAGGATATGCACATCTCCTCTTGGTATAGAAGCTTCATGTTAAATGTTATTGAATTCCACCCAGTGGTTTGTAAGAAATAGGCCAGACAAAATATGGCTTCCGGCCGGCCGACCGATTGACAGACAGTAAGACAGACTGACTGCCCGACGCAGTGACTCCAATATACCCCCTTTTCTTCGAAGGGGGTATAATGACATTTTTAAATTATAGGCATTGATAAGGGGAAATTTATTTGCTCATTTTGGGCAAATTTCCGTTCTCCTCACAATGCTGTGCAAGCTGTCTGCTACAATTGGTATCATAGGACATAGACAGATCTCTTTAGTGCAAGTTGTCTGCTACAATTGGTATCATAGGACATAGACAGATCTCTTTAGTGCAAGTTGTCTGCTACAATTGGTATCATAGGACATAGACAGATCTCTTTAGTGCAAGTTGTCTGCTACAATTGGTATCATAGGACATAGACAGATCTCTTTAGTGCAAGCTGTCTGCTACAATTGGTATCATAGGACATAGACAGATCTCTTTAGTGCAAGTTGTCTGCTACAATTGGTATCATAGGACATAGACAGATCTCTTTAGTGCAAGCTGTCTGCTACAATTGGTATCATAGGACATAGACAGATCTCTTTAGTGCAAGTTGTCTGCTACAATTGGTATCATAGGACATAGACAGATCTCTTTAGTGCAAGTTGTCTGCTACAATTGGTATCATAGGACATAGACAGATCTCTTTAGTGCAAGCTGTCTGCTACAATTGGTATCATAGGACATAGACAGATCTCTTTAGTGCAAGTTGTCTGCTACAATTGGTATCATAGGACATAGACAGATCTATTTAGTGCAAGCTGTCTGCTACAATTGGTATCATAGGACATAGACAGATCTGTATGAGGGGCAGCTGAACGGAAAAAAACAACTGTCAGAAATGTAACTTAATGATGTGATAAAACAAAAATGCAATATGTTATATCAGTTGTCTGTAATGATATGATATCTAAATTGAATACGACATGAAGTGACAAAACTGAAATGTGCATAATAAAATTGCATAATAAAATTGCATAATAAAATGTATGTTCTTTCCTAAAAACCCTCATACAATAAATATGATGCAGACAACTGTGAAAATATCTAGGCAAAATTTCGAAAAGTCTGGATAAAGTAAAGGATGATAATTGAAGACTTGAAGACAATGTGGCAATATTAGAAATTCAATTGGGGCAATTTCTACTTTTGCCACAATGTTTTCAAAAGTCATCTGCTGCAATCTCACACATTAAATGCATTTACAGGGGAGATAAGGATACCTTCTACCATTGTTTAGAATTTGAAATATAAATTTAAGACTTAAATTTAACTCAGTTCCTGCAAGGCGTTCACTTGATTGACAGCTTTTAAATGGAGCAGACTTTATTAGATTGTAAACAGTCGATATAAATTGAACAATTCTTGTGAATTTTATATCCTTAACCCTTTTCCACCTGTAGATGCATTTTGACACATCTGCAGCAGACGACTTTTGAAAAAGATGTGACAAAAGGAGAAATTGCTCAAAACCAGCAATTTCTCTTTTTGCCATAACGTTTTCAACCTTTTTCAGTAATAATTATACCTAAAATTATAGAGATTTTCCATATTTTTAAGTAGACATTTTCAAAGTCGTCTGCTGCAGATTTGTCATATGTGGGAAAGAATTAAGCTATAACCATAGACACGGACTTCCTTAGCTCAACCCTTCCCCTCTTGCAGACATGTTCTGATGCCATTCCAACTCCATTAACGCTTTCTGAAGCCTACGCAGCAGACGACGTTTTGAAAACATTGTGACAAAAGAAGAAATTGCTCAAAACAAGCCATTTCTCCTTTTGCCACAATATTTTCAACTCGATTTAAAATAAATTTTTCATTCATAGAGATTTTCCATATTTTTGCCAAGATGATTTCAAAGTCGTCTGCTGTAGATTTGTTGAATGTGGGAAAACGTTATTGCTTGCCAGCATTATGGACACTTTCTGACACCTCTGCAGTCGACAATTTTTGAAAACAGTGGGAAAAAAGGAGAAATTGCACATTTTGTCACATTTTTGCCAGGATGTTTTCAGTTGTCTGATGCAGATTTGTTTTTGACCCTGCATAACCCAATTTTGAACCTGACTGGAACTAAATGGAAATTAATGGTGATTTCTCAAAAAAGATTGGATGAAAAATGTGGCCTCTAGTGTGTCCCTAAAGTTTTCCTAAATTTGACCTAGTGACCTAGTTTTGGACCCAACATGACCTAGTTTCAAACCTGACTGGGAATTGACAGAGACAAATGTGCTGAGGAGTTTCTATAAAGATTTGATGATAAATGTGGCTTCTTGTGTTTACAAGGTTTTCTATAAAGATTTGATGATAAATGTGGCTTCTTGTGTTTACAAGGTTTTCTATAAAGATTTGATGATAAATGTGGCTTCTTGTGTTCACAAGCTTTTCTAAAATTTGGCCTAGTGACCTAGTTTTTTATCCCATATGAAACGGTTTTGAACCTGACTGGGATTTGATGTAGATGAATCTTCTGAAGTCTTACGAAGAATTGATAAAAATCTAGAGACTTCTAGAGTGTTCACAATGTAATTGTGATAGAAAACCATGTTATCAAATAAAGTCCTCTTTGGAAGTGTCAAAATTCCATTACATAAAAATATAATTTGATTTCCAGTCTTACGCTCAAGTCTTTGTTACAACAGGGAAACCAAACTATGAAAATAATGTCACGTCAGCAGTTTGACGTTATAACGTAAATCACTTTTGGCACCAAAACCGGAAAATTGCATGTACATTCGAAATACGCCTCATAAATCACTTTATGTGATAAATAGAATATCTCATTCATGTTTATTTATTAACACTTTGAATAAACTTGTAACCTAAGCTGAGTGTGACGCTCACCAAGGCTCGCTGCATTATCATCTTAGTGAACTCGTTTATTAAAAGTGATAATAAATAAACATGAAATATTTTCTATATATACAGATCATAACCAACTTAAGTTCAAAACAAGAGCTGTCGGAGGACAGCGCGCTCGACTATTCCACCGCTTATTTAAGTTACTGAGATAATGGACTCTAATGTAGTTGCATGCAAAACATTAACCACAATTTCTTAGTGGGTGATAATTTGCATTATATGCAGGATAGTGTTATTTAACATGATTATTTTCATAGGTGTGATGGTTAGAAAGGGTTGTATAACCTTTCAAAGGAATACATCAAGTAGTTACTAAGAAATGGACTCTTAATGTAGTTGCACGCAAACCTTTAACCATAATTTCTAAGTAAAAAAGGGCAACAATTTGCCCCATATACAGGATAGAGTTATCTTAATTGGTTGTGTTTATAGTTGTGCAATTGGGAAAGATTGTAAAAAGTTTCAATACAATTTTTCAAGTTGTTACTGAGATTACAATCTAAATGTAGTTGCAAAACAGAATTTCAAAATCCAAAAAGGTCCATAACTTGCATAAAATACTGCATAGAGTAATCATACTTGATTGTTTACATAGATGTGATGGTTGGTAAGGGCTGTATAAAGTTTCAATGCAATGCATCAATTAGTTACTAAGAGATGGTCTCTTTATGTAGTTGCATGCACAACTTTAACCAGAATTTATAAGTCCAAAAAGTCCATAACTTGCATAAAATGCAGGATAGAGTTATCATACTTGATAATATACACAGGTGTGATAGTTGGGTAGGGTTGTAGAAAGTTTCAATGCAATGCATCAAGTAAATACTGAGATATGGACTCTTAATTTAGTTGCACGCAAAACTTTAACCAGAATTTCTAAGTAAAATAAATGTCATAACTTGCATAAAATTCAGGATAGAGTTATCTAACTTGATAATCTACATAGGTGTGATAGTTGGGTAGGGTTGTATAAAGGTTCAATGCAATGCATCAAGTATATACTGAGACGTGGACTCTTAATTAAGTTGCACGTAAAACTTTAACCAGAATTTCTAAGTAAAAAAAGGGCCATAACTTGCATAAAATGCAGAATAGAGTTATCATACTTGATAATCTACACAGGTGTGATAGTTGGATAGGGTTGTATAAAGGTTCAATGCAATGCATCAAGTATATACTGAGATATGGACTCTTAATTTAGTTGCACGCAAAACTTTAACCAGAATTTGTAAGTAAAAAAAGGGCCATAACTTGTATAAAATGCAGGATAGAGTTATCTTACTTGATAATCTTCACAGGTGTGATAGTTGGGTAGGGTTGTAGAAAGATTCAATGCAATGCATCAAGTAAATACTGAGATATGGACTCTTAATTTAGTTGCACGCAAAACTTTAACCAGAATTTCTAAGTAAAAAAAGGGTTATAACTTGCATAAAATGCAGGATAGAGTTATCTAACTTGATAATCTACATAGGTGTGATAGTTAGGTAGTGCTGTATAAAGTTTCAATGCAATGCATCAATTAAATACTGAGATATGGACTCTTACTTTAGTTGCACGCAAAACTTTAACCAGAATTTCTAAGTAAAAAAGGGCCATAACTTGCATAAAATGCAGGATAGAGTTATCTAACTTGATAATCTACATTGGTGTGGTAGTTTGGTAGGGTTGTAGAGTTTCAATGCAATACATGTAGTATTTAAGAACTTGCATGCAAAACCTTAACCAAAGTGTGACGTGGACGCCGACGCCAGGGTGAGTAGTATAGCTCTCATATTCTTCGAATAGTCGAGCTAATGATATTGCACTGGTGTTTTTCAGGCAATATTCTTGAAATTTGCAGTTTGATATTTCCCTATAGTCGTTAACATTTCCATTTTGTTTTATTCAAATCCATTCGACCATGCCTTAGATGTGGCTCTGGACTGACAGACGGAAGTACAATGCCATTTAACCCTTTCCCTCATACAGACACTTTCTGAAGCCTCTGCAGCAGACGGCTTTTTTAAACATGGTAACAAGCAATTTCTCCTTTTGCCACAATGTTTTCCACTTTTAGTCATAGGTTATCCATTTAATTATAGAGATTTTCTATTTCTTTACAAAAAATGTTCAAAGTCATCTGCTGCAGAATTGTCGTATGAGAGAGAAAAGGTTAAACCAATATCCCATCTGCTTTCGGCTTGGGATTATTTATTTTATAATACTGTCATTTAAACAGATTTTTCATAGAAATGGTCTGTTGCAGATTTGTTGTATGCAGGAAATGGGTTAAATGTGACAGAACAATTGCTTGATTGTTTGTTTTGTGTTTTACATCCTTTTCAACAATTGTTCAGTTATATCATGCATTTCCTGGGTACATTACCAGTACTTCTTCTAATCCAATTATCCTGACACCAGTCAGTCCGTCGCAATGCTAACCACATAATCCTGAGGGCCAATGGGGCAATGGGGCAACCATTACTATCATTTTGAAAGTGCTTGGTATTATCCGGACTGGGTTTGTAACAACGACATGAACAAGAACTTATGGATTGCTTATTTCATTGTATCAGGGACGTAGATAAGAGGGATAGGCAACTCCACCTGTACACCTGTTATCTGGTTAAAATATCACACATAGAAATAAAATTGTCCAAATTTTCACATTTTGTATCAAATAAAACTTTGAAATCACAATTGGCACATAAACGAAACATACATATTCTGAAAGCTTAACATTTCTACTAAGGTTAGAGACACAATGAATAACTGGAATTTCTTTGTATTTTGAACAATGACTGGTTTAAAAGACACAGATATTGGGATTTCTGAATTCTATTATTTTTTTCCAAAAATTAATAGACGGACATTTTTCATACGGATAACATATTATCAAAACCTGTAATATATTAAAATATTTTTATATACTGCAATAGAAGAATGTTTAAACTTCCAGAAAATATTTTTTTTATTTTCATATCTTGAATAGTTTTTGAGTTTTACTTGCTCCAAGTGTCGGCACGGGTGATATTTTAGTATATAATTTAGTTACTTATCCCTCTTATCTACGTCCCTGATTGTATTTCACATTCATCTTGGTCAAATAATAGTTAACTTTTATAGACAATCAGAGAGGCAATGTCACTGATATCGACAATTCATTAATCATTGTCCTGGGAAAAATAAATGTCCCTGCCATGTTTATCATGGTGTAAAAATAATTTTATATAGATATAATATTTTACACCAAGTATGGTGTTTGCACTTGATATTTGGTCTAATTTCCCAAAGGGCTCATCAGGTGTCCCTGTAATTCAACCCTTTAACCCTTTCCCACATACAACAAAGTTGCAGCAGATGACTTTGAAAACAAATGGACAAAAACTTGAACAATCTCCATAAATGACAATTATGTTATTAAATAGAGTTGAAAACATTGTGGTCAAAGGAGAAATTGCTCATCATGTTTTAAAAAGTTGTCTGCTGCTATTGCCTCAGAAAGCCTCTACATGTGGGAAAGTGTTAAGTTGTTTTTTTCTGCTTAACACTTGCCCTCATACGACAATTCTGCAGCAGACGACGTTGATCATATTTTGTCATATTATTGTTCTTTTATTTATAGAAAATTTCTGTATTTTTAACTTAATGTTTTCAAAGTTGTCTGCTGCAGATGTGTTGTATGTGGGAAAGGCTTTTAAGTGAATTAATTATACAGAAAATACAATGTGCTTGAGAACTTTGGTATCCTTCGCTTTCAACAATTGTTCACATATATCACGGTGTTTCCTGGGTAGGTTACCAGATCTATTGGTCCATTCATCCTGACACCAGACAGTCAGGCGTAATGCTAACCTCGCAACCCTGATCACAGAGGAGGGCAGCCATTACAACTTTCCCACATGTAGAAGCATCCATCTAACGAAGTCAACTTTTGAAAACATACTGTGATTCAAACACCCCCCCCCCCCCCCCTTTCCCTCATATAGACGCTTTCTGACGCCCCTGCAGCAGACAGCTTTTTGAAAATGTAGTAACAAAAGAAAAAATTGCTCAAAACAAGCAATTTCTCCTTTTGCCACAATGTTTTCCACTTTTAGTCATAGGTTATCCATTCAATTATAGACATTTTCTATTTGTTGACAAAATATGTTCAAAGTCGTCTGCTGCAGAATTGTTGTATGAGGGAAAGCGTTAAGGCAGAGCTCTAGATAAGGAGCGTTTTGCTTGTTCTAAAATCATTATTTTATCTGCTAACCCTATGTTGTAGGTTACACAAAAGAATTGTCTCAATGAGACGAGTCTTTTTAGTACCCACAACATAGGGTTTGGTTGGATAATAAGAGAGATATTGTGGGGAAAATAGCTGTAAACCCTTCCTTATCTGGACCTCTGTAACATTTGGTATCCTCCGAACATTGGGAAACTATTAGTGTTGAGCCTTGTGTATTATATCGCAGAGGACTAGATAAGGAGGAGTAAACTGGTTTTTGGGATAGGGGCGTTTCGCCACTATCTCATAGCGAAGCTGCTTTCGAAAAGTCGGATTTAAAGCTGCAACCGCAGTCCACATGTGTATACCTACACCAAAATCGAGTTTTGATTGGTTATTATCTGCCTTTTCAACGATTTCATTGGTTCGACCGAATCACGAAACCCTCCGCTTGCATAATTTATGAGACAAAATAGTTTCTATGAATGAAACTCACTCTGAACTATGGTTGACCTCAATGTCAGTAGTGTGAGGTAACGTCGACCGTTCTGTGACCCCATTAGTTTACAACAGTCGACTTATAGAGAAATGTGCAAAGCACTGTAAATACAATTATTGAAAAGAGTTGAAACCATTGTGGCAAAAGTAGAAATTGCCTACGAAAAGCAATTTCCCCTTTTGTCACAATGTTTTCGATTGTCGTCTGCTGCACATGCGTCTGTAAGCGTCTGTAGGCGGAAAATGGTTACATCCTTCCCATGGAAGCGGAACCCTTTCCGTGATACTATAACAGTTCGAATATTTAAAAAATATTGTTGAAAATGGAGCTATTGCTGACAATGAGCAATTCCTCCTTTTCACACAATGCTTTCAAACACGTTTCAAATTAATTCTTTTCATATTTAAACGTTTTACTATGGACGTTCTTTCCCTCTTTCTCCCTTCCGGACACATTTTGAATAACATGCTAGAGATGAATGATTACGAGCAATTTTGCCTTACATCAAGGGGAAAAATATATAGTTGAAACCTTTGTGGAAAAAGAGGAAATGGGTCATGATAAACAATTCTGCAGCCGTCTGCTGCACATGCGTCAAAAAGCGACTGTAAGCGGGAAAGGGTTAACCGTTCTCGTTATCGCTACTTAGTTACAAACAAATGTTGAAAGTATATTTGCAAACGGAGCAATTGCTGACAATGAGCAATTCCTCCTTTTCAAACAATGCTTTGAAACATGAATCAATTTGTTTCTATAACCTAGATAACGAAAACGTTTGTCTACAGTTATTATTTTAACCTTTGCCCCTTTTAGACACATTTGACTAACCTTAACAGATGAATGATAATCAACAAGTTTGTCTTTTTCCACAATGTTTTCATCACTATTCAAAATCATACTTTTATTAATTCAGGTCAATAGTTATGCCTTAGTTCAATGTTGTTTGCTGTATATTTAGTCTATGTGGTCAAGGTTAAGGAATACTGTAAACAAACTTGTTACAACATAATTCGTCCAAAGAGAGAGGTCCTACTGTGTATACATGCCATGAAATAATGTTACAAACGGTCTCACCGCTACTGGGGAATTGTTGGTAAAACAGGTCGCGTTTTGTGTTGAATATTCTCGTGTGTCGCTGTATAAAGACCCTACTAGGAAATAGAAATTAAATCTACAAATTATAGATAAGTTAATTTCAACATTGATTGATTGGGATTTAACGCCGTTTTTAACATTTCTTCAGTCATATCACGGCGGCCAGTTCACCTACAAATGTATTTCCTGGTTTTCTCAAACCAGTACTCCTCACAACAATCTTCCCAAGCAACTGGCTGCGTTTCCACATAGACTTAGCCATTGGTGAAAGACGAATGACGCATGTCGCATTGACTTTTGTCAAACGTCGGAAAGAAATTTGGCCGAATTTGTCAACACATCCGAGTTATAACCGCAAGGTCATTATTTATTTTATTATTGAGAAGCTTCTAGCGATTTTGGGACTAAAATTATAATGTATATGCATTTGCGTTAATTTAAGACTCAACGTTCATCAACGTGTAATATAGTCCTAGATGTATCTGTTGACAAATAAACTAGAAATGTAGTCTAAATAGGTTTTTGAAAATTAACCTTGACGGTCCGGTCCCGTTTCGGAGATACAATTAAATTGCAAATACTTTACAAATACCATAATCTAAGCTGACGTGTTTTGACGCATCGAACCAGTCTTCTGTAATCAATACTTGAGTTGTCTCCGTCTGTAAAGCTTGGAGGTATAATCCGGCGTCCGGCCGGCTGTCTGCCTGAATGTGCATTCGTCCGTCCGTCATGGATTGCATGTATTGGTTAACACGTTGTTTCTGTATGGCAGATTTATTTCAAAGTGGTCACAATTATACCCGTGTGATCAGGAGAACGGCAAAGTACTAGGTACATAACTCTGGTCTGTTTTTTCAGTTATCTCCATTTTTCCTTATTTAGTTCAGCGATTGTCTCAATTAACTTTCATTGTATCAATTTCAAACTTGGTTTGTAGGTAACTTATGACCTACAGATTTGCAGTGCACCATTACCATAAATTTAGCATGCTGCGTTTGGAGTGTGTATATTTTTGTCTTTCAATGTTCTCCCTTATTATATGCAACACATGCGTTCCGTGAAATTCCCTTTTTCGTTAATGAGTGCTTCCCCAAGAGTTGTACTTCGTCAAATCTAATCTGTTTTTTAGGTGTAAACTCAATTTTTTCATTTCTTCGGTTATTGTCTCAATATATGTCCAATATATCAATTTAAGACTTGGTGTATAGGAAACTCAGAGCTGCAATTGTGCAGTGCAAAAGAAACATAACTCTATCATGCTTTCGATCGTCTTTCATTTATCAGCATGATTACAATATACATTGTGGATCTTTAGTGATTTCTGAACTAGAAATATTTTAATTAAGGGTAGCTGCTCTGTTTTTTTTTTGTCAATCTTTTGTCCTTCGATATTTTGTTTATACAAGAAAAGGGTAAAACTTTGACAAATGAGGTATATGTTATTGGCAGGCAATATGTGTTGCTTCAAACATTTTTGGTTTGGTTTATTTAAAGGTCATTGTTTCATTGTTTCAACAATGTTTGTCCATATGATCTATGCCATATGTTTTCAACTTACATATGCCCCCTATACCATCAGCGCTTTCAGCGCTTTGATTCCCATCATTATCTCTTGTATGACTACACTTAGCCCTATGTTGTTGTGACTCAAAAGAATTGTGAGACGATTCTTTTAAGTACCCACAACAAAGGGTTTGAGAGTCAAATAAGGATTTCACGATGTGAAATACTCGTCTTATCTAGAGCTGCTTATCGTCTGCTGCCATTATTTTGTATGTAAGAAAATATTAATATTGGGAAATGTACTGACATTTAATAAATCAAGGTCAGAAATGATACAATTGTCAGTCTTATGATTTATGCAAGTTTGGCTATCTGCCGTTAATCTGTCAAAGGGATATAGTATTAGCAGACCCACTTTCGTTGAGAAGGGGAGTAATAAATATGCAAGTTCAAAAATTCCTTTATTCTTACTTTAATTGGAAAACCGTGTTTAACCCTTTCCCACATACAGCAAATCTAATATCGAAAAATATCAACAAAATGAAAGTACAATTATTGAATAAAGTTGAAAACATTGTGGCAAAAGGAGAACTTGCTTAATGCTTGTATATTGAACATTTTTCAATGATGGCAGAATTAGCTTAATATGTTGTTGTGAGGTTTGGGGATCTTGCTGCATCTGTGTAACAGTGAAGCCTCGTGTCAATGTTACTTTCACTCTTTCCCATGTACATCAAATCAGCTGCAGACAACGTTAAAAACATTTAGGTAAAAATTTGGGAAATCTCTATAAAAAATAAATTTGAATCATTCAACCCTTTCCTTAGTCTAATGTTCATCAAATCAGCTGCAGACAACGTTAAAAACATTTATATAAAAATTTGGGAAATCTCTATAAAAAAATAAAGTTGAATCATTCAATGGATATGAAAACATTGTAGCATAAGAAGTAATTGCTCATGATGATCAATTGCATCTTTTGCCACAATGTTTCCAATATTCTTCTGCTGCAGAAGATTGATCAAAAAGCGTCAAGTTGGAAAGTGCTAAATGATGCCAAAGCTGAGTCGAAGAAACGCCATTTTTGAACGATTTTCTATTTTTCTATTTTCAGCTAAAATGGATTACTGTACAAACACAACTTTCACCAACATTTCGAACAACATGACCTCAAAATCTAGCGCCGGAGAAATCCTCGAGAAGCAGATAGAATATTACACAATGAACGTCTGCGTTCCATTTATCTGTGCATTCGGGATGTTTGGAAATTTCCTAAACTTCATGGTTCTCACACGGGAAAAGATCAGTATCTCCCTGACCAAGATGGAGAAAAGTGCCCACATCGGACTTATTGGTCTGGCGATCTCGGACTTCATGTTCTGTCTGCTTGCCTTTCTCTTCACACAGATGCCATTCCAGAGACAATACACAGATTTAAATTTAGTGCTTTACTATCAGTGGCTAGGACCGGCAATGATCACATGGTTCATCGTGACAAGCACCTGGCTAACGGTCGCCATGGCAGGAGAAAGATATCTTGCGGTTTGTCACCCGTTTAAAGCGCGTAAAGTGATTTCATTAAAAAGAACGAGAATTATTATTTTCCTGATTTACATAGTGTGTTTGATGCTGATCATTCCCCTCGGCTTTGAGAAGGTAGTGAGCAGTGAAATCTGTAATGGGACTGTTGTATATTCGATACAACGGCGTCCTGCCTTTAATGACAAAGTCATGGGAGTGAGAAGACTGGCCTGGGCCATTGTTTTTGACTTTACTCCGTGTATTTCCTTGCTGTTCTTTAACACCTGTCTAATTTGGAAAATTCACCACGCTAAAAAATTACGCAGTGCAATGGCTCCGGGTCATAAAAACGGAGAACTTCTCACAAAATATCCGCGGGAGCTTTTCTCTTACACAAATACCAACAACTCAGGCTCTAATCATTCAAACAATGTAGTTAATCGCAGACAATCAAGCGGTAAACTCTCTCAAAGTTTCCGAAATCGGAGCAGTCCACCGGACTCACTAGGGAGAAGTATGACGCCACAGAAGCGACAGATGAGAGCGCGACGTCGCCAAACAGATAATGCCTTAAACAGTGTAACGGCCACCCTTGTAGCCGTGGTTGTGTTGTTCCTTATTCTAGTATCCCCCTCAGAAATTCTCAAATTCATTTATTACACGAACTCTGGGGGCAAAAGTAGTCACACATACAATATTATACGTAACATTACAAACTTAATGCAGGCTGTGAACTTCTCAGTGAATTTCCTGCTTTATTGCGCTGTGAACAAATCATTTCGTGCTAGTTTGCGGGCCATTTTTTGTTTTTGCTGTAAAAAGGGCAAAAAGAGCTTCAAGCTTCAAAACTTAGAGCGGGCTTATTGCCATCGGGTGGAATTTTCAGAATCAGAATCCCAGGAGCTACCTGATAAAAATATCTTCTGATTTCTTGGCAGCAGACTACTGCTAAAATATAGTGTAAGAAAAGGATAAATAGTTTAGAAAGATGAAAATTAATCTCCTTTAACCAACATCTTTTTCAAAATAAATTCTTACTGATGGCATATTAAACTTGATGAAATTGAATCCACAGCTACCAATTACCACGCAGACTTTCAGGCATACCAA
Source organism: Serripes groenlandicus (assembly GCA_031761405.1). Lineage (NCBI taxonomy): Eukaryota > Metazoa > Mollusca > Bivalvia > Cardiida > Cardiidae > Serripes > Serripes groenlandicus. Next base: position 33,026,609 of record JASEVX010000006.1, read on the forward strand.
GTGCTATTCACAGTTATAACTATTAGAATGATTAACCCTTTCCCACCTGCATTTGACGCAATAGCAGCAGACGACTTTTGAAAACATTGTGGCCAAAGCTGAAATTGCTCATGATGAGCAATTTCTCCTTTGGCCACAATGTTTCCAACTTAATTTAACAATTAAGCTATCTTTTATGGAGATTTTTTAGGTTTTTGTCAATATGTTTTCAAAGTCGTCTGCTGCAGATTTGCAGGAACACTTTGTATTAATCTCATCGAAATCAGACCAAAATACTTCGCTGTGCATAAACTGGATCTTACAACACTGCACATAAGGTTGCCTCAAATTGACCTTAAATATTTAAATATTCATGACAGGTGCTCATTTTTCTGTCCAATAAAATAATTTTATACAACCAACACTCGGTTCGCTGCTATCAAAATGGTTACTGTACAATAGGAACACTTGGTCATCACCACTTCTCTATCCAGAGATCCAGATAAGGAGGGGATATTCAGCCCTAATTTCTCCCACAATTTCTCTCTTATCATTAAAGCAAACCCTATGGTGTGGGTACTCAAATAATCGTCTCACTGAGACTATTCTTTTGAGTACCCACAACATAGGGTCAGAGGGTCAAATAAGGCTTTTAGAACATGCAAAACGCCCCTTATCTAGAGCTCTGGCTATTTCTTTATTAATATTGGTAATCCCCCTGGACATACATAACATTTTTGTATGCAACAATTTGATTGGCTGTTGCAAAGGTCATTCTGAAGCGACCTGTAATAGGCAGTCATCATATCTATACAAGCACCTGCTACTGCAGCGAAGTTAAGTTAGGATTTAAAAGAGATTGCATTTGAGCAATTTTGGTGTTAAATGAGCTAAGGAACATTCTTGTAAAATGTTTTGAAGTTGGGTCAGCGATTTAGGAGATGGCATTTAAAGATTATTTTATTTTTAGCTCTGGTGACCATCCTTTGCTATGGAGCAGAACAATTTGAACAATTTTTGTCTTGTTTGCATGGTGTTTTACGTCACTTTAAACAATTTTTCAGTTGTATCATGCATGTCCCGGGGTAAGTTACCCATATAACGGGTCCAATGTCCTAACACCAGCAAGTCAGTCATAATGCTACAATCCTGACCACCAAGAAGGGAAAGCCATTACTACATTTTTAAAACTTTGGTAAGACCCTGCTGGGGATCGAACCTGCGACCTCACATACACGATTCTGTTAGAGGATCACTGAACTTATTTTGAAATTGGGGCATAGGTATAGGAGATGTTTATATATTTACTACTTTTGGCTCTGGTGGCAGAGCAGAAGGGTTTGAACAATATTAGTAGAGGGCTTCTAAAGGAACATGTGAATTTATTTAAAACTCAGCCAGTGGATTAGCATCAGATGTCGTTTAAAGATTGTTCTATTTTTAGCGTTCTTTTATTTTTTATTTTTTAGCTCTGTCAGCCATTTTTTTGCTAAGAAACATTCATTGATTTATTTTTGAAATTGGACCATTAATTTGAACAGACTTGCTATTACCAATTAGCTTATACTTCATGATTGGCTTTCTTGCAATTTAAGTTGTAAAAAGGGAGTTTCATTTACCAATTTCAGTATGTTTTTGCTATTATAAAGTGCCTGTTATTTGTCTTCATCAATTTTCCCCCCTTTTACTTCATACGTTCAACCTCCTTGGATGTTCTGAATGAGAAAAATGTTTTCAAAGATTTGTGTTCTTGTAGGGATGGAACAAATCAAATCACATCAAAATCAGTCCAATAAACTTCACTGTACATATATTTGATATGCCGACAGTGCATTACAGGTTGTCGCATTGACCCTACACACTTAAATACTCATGAGCACATGCTACTCCCCCCCCCCCCCCCGCCCCAATTTAATTACATGATACAGCAAGCTCTTAGTTCTATACAATGAGATATCTTCCTTGTTTGATAACGATGATATTTGATGGAAAGGTCAATCAGAGCCAACCTGTATTAGGGGTGTAGCTTTGCCGGGATCAGCCTAAGCATGCCACACAGGCCTACCCGGATAGACACTTTTCGCCTCCTGTGGATTTTCTGTTTTAGGAATAACTACTTTATACATCTATCACCCTAAGACGAAATGTGTCGGCCGGATCAGTCTGCGCGGACAGCGCAGGCTGATCTGGTCGATACATTACGCAGATGTCTATTGCCGCAGCTGCATTTTGGGGCATTTTGAGAAAAAATGTGTAGGCACGTGCCAACAGTGCCTAAAGGGAGCTACACCCCTGTGTTTGAGGCACAGCCATCAGATCTATATATACACAGAGGTCCAGGTGAGGAGTAGTTTGCAGCTCTTTTCCCTACAATATCTCTCTTATTATCCTACCAAACGATTCTTTCGAGTACCCACAACATAGGGTTAGAGGGTCAAGGAGTAGTATGCATCTCTTTTCCCTACAATATCTCTCTTATTATCCTACCAAATGATTCTTTTGAGTACCCACATCATAGGGTTAGAGGGCCAAATAAGGATTTTAGAACATGCATTATAACGCCCCTTATCTAAAAAACTCTAATGTTTCTTTATATATCTTACCTGTTTTATACCAATGATTTGGTAAGGGACAAATTGATAATTAGCTGATGCAAAGGTCAGTATGAGCCAACCTGTATGGGACACAATCATCAGTTCTTTATACCAGCAAGTTTAGGTCTGGTTTAAACCCTTTCCCACATACAGATGCTTTCTGCAGCAGAAGACGACTTTTGAAAACATTGTGACAAAAGGAGAAATTGCTCATAAAGTTTTCAACTGGAATCAATCATGAGCTACTCATTTTTTTATAGAAATTTTCAATATTTTTGTCGAGATGTTTTTAAAGTTGTCTGCAGCAGAATTCTTGAATGTTGGAAAGGCTTAATGAGAATCTGCTTTATTTTTTATTATTCAGATATAACTATAGCTTGAACATCATATATCACAAGTAATTTTAAATATTTAATCATCTGGCTCCCTGAGGGCTTTAGATGAAAGCTAATTTGCTTGGGAATGGGAGAGCATATAATATCTTTCTCTGCCAAAGGCAACTAGAACTATCACTGAAGATGATAAATACCCCCTAAACAGCACCTTGACCTACACCATAACTTAATAAGTAAAAGGGCCATAACTCTGTAAAATAACATGCAATTTTTAACACCTTTACGATATGCACATCTCCTCTTGGTATAAAAGCTTCATGTAAAATTTTATTGATTTTCCACCCAGTGGTTTGTTAGAAATAGGCCGGACAAAATATGGCTTCCGACTGACAGACAAACTGACACAGTGACTCCTAAGGGGGTATAATTACAGGCTTTTGCAAACAATGCAGATTCAGGAGAGACAGCTCGTAGCAAGCTGTCTCTCCTGAAATCTGCAATAATTCCCGGGAACTTATAGGCATTAAATTTTACCAAATTTCCTGTTGGATGAAAAATGGAATGGCTCAATTTTCAACATGGAATAATCAGTTTTTAAACTATTTTGGCAGTAAATATTGAAAAACAGCCAATTGAAAGTCAAGGAAATGTTAAAAATATGCCATATTGGGTAAGTCTACCCAGTAAAAATGAAGCCTAAACGATCAATATTAACATGTTTTATTGTACTGGAAAGCGAAATTATTACTCTAATTTTATCCCAGAATTATGATTCTAATATTTCAAGACAACTTTTGAACAGTCTTAAAACTTTGATTATAATATACTATATCTATACTCTGGAGTTCAGCAACTTTAACCCTTTCCCTCATACGGCAATTCTGCAGCAGACGACTTTGAACGTATTTTGTCAAAACATAGAAAATCTCCATAATTGAATGGATAACCTATGACAAACAGTGGAAAACATTGTGGCAAAAGGAGAAATTGCACGTTTTGTGCAATTTCTTCTTTTGTCACTATGTTTTCAATAAGCCGTCTGCTGCAGAGGCGTCAGAAAGCGTCTATATGAGGGAAAGGGTTAAGAGTATGAAACGAAAGCCAGCCCAACATTCAAATAATAACATGTTTATAATAGATTATACAACTTGGCCATTTGTCCTCGCCTTTGAAAAATCCTTAAAGGGAGAAAAGTAGAAGCATAACTTTGCTACAGTGTTAGTAACATTATGGGTAAAGAAGAATATGATAAGGTAAAGAGGCTATTCAATTTCATTGTAATCCCATTTATTAGCAAAACACACCATATTTACAAACAGAGGTAAAAAACACAAAATCCATTGAAATGAAATGAACATATTTCCCTGACAATTAACCCTTTCCCACATACAACAAATCTGCAGCAGACGACTTTGAACATATTTTGTCAAAAAATAGAAAATCTCTATAATTGAATGGATAACCGATGACTCAAAGTGGAAAGCATTGTGGCAAAAGGAGAAATTGCTCGTTTTGAGCAATTTTTTCTTTTGTCACCTTTGTTTTCAAAAAGCAGTCTGCAGCAGAGGTGTCAGAAAGCATCTATATGAGGGAAAGGGATAAAGATGCCATGTGAAGCCTTTATTGCAGTTGACTTATCGTATTCTCCGCTTTTCACAATGATTTCAAGGAACCAAGTTGTCTGTACCATACAGGAAAGGAATCTACTCATCTTAACCCTTTTCCCACATACAACAAATCATGAGCAATTTCACCTTTGGCCACAATGTTTTCAAAAGTGGTCTGCTGCTATTGCGTCAAGATGTGTCTGCAGGTGGGGAGTGGTTAATCAACACATCAGCAGCAAACAGCAGTCAGTGTAAGAATAGGAAAAGTGTTTTCACTTTTGTCAACGATTTTATCTCAATAATAAAAGTGATGATATATATTCACCATATACGTTACCAAATTTATAAGCTTTTTGATAGCACATTAAATTAATTACTGGATAATTCTCATATAATTTCCATATAAGGCAAAAGTAGACTAGTTTGTCATTTTATAATCTGCTTGCTACATGGAGTATTTGCGTAATGCACTTAACCCTTTCCCTCACACAACAATTCTGCAGCAGACGACTTTGAACATATTTTGTCAAAACATAGAAAATATCTATAATTGAATGGATAATGTATGACTAAAAGTAGAAAACATTGTGGCAAAAGGAGAAATTGCTCGCTTTGAGCAATTTCTTCTTTTGTCACTATGTTTTCAAAAAGCCGTCTGCTGCAGTGGCGTCAGAAAGTGTCTATATGAGGGAAAGGGTTAAGCTTATGAAACTGTACAATAACACCAGTTTTTATTTCCATTTTATCCAATTACCGGAAAAGCAAATTGATGGATCTTGGGAAAAGATGCACTTCCAAGAAATCATCTATTAACCCTTTCCCAAAAACAGACTGATGCCTGACTACTTCTGAAAATATTGTGACAAAAGGAGCAAGATCTCCATTTGCCACACGTTTTTCAACTCTATTCAATCATTTTATTTTTATTTCATAGATATTTTCCATGAATATAATTCTGTCTGAATATTTTCGAATTTGTATGCTGCAAATTTGTTGTATGTGAGGAAAGTCTAAACCCTTTCCCACTTGCAGACGCATCTTGACGCAAAAGCAGCAGACGACTTTTGAAAACATTGTGGCCAAAGGTGAAATTGCTCAAGATGAGCAACTTCACCTTTGGTCACAATGTTTACAACTTTATTTAACAATTAAGCTACCTTTCATTGAGATTTTTCAAGTTTTATGACACCATGTTTACAAAGTCGTCTGCTGCAGATTTGTCGTATGTGGGAAAGTCCTAAAGAATCATCAGAAAGACTGCTAATTTTTCCTGTCACTTATATGGATCTTTCTAACCCTTAGATAACTGAGCATTAATTTGTCTACAATTGACAACTGTAGAAAACACTTTGAGAAAAGGAGAAAATGCTCATGCTGTTTAACTTCTCCTTTTTGCACATTATCTTTTAGGTGATTTTGGTGATTTGTCATTGTGAGCTGGGAATCAACCCATTCCCTGATAGAACAAATCTGCAGCATACAACCTTGAAAACAATTAGCCAATAATACGGAACTTCTCTATTATGTATGAAAGACCAATTATTAATTAAAATTGAAAACATTGTGACAAAAGGATAAATTTCTACATTTTTTGTCACAATGTTTCCAAAAGGTGTCTGCTGCAAAGACATCAGAAAGCGCCTGTATGTGGGGAAAGGTCAATTTATAGAATAATGTGAAACGGTTTGGGAGAAACTGACCCAATGATTACTGACACAGTATATAGAATAACTTTCAGACAAGAAGCCGGATGCTGCAGTGACCTAATGGTTAGCATTTCTATATTTCAATTATGGGGGGAGATTTACCCATTAATGTCTCCCGATATTGGCTCCATTTTGGACACCTCGTTGGAAATGCGCTGAAAGTTGGGGGTCAGAAGTATCTTAAGCAATCATAAAGTAACATCAATCATGCAAAATTGCCCCCTTTCTGTCAAAACAACCATAAGAAACTGAAGCATTTTGACACCTCTACAGCACAGCTGAAAACATTTTGGCAAAAGGAGAAATTGCTCACCATTGGCAATTTCTCCTTTTGCCGCAATGTTTTCATATGTTGTCTGTTGCAGATGAGTCAAAATGTAACGGAGAAAATGGTTAATGGAGAATAACATATTTTACCTTCAGTCTTTTACCTCATATAGACGCTTTCTGACGCCTCTGCAGCAGACGGCTTTTTGAAAACATAGTGACAAAAGAAGAAATTGCTCAAAACGAGCAATTTCTCCTTTTGCCACAAATGTTTTCCACTTTTTGTCATAGGTTGTCCGTTCAATTATGGAGATTTTCTATGTTTTGACAAAATACGTTCAAAGTCGTCTGCTGCAGTATTGTTGTATGAGGGAAAGGGTTAGATAATTTGAATAATTACACCAATAAACATTGTAATGAAGTTTGGTGAATATTGGGTGAGAATTGCTGCAGTCAGAGAATGGCAAGGTGTAAGGGGCCATAATTTTATAAGTGTCTAGCTGTAGGTCAGACTTGTTCATGTAAAACAAACAAGCCCTCCTTTTCCTACTATGTTATCAATTCTGTATCATATGTAAATGTACAATTTTGCAGATGTCATATTTTTTCATTGAAAGTGGATGAAAAAAATATATTTAAGGTAAAGGGCTGAAAACCATCATCAGAAGAAATCACTGGTTCCTAACAAAATATTTTCCTATGTTTTATTCAATTTCGCTGCCTTGATTAAATTTATTTCTATAAGCTTAAAAGAGTCACTTGTTAGATAGGAATGATGTTATGCTCATCTATAACTGACACAAAGTATATAAACTGTGTAAAACCTAAATAAAACAAAATGTTTCAGGAAATATAGTATATGTACAAGCAAGCAGTGTTTAAATTTAACCCTTTCCCACATTAAGACACATTTTGACGTCTCTGCAGCAGACAACTTTTGAAAACATCATGACAAAAGGAGAAATTGCTCAAGACGAGCAATTTCTCCTTTTGTCACAATGTTTTCAACTTTTGTTCAGTAATTAAACCTAAATTTCTAGAGATTTTCCATATCTTTAGTAGAGGTTTTCAAAGTCGTCTGCTGGAGAATTGGTGTATGTGGGTAAGGGTGGTCAGGGTAAAAGATACATTGTGTTTAGGGATATGACAAGAAAATCATAGACTTTGTATGACTGTTGTATATATATGACCTCTTGTCACATTACTGTCTGATATACAACAAAGGGATAATTCATTCCCAACACAATGATTACGATGGATGATAGGGAAGTTGGAATCAGAGGACTAGAAATAAACCTTTCCCTCATATAGATGCTTATTGACGCCTCTGCAGCAGACAGATTTTTGAAAACATAGTGACAAAAGAAGAAATTGCACAAAACTTGCAATTTCTCCTTTTGCCACAATGTTTTCAACTTTTTTTCATAGGTTGGATGATAGGGAAGTTGGAATCAGAGGACTAGAAATAACCCTTTCCCTCATATAGACACTTTCTGACGCCTCTGCAGCAGACGGCTTTTTGAAAACAGTGACAAAAGAAGAAATTGCACAAAACGTGCAATTTCTCCTTTTGCCACAATGTTTTCAACTTTTTGTCATAGGTTGGATGATAGGGAAGTTGGAATCAGAGGACTAGAAATAACCCTTTCCCTCATATAGACGCTTTCTGACGCCTCTGCAGCAGACGGCTTTTTGAAAACATAGTGACAAAAGAAGAAATTGCACAAAACGTGCAATTTCTCCTTTTGCCACAATGTTTTCCACTTTTTGTCATAGGTTATCCATTCAATTATGGAGATTTTCTATGTTTTGACAAAATATGTTCAAAGTCGTCTGCTGCAGAATTGTCGTATGAGGGAAAGGGATAAGGAGGAATGAACTGAGTCTTTTCCCATCCATATCTCCCTTATGACTCCACTCAAACCTAAGTTGTGGGTATCAGAGGACTAGATAAGGAGGAGTGAACTGGTCTTTTCCCATCCATATCTATCTTATGACTCCACTAAAACCTATGTTCTGGGTACTGCATGAGGCCCTTCCTGACATCTCTACAGCAGCCAAATTTTGAAACAATTGTGAAAAATGGATAAATTGCCCATGCTGAGCAATTTTCTCCATTTGCCACATTGTTTTCAACTCTTTTAAATAATTATACCTTCATTCAAATGGATTTTTCACATGTTTGTTGGTATGTTTTTAAAGTCGTCTGCTGCAGATGTGTTGTATGTTTGAAAGGGTTTATTTGGTTCGACTATTATACTATTATAAAGTTTTGACTCCAAGCTGGAAACATTTGTGCGAAAAAGGGCAATTCTCATATAATTATAATGTATTGAGAAATGTTCCTAATGTAATTGAACATCAACTGTTGCAATGTAGCCACTTGCAACAATTTTCAGACTGATGGTTATTGAAAATATCCATGCTTTAAATTGTTTGGTGCTATTCTAGTGAGATCTTTGTTGGTGTAAATATCATCACTTTTATTTTAATCAATTAAGTTGTTACTATGTTTCAGACAACTACTACAGAAGTATATTCAATAATAATTATATTAATTATATTATAAATAATAAATATTCCTTCTTTTCCCAATGTGAAAAATGCCAATAAATAACAAGAGCTATCCGTAAGACATAGCGCTCTACTATTCCATGGCTTAACCAGAACTTTTAATCCAAACTAGAAATATCACTGAAGGTGATAAATACCCCCAAAACAGCACCTTGACTCAAAATATGGCTTCCGACTGACCAACAAAAGGGCCATAACTCTGTAAAGTAACATGCAATTGTAAAATCTTTATGATATGCACATCTCCTCTTGGTATAGAAGCTTCATGTAAAATGTTATTGAATTCCACCCAGTGGTTTGTAAGAAATAGGCCGGACAAAATATGGCTTCGGACAAAATATGACCAACAACTTAATAAGTAAAAGGGCCATAACTCTGTAAAATAACATGCAATTGTAAGACCTTTAGGATATGCACATCTCCTCTTGGTATAGAAGCTTCATGTAACATTTTATTGAATTCCACCCAGTGGTTTGTAGAAATAGGCTGGACAAAATATGACCAACAACTTAATAAGTAAAAGGGCCATAACTCTGTAAAATATCATGCAATTGTAACCCCTTTAGGATATGCACATCTCCTCTTGGTATAGAAGCTTCATGTAAATTTTTATTGAATTCTACCCAGTGGTTTGTAAGAAATAGGCCGGACAAAATATGGCTTCCGACCGACCGACCAACCAACCAACCGACCGACCGACCAACCAACCGACCGACCGACACAGTGACTCCTATATACCCCCCCAAAACTTTGTTTTTTGGGGGTATAATAATAAAGGGCCATTATTTGCATTATATGCAAGATATAGTTATCTTACTTGATTATTTATAAAGGTGTGATGATGGGGAAGGGTGTATGAAGTTTCAATGCATGCAATGCATCAAGTAGTAACTGAGATATGGTCTCTTAATGTAGTTGCAAGCAAAACTTTAACCAGAAATTCTAAGTTAAAAAAACAGGGTCATAACTTGCATTACATACAGGATAGAGTTATCTAACTTGATTATTTATATAGGTGTTATAGTTTGGAAGACTTAATAAAAATTCAATGCAATGCATCGAGTAGTTACTGAGATATGGATTCTTAATGTAGCTTTAACAAGAATTTCCAAGTCATAATTTGCATTAAATGCAGGAAAGAGTTATCTCACTCAATTATTTACATTGGTGTGATGGATGGGAAAGGTTGTATAAAGTTTCAGTGCAATGCATCAAGTAGTTACTATGATATGGACTCTTAATGTAGTTGCACGCACAACTTTAACCAGATTTTCTAAGTAAAAAAGGGCCATAATTTGCATTAAATGCAGGATAAGAGTTATCTTACTTAATAAATTACATAGCTGTGATGGTTGGAAAGCCTTGTAGAAAGTTACAATTCAATACATCAGGTAATAAGTGAGCTATGGTGTAATAATATATGTACTTGCATGCAAAACCTTAACCAAGGTGTGACACCGATAACGACACCTGTGTGAGTAGAATAGCCGAGCTAAGAATTATCATTGAATAGAGTTGAAAACACTGTTATAAAAGAGCAATTTCTCCTTTTGCCACAATGTTTTCAAAAGTTATCTGCTGCAGAGGCATCAGAAAGCGTCTTCATGCTGTAAAGGGTTAAAACCAATATTCGGATCACAGAAGACCATAGGCATTGTCAAAAATGTGTAATAGGATTTAATACAGTAGATTTCTTCGTTGCAAAGGCGTGTTTTGTCAATAAATCTTGTGCATTGAAGGTTTGCAAATTAACCCTTTCCCTCATACGATAATTCTGCAGCAGACGACTTTGAACGTATTTTGTCAAAACATAGAAAATCTCCATAGTTGAATGGATAAACCTATGACAAAAAGTGGAAAACATTGTGACAAAACGTGCAATTTCTTCTTTTTTCACTATGTTTTCAAAAAGCTGTCTGCTGCAGAGGCATCAGAAAGCGTCTATATGATGGTAAGGGTTAAAAGAGAATAATATATTCAACTAATAGTTGGTATTCATCTCTTTCCCTCATGAACATGCATTTTGATATTTCTGTAACAGACAAGTGAGACAACTTTTGGAAATATCAGGGCAAATTACTTCCTTGGTTTTGCCAAAGTATTTTCAACTTTATTTCATTAATCAAAATTTCATTGATTTACCACATTTTTGCGTAAAACATTTTCGTCTGCTGCAGATTTGTCGTGTATGTGAAAGGGCTAGGGGTTTGCAAATAAATATATTTTGCTATAATCAGAATTGCGATTAATTAAATCTACTGTACTGTTAAATTATTTTTGTTTCCATTGTTGTTATATTTGTTAAGTGTTTGTAAATATTCTGGAGTCTATGAAATAAAACTTGAACTTATCATTGTCTGATTTGTATTATTGATTGATTGATTGGGGTTTAATGCCATTTTAAACAATTTTAAAGTTATATCACGTCAACCAGTTTAACAAATCCATGTGTTTCATGTCTTACTCACACCTTTCTTTCCAAGGATCTTGTAATTGCTTTTCAAATTAACCCTTTCCCTCATATAGACGATTTCTGACGTCCCTACAGCAGACGGCTTTTTGAAAACTTAGTGACAAAAGAAGAAATTCCTCAAAACGAGCAATTTCTCCTTTTGCCACTAATTGTTTTCCACTTTTAATCATCCAATTATATAAATAGAGATTTTCTATTTTTTTATGAAATATGCTCAGTCGTCTGCTGCAGATTTGCTGTATGTGGGAAAGGGTTAATGGTTAACCCATTAGTGGCAGACAAATAACGCTTTTGTAAAACATCGGAGAGAATGTTGGCCAAGCTAGGGCTTCAACTGACAATCTCGGAATTTATTGTTGAATATATTTCAATCATTTATCCAACAGTTATTCCTAAACCTTTTGACGTATAGAAATCTTTTGACCTTTCTACATAAACAATCCTTTTTGGAACGAGGAAAAAGTGCTATATAAGAAGTCCATGATGGTTCCGTATTGGTCACCTGATTAAATAGAACTTCAATAGTTTTCAAAGTTTTTACTCTTGATATATAAGTAAAATGAGCCACAAACCCTTGCGGCCATGTTTATCAACAAAATTGCAATAATTTGAACAATCTTTGTAGAGAGTCACCCAAGGTGAAATTGTGACAAATTATTTTCAAATCAGGCAAGTACTTTTGGTTTTCACTGTATACACATAATTATAAGTGATATGAAAGGAGTAATTTGGCACAATTATATAATGTTCCTTGGGTGACCCTCTACCAAGAGGGTATTTATGAAGTAATACAGCAAACTTATCAGTCTTCTGCTGGAGATTTGTTGTATTTGTGGAAAGCATGACAGCAAACTTATCAAAGTCTACTGCTGGAGATTTGTTGTACATGCTTGTGGAAAAGTATGACAGCGAACTTTACAGCATTGATCGTATAGCACAATCTGTCTGCCACAGGAATATTAGAAAAAGCATGAAAGATAAGATCAGGAAACTGAACCCTCAAAACAATTTGCTAAAGTCAGCTTAACCCATTCCCACATACAACAAATCTGCAGCAAACAACTTTGAAAACAGATACAACTAGAACTATCACTAAAGGTGATTAATACCCCCGCCCCAACCCCTGACACATATTATATCTCACAGTATTATCTTTGACTCAGACAATTTGAATATCAGTATCAAAAAGAAATACTAAGATGATATATATAAAAAAAAATCCTATTTCAAGGTCAGAGGTGAAGGTCACAGGGACATGAAATTTGCATCTTGCACATCTACTACTCCTGATTAACATTATCGCCAAGTATGAAGAAAATCAGGTTGAAACTGAAGGAGGAGTACAAGAGATTAGATTTTAACAAAAACAATTCCTATTTCAAGGTCAGAGGTGAAGGTCACAGGGACATGAAATTGGCGTCTTTTGCACATCTACTACCCCTGATTAACATTTATGCCAAGTATGAAGTAAATCAGGTTGAAACTGAAGGAGGAGTACAAGAGATTAGATTTTAACAAAAAAAAATCCTATTTCAAGGTCAGAGGTCAATGTCACAGGGACATGAAATTTGCGTGTTGCACATATACTACTCCTGATTAACATTTATGCCAAGTATGAAGTAAATCAGGTTGAAGCTGAAGGAGGAGTACAACAGATTAGATTTTAACAAAAAAAAAAATCATATTTCAAGGTCAGAGGTCAAGGTGAAGGTCACAGGGACATGAAATTTGCGTCTTGCACATCTACTACTCCTGATTAACATTTATGCCAAGTATCAAGTAAATCAGGTAGAAACTGAAGGAGGAGTACAACGGAACAGATTTTGCGGACAGACCGACAGGCTGATTCCAGTATACCCCCTTCAAATTACGTTTGCGGGGGTATAAAAAGCCGAAATATCTCCATAAACTAGAAATATGACTGAAGGTGATGAATACCCCCAGCTGGTGTCTGACAATATACAAATGTATGAGAAATTCAAGGGGCCATAACTCATTTAAAAATAATTCCAGTGCAACACGCCGACAATATGCACAACTAGGCTTGGTATCAATCATTCTTGTGAAGTTATATTGAATTCTGACCAAGGGTTGCTGAGAAATAGTGTTCACAAGAAATGTCCACAGACCAACCGACCGACAAGCGTAACTCCTATATAGCCCCCATATACTAAATATCTGGGGGTATAAAAATAGTTTAATTGTTAAATAAAGGTGAAAACATTGTGACAAAAGGAGAAATTGCTCATCATGAGCAATTTCACCTTTGGGCACAATGTTTCAAAAGTCATCTGCTGCAGAGGCATCAGAAAGCGTCTGTACGAAGGGTTAAACGAAGTCTGTTTTTTGATTGATTGGGGTTTAACGCCGTTTTTAACAATTTCTCAGTCATATCACGGCGGCCAGTTCACCTACTCATGTGTTTCCTGGTTTTCTCACACCAGTATTCCACACAACAATCTTCCCAAGCAACTAAACCAAGTCTGTATGAGAGTGATGATGGTAGATAATCGGCAGAAGGTCCCTAAACGTTTATCAATGACTAAAAAAGATCAGATAATTGTTTTGTTTAACCCTTTTCCACATGCAGACAATTTGTTAAAACATTGAGACAAAAGAAACAAGAGGCCCATGCGGGCCTATGCTCTACTGGAATGATTCTTTGGTCATTTTCAATCCAGAGCATGTATGTATGGGCAACAAAGGAATTTTGACAATTTCAAGGGTCGTAATCCAGTCATGCATAGGCAGATCTGGCTGGTTTTCGAAAGGAACCGAGCTTTCATCAATATTTAACTACCATCTCAGTTGGGTGAAGATCGGATAGTAAATGGAGGCTCTATTGTGTTCACAAGCTGTATTATAGCAATTTTGACAATTTCAAGGACTGTAATCCACTCATGCATTATACAGATCTGGCTGGTTTTCGGAAGGAACCGAGATTTCATCAATATTTAACTACCATCTGAGTTTGGTGAAGATCAGATAGTAAATGGAGGCTATATTGTGTTCACAAGCTGTATTATAGAAATTTTGACAATTTCAAGGGCCATAATCCAGTCTTGCATGGACCGATCTGACTGGTTTTCAAAAGGAATCGAGCTCTCATCAATATTAAACTACTATATAAGTTTGGTGAAGATCGGAGAGTAAATGGAGGCTCTATTGTGTTCACAAGCTGTATTATAGCAATTTTGACAATTTCAAGGGACATAATCCAGTAATGCATGGCCGGATCTGGCTGGTTTTTCGAAAGGAACCGAGCTCTCATCAATATTTAACTACTATCTAACTTTGTAGTAAATGGAGCCTCTATTGTGTTCACAAGCTCTATTATAGCAATTTTAACAATTTCAAAGGCCATAATCCAGTCTTGCATGGGCGGATCTGGTTTTCGAAAGGAACCAAGCTCTCATGAATATCTAACTACTGTATAAGTTTGATTAAGAAACAATCAAAACTGAAGACTTAATCACGTTCACAAGCAATTGTTTAAGGACGCACAGACGACGGACACCACGCCACGGCATAAGCTCTTTTGGCCAGTAGAGCTAAAAACCGTTGATAGTTTCTCCTTTTGCCACAGATTTTCATACTTTTGCCGCAGATTAGTTATATATGGAACAGAGGGATAACCCTTTCCCACAGAGGCTTTTACAAGAGGACCATGAGGCCTGAGATCACTCACCTGAGAAAGTGCTCTTAAAGACTAAAGTTTAAATTTCTAGATCAATAATTACAAGACAAAAATTGCTTACCTACTGCAGACGACTTTCAACTCTATTGATCAATTTCTTTTAAAAAATTATAAGAAGGTCTTCCATCTTTTTGCAGATGTCTTCAAAGAAGTCTGTTCCAGATTTGTATGTGGAAAGGGTCGAACGATGTTAATCAATGAAACTCCATTTTTTCCCTTAACCCTTTCCCCCATATAGATGCTTTCTGACGCCTCTGCAGCAGACGGCTTTTTGAAAACAGTGACAAAAGAAGAAATTTATCAAAATGAGCAATTTCTCCTTTTGCCACAATGTTTTCCACTTATAGTCATGGGTTATCCATTTAATTAAAGAGATTTTCTATATTTTGACAAAATATGTTCAAAGTCGTCTGCTGCAGAATTGTCGTATGAGGGAAAGGGTTAAAGTGAATGTTCCATATAAGTGCAAAATGTTGAACCCATTAAGGGCTATGTTTTTCCACCTATAAAAAGCAGGAATGGAAAAACTTTGTAGGGGGTTGATTTACAAGACGAATTTTGAAGATTTTACCGTATACCATATATGGGAAACCAGCCCTGTCCCACGGATCACAATGAATTGAACTGGATAGAATGGGCATCCAAGAAACATTTGTGCCAAATTATTTTCAAAGCAGGTTTTCTGACAAGATAACTAAAATATAAATACCATACAAGGAAAACGAAACCCCACCACCTGGCGACAATGTTTTTCAATGGATGTAATTATTTGAACAAACCTGATAGAGGGTCACCAAAGGAACATATTACCCTAGGAACATTTGGACAAGAAGATTTTTAAAGTTTTTGAATATTTCCCCCTTTTCTGATAATTAGCAATTTGTCCTTTTGACACAATGTTTGCAATAGATGTCTGCTGCAGACGCATCACAATGTGTCTGCCAGTGGGAAAGATTTAATCAAATTCTGAATGTGATCAGATAACTGTTAGACCAGACAACCATTTACAAACTAGAGATTGCTTTTTTGAAAAAGCGCTTGTCTCCCCATTTGTGTGGCCGTAGGGGAGGAAAAGAAATGATGGAGATGAATTGTGTAGTTTTGGACTGCAGATGAAGCAACAGTGACAATCCTCAGTTATTGAGCGGAAACCATTTTTCAGCTGAAGGTTACCATGACCTTGGCCTTTGACCTAGTGACCTCAAAATCAATAGGGGTCATTTGCTGCTGTCGACCAACCTGCACACCAATTATGAAGTTCCTGGGCCCAAGTAATCTTCAGTTATTGAGCGGAAACCCTTTTTTCAGCCCAAGGTCACCACGACCTTGACCTTTGACGTACTGACATCAAAATCAATAGGGGTCATCTACAGGTTAGGACCAAGCTGCACACCAAGTATTTCCTGGGCATAAGCGTTCTTGAGTTATTGAGCAAAACACATTTTTCAGCTGAAGGTTACCGTGACCTTCGGCATTTGACCTTGTGACCTCAAAATCAAACAAATTCAATAACGGTCATCTCCTGGTTAGGACCAACCTGCACACCAGGTATGAAGTTCCTCAACATAAGCATTCTTTAGTTATTGAGAGGAAACCATTTTTCAGCTGAAGGTTACCATGACCTTGACCTTTAAGCTAGTGGCCTCAAAATCAATAGGGGTCACCTACTGGTGGTGACCAACATGCACACCAAGTATTAACTTCCATGGCCAAAGCATTCTACAGTTATTAAGCAAAAACAATGTTTCAGCTCATTGTTACTGTGACCTTTCAGCTCAAGGTCACTGTGACCTTGACTTTGACCTCAAAATCGAACAAAATGAATAGGGTCTTTTATTGGGCATGGCCAACCTGCATACCAAGTATGGAGTTCCTCGGCCCAAGCGTTCTTCAGTTATTGAGCGGAAGCCATTTTTTACCTCACAAGGTCACCATGACCTTGACCTTTGACCTTCTGACATCAAAATCAATAGGAGTCATCTACTGGTCATGACCAACCTGCATACCAAGTATGAAGATCCTATGCCAAAACGTTCTTCAGTTATTGAGCGGAAACAAGTGTGACGCATGTGACCTTGACCACTGTGACCTTGACCTTTGACCTAGTGACCTTAAAATTATAGGGGTCATTTGCTGACCAACCTGCACATCAAGTATGAAGTTCCTGGGCCCAAGCAAAAACTATTTTTCAGCTCATTGTCACTGTGACCTTTCAAGCTCATGGTCACTGTGACCTTGACTTTAGACGTACTGACCTCAAAATCAATAGGGGTCTTCTACTGGGCATGGCCAACCTGCATACAAGGTATGGAGTTTCTTGGCCAAAGCGTTCTTCAGTTATTGAACGGAAACAATTTTTTACCTCACAAGGTTACTATGACCTTGACCTTTGACCGTCTGTTATCAAAATCAATAGAGGTCAGCTACTGGTCATGACCAACCTGCATACCAAGTATGAAGTTCCTACGCCCAAGCGTTCTTCAGTTATTGAGCGGAAACAAGTGTGACAGACGGAAGGACGGAAGGACGGAAGGACGGACGGACAAAAACAATATGTCATCCCCATGTAATGGGGGAGACATAATTATCCATCTTTAGATTTAACCCTTTCCCTCATTCGACAATTCTGCAGCAGATGACTGAACATATTTTGTCAAAAAATATAAAATCTCTAAAATTGAAAGGATAACCTACGACTAAAAGTGGAAAACATTGTGGCAAAAGGAGAAATTGCTTGTTTTGAGCAATTTCTTCTTTTGTCACTATGTTTTCAAAAAGCTGTCTGTTGCAAAGGCTTCAGAAAGCGTCTATATGAGGGAAAGGGTTAACTAAACAATTCCTTTTACCTATAAATTTATAAATATCTATTAATATTAGTTTAAATCATTGAATAGAATTAAAATATCTGCGACAAAATGAGCAATATCTTATGTTGTCGCAATGTTTTCAAACTGCTGTAGATGTATCAGAATGTTTTCATTATGTGGGAAAAAGTAATACAAATGTTCTCCTTTATTCTGCACCAAAAAACGTCTTGATGTGGCAAAAAGAGAAATTGTTTATAATTATCAAATTATTCTTTTAGGACGATGTTTCAACTTCATTTAATAATTAAAAGTTCACTTAAAGAGATATTTGATAGTTTTGCCAACATGTTTTTGCAGTTGTCTGCTGCAAATTTGTTGTATGTGAATAATTGTTAACTCTTACCCACATTATTATAGACGCTTTCTGACGCAATTGCAGCAATCGACTTTTGAAAACAAAATGCACAAAACAAGTAATTTCTCCTTTTGCCACAATGTTTTCAACTTTTTCAGTAATCATCTCTTCATTAATGGGGATTTTCCATGTTTTTGCCTCAATGTTTTCAAAGTCGTCTGCTGCAAATGTGCTGTATGTGAGCAAGTGTTAAAGGCCTTTTAACTCATCCTGACACCAGTTCATCAGTTGCAATGCTATATATCTCTGCAAGCCAAGGAAGGAATCCAATACTCATGTCCTTCCATTTTAAAGTCCTTTTTGATTTTGTTTTATTGGGGTTTTACGCCATATTCAAGATTAGTTCAGTTATATCATGGCGACACTTCACATATTCATAACTAAACCAGTACTAGGCTAGGAAATGTGCCTTGCCAAGGGGCACTCCTCCATGACCGTTGTGCCGCAAATGGGGATTGATCCCAGGACGCCCTCTTTCAAATCCCCGACGCTAACCACTTGACCAAGGCGGATTCTCTTTTAACACTTTCCCTCATACAACAATTCTGCAGCAGACGACTTTGAACATATTTTATAAAAAAATGGAAAATCTCTATAATTGAATGGATAACCTATGACTAAAAGTGGAAAACATTGTGATAAAAGGAGAAATTGCACGTCTTGTGCAATTTCTTCTTTTGTCACTATGTTTTCAAAAAGCCGTCTGCTGCAGAGGCGTCAGAAAGCATCTATATAAGGGAAAGGGTTAAAGTCTTTGGTATCACCAATTCGAGAGTGAACCCTTGTCTCCTGACTGCCTACTTGCAGGTTGTGACAATACAGGGTAGTTTTAACCCTTTCCTACCTGCATTATTGAACATTGTGAAGCCACTACAGAAGATGACTTTTCAAAACATTGTGACAAAAGGAGAAATTGATCATGATGAGCAATTTCTCCTTTTGCAACATTATGTTTTTTAACTGTATTCAATAATTATATAAACTATCATTTTTAAATAGTTTTGCCTTCATGTTTTAAAAGTTGCCTGCTGTAGATCTGTTGTATGTGGGAAAGGGTTAGATATTGAAGGTGCTGTCGAACTCCAGAAAGTAGATATTATAGTCAAAGATTTAAAACTGTTAAAAAGTTGTCTTGAATTATTAGAATCATAATTCTGGGATAAAATTAGAGTACTGACATTTCACTTTCCAGTACCATAAACACCTAAATTTTAATTGTGTATGCTTCATTTGTACTGGGTAGACATATACCCAGTAATCCAAATTGTGTACATTTTCATGCCTTTCAATTGACAGTTTTTCTATATTTACTGCCAAAATAGTTTTGAACTACTTACTTCTTACTTTGTTTGTTTAAACTTATTTATTTTACATTGATTATGAATTAATTGATTGATTGATTGGGGTTTAACGCTTTCTCAGTTATATCACGGCGGCCAGTTCACCTACTCATGCATTTTCTGGTTTTCTCACACCAGTACTCCACACAACAATCTTCCAAAGCAACTGGCTGCTTTTCCACATAGACTAACTTAGCTCATTGGTGGGAGACGAATGACGCAATGCATTGACTTTTGTCAATCGTCGGAAAGAAAGTAGGCCGAGCCGGGATTCGAACTCACAACCCCTGGATTGACAGCCCGTGTTGCTACCGACTGAGCTTCCGGGGCTCGGCACATTGATTATGAAACAAGCTTTAAGCTTATATTAATTCCTGGATACTTAACCGGAGTACTCGCGCCGTTTGTGAGGAAAAATCTCAAAGGCAGAACCCGCTCATCACAGGATTCGAACCCGCCACCTTTGGTACAAGAGGCCGATGTTCTACCTCTGTACCACTGTCTTCCATATTTGCAGAAGTTTCAACATTTCAAAATTTTGATCACCTTTAATGATTGGGAAACCTGTTGTAGGAATTTAGCAAGTTAACCCTTTCCCTCATATAGACGCTTTCTGACGCCTCTGCAGCGGACGGCTATTTGAAAACATAGTGACAAAAGAAGAAATTTCACAAAACGTGCAATTTCTCCTTTTGCCACAATGTTTTCTACTTTTAGTCATATGTCATCCATTCAATTATGGAGATTTTCTACTTTTTGACAAAATATGTTCAAAGTCGTCTGCTGCAGAATTGTCGTATGAGGGAAAGGGTTAAGGGTTAACAGACAAATATTCTGCAAGTTTACAAAATTTAATATTCAAAGCCATTAATCTTTTCCCAACAACTCTGAACAGATCTTTGGCAAAACTATGTAAAATCTGTTTAACCCTTTCCCGCATATAGACGCTTTCTGACGCCTCTGCCGCAGACGGCTTTTTGAAAACATGGTGACAAAAGAAGAAATTGCTCAAAAACAAGCAATTTCTCCTTTTGCCACAATGTTTTTAACTTTAAGTCATAGGTAATCCCTAATCTATTAGAGAGATTTTCTATTATTTGACAAAACATGTTCAAAGTCGTCTGATGCAGAATTGTCGTATGAGGGAAAGGGTTAAATGAAAGAATCATCAAATAGTAGAGTGGACAACATTGTGGTGATAGGAGAAATTGCTCATCAAATAGTAGAGTGGACAACATTGTGGTGATAGGAGAAATTGCTCATCAAATAGTAGAGTGGACAACATTGTGGTGATAGGAGAAATTGCTCATCAAAAGTTGTCAGCTGCAGTTTCATTTAACCCTTTTCCACATACAACAAATCTGCAGCAGAGGACTTTGAAAACATCTGAGCAGAAACATAAGTAACGGTATATTTACTGAAAACAGTTGAAAACATTATGACAAATTGAGAAATTGCTTGTTTTCAGCAATTTCTCCTTTGTCACAATGTTTTCACAAGTCGTCTGCTACAGATGCTGCAAAATGCATCGACAAGTGGGAAAGCGTTAAATGTGTCTGTAAGTGAGGAAGGGAAAAAAGTATTCAAAGATGGCTAAAATCTGCCATTCCCATCTCCAGCAGGACTTTGATTACAGATAAATCACATAGCTGTCTCGCCAAAAAGTTAACATAAAAGAGCCTTTGAGAATCCAGAATCACATGCTCTTTTCAGTTCTTTAAATATTGCTTTTGTTGATGGTCATTTCAGATTTTATCATTCTCAGATTTTGCTTCTCTTGCTTTAACCCTTTCCCTCATATAGACGCTTTCTGACGCCTCTGCAGCAGATGGCTTTTTGAAAACATAGTGACAAAAGAAGAAATTGCACAGAACGTGCCATTTCTCCTTTTGCCACAATGTTTTCCACTTTTTGTCATAGGTTATCCATTCAATTATGGAGATTTTCTATTTTTTGACAAAATACGTTCAAAGTCGTCTGCTGCAGAATTGCCGTATGAGGGAAAGGGTTAACATTGTACCAGATTTGACTTTTCCTCTCTCTGTATGGAGTTTTACACTACTTTTAACAGGTTTTTCCCCGTTATTTCATGTGTAAGTTACCCGTATTACTTGTCCATTTATCCTGACACCAGCGATAATGCAATCCTTAGATGGCCAAGAGGGGAAAACCATCACTACCATTTTTAAAGTCTGACTGTGACCTGGTCTGTGATTGAACTCGCAATCTCCCGTACATATATAAGTGGATGCTCTACTGCCACAACACTGAGGTGGTCTTGACTTTTCCATTTATGCCCATTACAAAGTCACTAACAAGCCTTCTCCATTTTGAGCTTCGTCTTGCTACTGCTGATCAAACCCATCAAGTTATTTTTGTGTCATCTGTTTTAATTGGTCATAAGCAAATTCATTCTCGAAACTGACCAATCAAAAGTGCCAAAAGATTTCTCTTCTTAGAAATAGTTCCCATTGACTACAATCTTCACAATTTGTTTACAACACACACAATAAATCCTCCTTAGAGACAGGGAGTTAATCATTTATCTAATATATTCTCAGGATTGTATGCTTGATTAAATTGTTATATCTCGAAACAGAGTTAAATGCACTTTTGGAAAAGGAGAATTTGCTTGCTTTGAGCAATTTCATATGCCACTATATATTGAATTTTTTTCAACAAGAGGGCCATCATGGCCCTTGATCGCTCACCTGATTTTTTTTGATATTTTTTTTCACTTTAGCTATATAAGCCCCGACCCCTGTTGGCCATAGTTTCCGACCAATCAACTTGGCTTGAAGAAATCTGATAGAGGGTCACCCTAGGAACATTTCTACAAAATTATTTGGAAATCGGTCTAGTGTTTTGGAGGAGAAGATTTTTTAAATTTTCATTATAGCCATATAATGCAAAATAGCCCTGCCCACTGGCGGCCATGTTTTTCGACCAATCAACATGGCTTGAAGGAATCTGAAAGTAGGTCACTTAAGGAACATTTCTACAAAATTATTTGAAAATCAGCCTGACACTTTCGAAGAAGAAGATTTTTTAAGTTTTCACTATAGACATACAGTCAAACTTGCGATCAGCAGCCACCCAAGGGACATGATGAAACTGGCTGCTTAAGACAGGACCTGGTGGCTGCTTATCACAAGTTTCATGACTTGGTCGGATTTGTTCAAGTCAGTTGACATAATATTACATATGTAACTGTTAGGAATAGTCATTACATTACAAATAGTAAATTGTCTTTATAAACTTGTATTTAAACATTGTTATGAAGATTTGTAGCTTTTTTCTATCAAATATTTCATTGTGCTATCTATTATTTAGTTTAAACCGACGTTTACAACTAACTTGACTATCAAATACTTTTTTACTTCACTTTGAAATTCGCCGAATAACATATCCGGAAAAAAATAGCGTCCGAATCTAGGTCTACTTCTTGCAGAAAGTTTTACTCGATAATCTTTAGATTTAAAATGGAAATGGCAATATAAATTGACTTGGGGCTTCAAATGGACATTAAATTTCGTTTTAACATATAAATGTACTTTCTTTCGGTCTAAATCGCCCATAAATGTCTTTTTCAATTTATCAATTTTGCCCGACATAGTAAACAGAAAATAAACCAAAATCGCAACTTCTTGTTGATGAATCATACAACTATCATTCGGCACACGTCGGCTGTTTTCGGTAACCTAGATCTAACATGTAAACAGATTACGCGTATGAAAAACCCCGACAATGTGATTGTCACAGTATGCTTTATTACCTGTATGTATTAAACACCGATCATTTAACACCTTGCAAATCCAAGTCGTGTGTTGGTTGATTGACCGTTGAACACAATAAGATTACAGTTAATCTCGACCAATTAGTGTGGCCGCTGGCCGCGTTTCAAAGGGGACCGCTGATCAAGGCAGTTTATAGAGTATAATTGCTTGGGAGGGATTTAAAGTGACCGTTTAACGCCGGTGACCGCTGATCGCATGTGACCGCTTACACAAGTTTGACTGTATAAAGCAAAATAGCCCCGCCCCCCTGGCGGCCATGTTTTTCGACCAATCAACATGGCTTGAAGGAATCTGATAGAGGGTCATCCAAGGAACATTTCTACAAAATTATTTGACAATCTGACAATCAGTTTGGAAGAAGAAGAATTTTGAAGTTTTTTTCATTTCGTTGCCATGGAAACCAGAATTCTGCATGGATCTTAAAAATTTGAAGGAAATCTGTTGAGGTCATTGAGAGGATGCTTTCTGTGAAGTTTCATCCCAATTGACCCACTGGTTACTGAGGAGAAGAAGTTGACGCACAACGGACGACGCACACCGCACGACGGACAAAAGGCGATCCCAATAACTCACCTTGAGCAAAGCTCAGGTGAGCTAAAAATGATTCCTCAATTATAGAGAGTTTCCATATTTTTGCCTAGATGTTTTCCAAATTTGTCTGCTTTTTTTTCGTATGTGGGAAAGGGTTTAACATGAACTGATTGTGTTGATATTAATCTTCTCAGCTGGAAACTAGCAGAAGGCAAGAAAATGACGCCTGCTTTTTTCATATCTCAGGCTACTCAAACAGGAATTTATTTACACATAAGATTTATGTCTTAGAAATAAAACATAAGAAGCTGTGTAAATTGTCAAAAGTTGATATTCTTTGCACTTTTCATTTCTTTCATGCTTACCAACCTTTAAATAATAGTTTAACCCTTTCCGTTTTTTTGAAAACATTTGTTTTGTTTGTTTGTTTGGAGTTTAACGCCGCTTTCAACAGCTTTGGTCATATCACGGCGGTCAGTGCACCTACCCATGTTTTCCTGGCTTTCCCACACCAGTACATGTACTTTCAGTAGTTATCTTCATAATTTGAAACAAGATGGCCATTTAAGATGGCCCTAAACTGATCAACTGAATATTTCTAAAGTGTTTACCTAAACGAGTCTATGTAAAACAAGTGATCCCCAGGGTGGGGCCATTTTTGACACCAGGGCTATAATTTGATCAATCTTGGTAGAGGTCCACTAGATGGAGTTAGATTTCAAATATCAACTTTTAGACAAGATTTTTTAAAGTTATCTCCTATACAAGTATAATATTATGTAAAACAAGTGACCAGGGATGGGGCCATTTTTTACCCCAAGTTTCGGTAGAGGTCCACTAGATGAAGCTAGATACTAAATATCAAAACTTTTAGACAAGAAGTTTTTTCCCTATACAAGTCTATGTAAAACAAGTGACCCCATGGGCTATAATTTTATTATGTTTAAAGCTAAAAGTTAACGACGGACAGAAAGTGATCAGAATAGCTCACCTTGAGCCTTTGGCTCACAGGAAATCTAAAAATCATGCATATATTTTGAAAAACAATAAATCTTGAGTTTTTACCTCACAACCGTGGGGTAGGAGTTATCCATTTCAAATCATGAGACTCACGATTGAACCTGGAGGGTTGGTAAGCAAGTTCTTTTTCAGTAGATGTTGTTCATAATCATACAACATAAAACTTGGGGAATCCAACTTTTTGGAGACAAAATCATTTGACTTTTCTTTCGCAAAAAATATGGCAGCTTCTCTTTAATTATAAATTGGCATTCTTCAAACATTGTAAGAAATGTCTATTCTACCAAGTTATTTAAAAATCTTCAGACACTTTTTGTCCAGAGACCTTTATCTTATCCAAACAAGACCCAGAAATAAATGTCTGTTACCAACATCTAGCCAGTTATTTCATATATATGCATGATCTCCTAATCTTTTACACAATCAATTGTTAAATGTTTTACGTGGCTTTGACAATTTATCAGTTATTTTCCTGTGTTTCCTGGGCAACTTTTTGATACATCTGCAAGGGTAAATTCCTATGCTTAGATTTTATGAATTTGAATCTTATACTGTAGCAGACATCACCAAGCTATGACCTTCAGCCTTCAATTATGACCTCTATTTCATATGAAATTTTATGGAATACTGCGCAGAAATGAAAGTGCTTAATTGAGTGTGACTTCATTTTGTACAGACATATTATGATAACCACTGCAACCTTAACCTTTGACCTAGACTGCCTGAATGCAAACTCATCCAAGCTCTCTTGACACAGTTCTATTGTAAACAGTATGAAGGAAAGCTACAAACAAACTAGAATGGAGTACTCAGCGGAGCACGTGTGTCAACTGCACCTGCTCATTGAAAGTGATGAAAAAGTGTGATGGACAGACAGACAGACGGACCAAGAGAGGCCGGACAAAAAACAAGAGGGCCAAGATGGCCCTAAATCGATCACCTAATTGATAGTAAATTAGTAGCAAATATTTAACTGCAAATATCTGGGAAAATTTTATCAGGTAGTGTAAATGAAACTGCAAAGGAGTGGACACTTCTCAAGAAACAGCTTATCAGTAAAGGCCATTTATATCTTGAAATCTAACAAGAACTTTAATAAGAATGGAATTATAAAGTTTTTGTCATTTTGCACCTTTCCTGATGCCGCCTTGCTGCCCTGTTTTTCAACGAAATCAATATGGCTTCAACAGTTTATTTAGAGGGTCACTTAAGGAACATTTCTACCAAATTATCTTGCAATCGCACAAGTAGATTATGGAGGAAAAGGATTTTAAAATTTGGGTATTTTTCTCACTTTCTGATGCCGCAGCAACCAAAGTTATCAATGGAATTTAAATCTTTGAACAATTTTGAAAGAGGACCACCAAAGGAACATTCTTGATACGTATTATATTTTCTTAAAATCAGACAAACACTTTCATAAAAATGGAATTTTCAAATTGTGTCATTTTGCCCCTTTTCTGATGCCGCCTGACTGCCATGTTTTTCGACCAATCAGTATGGCTTGAACAGTTTTTATAGAGGGTCACCCAAGGAACATTTCTACCAAATTATATTTGAATCTGACAGGCAGATTCGGAGGAGGAGATTTTTAAAGTTTGGACATTTTGTCCCCTTTCTGATGCCGCAGCAACCAAAGTTCTCATTGGAATTTTAATCTTTGAACAATTTTGAAAGAGGACCACCAAAGGAACATTCCTGTGATGTTTTGTGGAAATTGGTCTATTGGAATGGTAGGAGTTGGTTGTCATTTGTAGCTAAAAGTTCAATTTACCCCTTTTGAGATGACGCCTGGTTGCTATGATTGTGTAACCAATCAAAACGCATTAATCAAATTAAATAGAGGATCATTACAGTAAGATTCATATTATATTTTCTTAAAATCAGACAAGCACTTTCATAAAAATGGAATTTTCAAATTCTGTCATTTTGCCCCTTTTTTGATGCCGCCTGACTGCCATGTTTTTCGCCCAATCAGTATGGCTTGAACAATTTTTATAGAGGGTCACCCAAGGAACATTTCTACCAAATTATATTTGAATCTGACAGGCAGATTCGGAGGAGAAGATTTTTAAAGTTTGGACATTTTGTCCCCTTTTCTGATGCCGCAGCAACCAAAGTTCTCATTGGAATTTAATCTTTGAACAATTTTGAAAGAGGACCACCAAAGGAACATTCCTGTGATGTTTTGTGGAAATTGTTCTATTGGAATGGTAGGAGTTGGTTGTCATTTGTAGCTAAAAGTTCAATTTACCCCTTTTGTGATGACGCCTGGTTGCTATGATTGTGTAACCAATCAAAACGGCTTAAACAAATTAAATAGAGGATCATTACAGTAAGATTCGTATTATATTTTCTTAAAATCAGACAAGCACTTTCATAAAAATGGAATTTTCAAATTTTGTCATTTTGCCCCTTTTTTGATGCCGCCTGACTGCCATGTTTTTCGCCCAATCAGTATGGCTTGAATAATTTTTATAGAGGGTCACCCAAGGAACATTTCTACCAAATTATATTTGAATCTGACAGGCAGATTCGGAGGAGAAGATTTTTAAAGTTTGGACATTTTGTCCCCTTTTCTGATGCCGCAGCAACCAAAGTTCTCATTGGAATTTAATCTTTGAACAACTTTGAAAGAGGCCAACCAGAGGAACAGTCCTGTGATGTTTCACGGAAATTGTCCTTGGAGTTTGGGAGGAGATGATGTTTAAAGCTAATAGTTAACGCCGGACGGACGGACGGACGACGGACGACGGACAAAAAGTGATCAGAATAGCTCACCTTGAGCCTTCGGCTCAGGTGATCTAAAAAAGTAATCCCTAAGTGCCTACCACGCTACGCGGGGTGACACAACAAAAGTGCTAGAGCAATAACATATTTTTTGTAGTTCAAAGTATTATAGCCTCTTTCATCTCCTGTGATAATGAAACTTTCCAGCCACGAATGAAAGTGCTGGAGAAATCATGTCCATCCGTTCATATGGATGGATAAAAGGTCAATTAAGGGTAAACAATATTATATCATAAATGACGTCGCCGGGAGTGTAATAAAGCCATTGTATAAATTGCGCATTCAACTAGTGTAATAACAATGCTACGTAACGTCATAATGAAAAGCATTGAAAATGACCGCGCTATATAGCGACGTTATATATATTTTGCGCTAATAATCGTCGAATTGGAATTTATGATATAAATAGAATATAACATTCGAGGTCATTCAATACAAAATTTTATTAAACTCATTTAATAAAATGTCGTATTGAATGACCACGAATGTAATATCCTCTTTTTATTTGTCCCCCAAATTCTATAGTGTTGGCGTAAACAGTTAACAAGATGTACAATGAGAACATTGTCATCCCACTGTTCCTCTTACCTGTAGCCAGTATTGCTAAACATTTTTAATGTGAATAATCTCCTGAATACAATTTATGGACACACAAAATTTCATGACCTAAGCGCATACATTATTTAACCTTTTCCCTCATATAGAGGCATTGGCAGGCAACTATTGAAAACATTGTGACAAAGGGAGAAATTGCTCATAATGAGCAATCCCTCCTTTTGCCACAATGTTTTCAACTCTTTAACAATTACAGAGAATTTTCATATTTTTGTGTTGTATGAGGGAAAAGGGTTACATTATTTTTTAATAAAATAATCCAAGACTTAACCAAGACCTCTCTGATGAAACAAGAAGGGAACAACAAATTATTAACCAAAATTATTCTACATTATTGCACTGGGACAATAACAGAACATTTTACAGCAGCGAATTTGCACTTATAATATGAGCTTGTTCATGGTAAAACTGCCTCGGCTGTGTAGTGGTAGAGCATTCGCCTCGGTGCGGGAGGTCATAGGTTTGATCCCCAGGTCATACCAAAGACTATAAAAATGGTAGTAATGGCTGCCATCCTTGGCGCTCAGGGTTGCAGGGTTTAAGCATTGCGACTGACTGGCTGGTGTCAGGATAAATGGACCTGAAGTTCTGGTAACTTACCTGGATATGCCGCGATATAACTGCAGATTTGTTGAAAGCGGCGTAAAATACCAAACAATCGATCAACCTGTCCATCTAATCAAGATCTAAACTGTTCACATAATATACTTACAAAAGATAAGCTTCCGTCAACTTGTGTGGATTCTGATCAGATTGACTAGATAAGGACGAGTAAACCAGTCTTTTCCCCACCTTTATCTCTCTTATAACTCAATCAAACCCTATGTTGTGGGTACTCAAAAGAATCGTCTCACTGAGACGATTCTTTTGAGTACCCGCAACATATCGTTAGAGTGTCAAATAATAATTTTGGAATGTGTAATACGCACATTATCTAGATCTCTGATGATGTACAGGAGGTTCTGACTACACACTGTTCAGATATGTCAGCTTGTACCTTTTCTCATGCACTGAATCAAAATCGAATTTGTTATTGTCTGCAGGAGACATCAGCATAAATGAAGACAAATC
The DNA here is from genome assembly GCA_031761405.1 of Serripes groenlandicus. Classification (NCBI taxonomy): domain Eukaryota; kingdom Metazoa; phylum Mollusca; class Bivalvia; order Cardiida; family Cardiidae; genus Serripes; species Serripes groenlandicus. Next base: position 33,056,227 of record JASEVX010000006.1, read on the forward strand.
CAGCCGTCTGTTGCAGACGTAATGTCATTCCAAATTAACGTTCCATGACAACATAATCTTCATCAAAATATGATCTACACAGATATAATGGTCATAACTTGTCTCCTATCACAATAAATCTTTCCGACATGCAACACCTCTGCAGCAGACAACATTGAAACAAGAGGGCCATGATGGCCCTCGATCTCTCACCCAATTTTTTTTTTTCACTTTAGCCATATAAGGCAAAACAACCCTGCCTCCTCGCGGCCATGTTTTTTTATTAACAAAAACCATATGGCTGGAAGGAATCTCAAAGAGAATGATCCAAGGAACATTTCTACAAAATTATTTAAACAAGAGGGCCATGATGGCCCTGGAATCGCTCACCTGATTTTTTTTTTTTTTCACTTTAGCTATATAAGCCCCGCCCCCTGGTGGGCATAGTTTCCGACCAATCAACTTGGCTTGAAGGAATCTGATAGAGGGTCACCCTAGGAACATTTCTACAAAATTATTTGAAAATCGGCCGGACATGTACTTTCGTAGAAGAAGATTTTTAACTTTTCACTATAGCCATATAAGGCAAAATAGCCCCGCCCCCCCTGGTGGCCATGTTTTTCAACCAATCAACTTGGATTAAAGGAACCTGATAGAAGGTCATACAAGGAATATTTCTACAAAATTATTTGAAAATCGGTCTGACACTTTGGGAGGAGAAGATTTTTTAAGTTTTCACTATAGCCATATAAGGCAAAATAGCCCCGCCCCCTGGCGGCCATGTTTTTTGACCAATCAACATGGCTTGAAGGAATCTAATAGAGGGTCATCCAAGGAGCATTTCTACAAAATTATTTGAAAATCTGCCAACCAGTTTGGGAGAAGAAGATTTTTTAAGTTTTCACTATAGCCATATTAGGCAAAATAGCCCTGCCCACTGGCGGCCATATTTTTCGACCAATCAACATGGCTTGAAGGAATCTGATAGTGGGTCACTAAAGGAACATTTCTACAAAATTATTTGAAAATCGGCCTGACACTTTCGGAGGAGAAGATTTTTTAAGTTTTCACTATAGCCATATAAGGCAAAATAGCCCCGCCCCCCTGGCGGCCATGTTTTTCGAACAATCAACATGGATTGAAGGAATCTGATAGAGGGTCATCCAAGGAACATTTCCACAAAATTATTTGAAAATAGGCCTGACACTTTCGGAGGAGAAGATTTTTTAAGTTTTCACTATAGCCATATAAGGCAAAATAGCCCCGCCCCCCCTGGCGGCCATGTTTTTCGACCAATCAACACGGCTTGAAGGAATCTGATAGAGGGTCATCCAAGGAACATTTCTACAAAATTATTTGAAAATATGCCAACCAATTCGGGAGAAGAAGAATTTTGAAGTTTTTTCGGTTTCGTTGCCATGGAAACCAGAATTTTGCATGGATCCCAAAAATTTGAAGGAATTCTGGTGAGGTCATTGAGAGGATGCTTTCTGTGAAGTTTCATCCAAATTGACCCACTGGTTACTGAGGAGAAGAAGTTGACGCACGCCGGACAAAAGGCGATCACAATAACTCACCTTGAGCAAAGCTCAGGTGAGCTAAAAACACATTGTCTTCAATAGTTGTCTGCAGCAGATATACGTCCAAATGCTCTTCATGAGGGAAAGGGTAAGGTATCAGAGAACCAACTGTAACAGTTCTTGCGATCTTCATCACAAATTTGGCTTGAGTGGAGCCACCATAGCATTGTTTTTAACGAAGGGGACTATCTATCCAGGGGTTTTGTGTTTAAACCTAAACTTTACCATTCATTCTATCCTTTTATTTACACAATCCATTGTGACTAGTGTCATTAATTTTCAACCAGAGGGTTAAATATTCATTGTGAAAAGGTAGCCAGTTACCTGCGAAGTTATGGTGCAAGACAGTGTTCTGGCGGACGTGATATAATACCGTTGAAAATAGCATCAAACTTCTATCAATGAATCTAACACTTTTGAGGATTGATTGATTGATTGATTGATTGATTGATTGGTGTTTTACGTCACTTTCAACGATGATTCAGTTATATCATGGCGTTCCCTGGGTAAGTTACCTGCAGTTCTACTTGTCCATTTATTCTGACACCGGCCAGTCAGTCGTGATGCTAACCCCACAACCCTGAGTGCCAAGGAGGGCAACCATTACTTCCATTTTCAAAGTCTTTTGTTTGACCGTGCCCGGGATCAAAACCTGCGACCTCCAGCATCAGATGTGGATGCTCTACAGCTACACCACTGAGGCAATTCTCAATTAGCAAGAAGAGGGATATATATAAATCAAGAAATAGCAATTATTGTCACCTGTCTGGCAGCAAAATCTCACATTATATTTCGAGAGCTTGGCATGAAACGGTTGTAACTAAAAACCTATTTCGAAAACCCTGGTTTAGGGACAATTTTGACACCTTTGTAAACAATGCAAATTTAGGTGCCATTGCTCAGAACGAGCAATGGCACCTAAATTTCCATTGTTTACCAAGAAAAATTAGTTTATAAAGACTTCATGGCGAGGTGATTAACCTTGATAAAAAAATACAAATTTTAGTTACATTCATTCCACGCCATGCCCTCGATTTGCAAACCCAATCTTGTCTTACCTTAACCCTTTCCCTCATACATCAAATCTGCAGCAGACGACTTTGAACATATTTTGTCAAAAAATAGAAAATCTCTATAATTGAATGGATTAAACCTATGACTAAAAGTGGAAAAAATTGTGGCAAAAGAAGAAATTGCTCGTTTTGGGCAATTTCTTCTTTTGTCACTATGTTTTCAAAAAGCCATCTGCTGCAGAGGTGTCAGAGAAAGCGTCTATTTGAGGAAAAGGGTTAAATGGAAAGTAAAATTACTGAAGAAATTTGAAGAAGTTGTGGCAAATGGAGAAATTGCTCATTATGAGCAATTTCACATTATGTCACAATGTTTTCAAAAGTCGTCTGCTGCAGAGGCATCAAAAAGCATCTATATGTGGGAAAGGGTTAAACATTTTGATTGTGATTTTAAACTGATCCTAAATACAACAAATCTGTAGTTGACGACTTTGAAAATATTTGATTAAACTATGAAAGCTCTTTATATGGGTAAACAAATCGGCGGCGATGTTTCCCGTCAATAGGTAATGTGTATGAACTTTGCAAAACTTTGCTATACCGTCTTTCCAAAATTTTTGTCCAGAGTGGATTTTTCGATGCGGTCACGATTATGATACGTTTTGATAATTATTTGGATGAAAAGAAAAAATCGAAACAAAAAAACCTTATATAGAGGAAATAATTAAATATGATAATATGTACTCGATTATGAAAGAGCAAAAGTAATTTTATGTGAGATCATTTGCATTTAATAATACTCGTCGACTATTTCTAAAACGAGTTCAAATAAGAACTCCTAAGGGTTTTCTGACTTTCAAGAAATTACAAATCCAAATTCCTGTAATATGACGTCATTGTATTAGCGTAACGTCATCATAGTATGACGTCCTTCTATTAGCGTTACACGCTGTGGTTGATGTCTTTGAAAACATTTGGTTAAACTATGAAAGCTCTTTATAAATGATGGAACAATTCTTGATTAAAATTGAAAGCGTTGTGGCAAAAGGAAAACATTGCTCATTGAATTTATTTCGCATTTGAGCTGCTTATTTTCAGAGAATTCTGGTGCTGGGTTCTTGCATGGCACATGATTAACTCTTAACCCTTTCCCACATACATCAAATCTGCAGTGGACAACTTTAAAAACATCTCGAAAACATGGCAATTCTCTATAAATGAAGGTTTAATTACCGTAAAAAGTTAAAAATGTTGTGGCGAAAGAAGAAATTGCTTGTTTTGAGCAATTTCTCCTTTTGTCATAATGTTTTCAAAAGTCAAGTACGGCAGAAGCTACAGAGGCGTCTATATGAGGTAAAGGGGCATCCATCTACTGGGTGATAAAACTAGTTTAAATCAGTTAGGCTTAAGTTATAACCTAATAATTATGGGGCATCAGATTTTTCATTGGAGATATAATTAAATATCTTAGAAATAGAAATGTTCTTTATTGCATTTATTTGGAAGATCCATACTTAGGGAGTCCATTTTCTGAATTTCTCAATAGATTAGATAAGATTAGGTTAGATAAGATTATATTACATATTTTTATCCCTTTTTCCCCATGTAGAATATGCATTATGACATTTTGTATCTTGGCAGCAAATTTTATCAAGTTAAAACTCTCATTTATGGAAAGTTTTCATATATTTTCAATGTCGTCTGCTGCAGATTTGTTGTATGAGTGAAAGGGTTAATTAATACAACATGCATGTTTTTTGACATGAGCAATTTCTTTCTACTTTTGCCACAATATTTTAAGTTTGTTTTTATTCTTGAAGCTGCTTCCATAGAGACTTTCCATATTATTGCCTCAATATTTTCAAGATAGAAAAAGTTGTGGCAAATCGAGATTTTGCTGCTCATCATGAACATTTTTTTTCTTTTGCCATAATGTTCCCAAAAGTTGTCTGTTACAGGTGCATTATAAGTAACACTTCAAAGAGGTTAACCCTTTCCCACGCTTCCTGACGCCTCTGCAGCAGACGGCTATTTGAAAACATAGTTACAAAAGAAGAAATTGTTCAAAAAGAGCAATATCTCCTATGCCACAATGTTTTCCATTTTTAGTCATTCAATTATAGAGATTTTCTATTTTTTGACAAAATATGTTCAAAGTTGTCTGTTGCAGAATTGTCGTATGAGGGAAAGGGTTAATAATAATACTATCATTTATAGAGATTTTCTATATTGTGAACTTGATAATTTCAAAGTCGTCTGCTGCAGATTTGTTGTATGTGGGAAAAGGTTAAAGACAGGATTAATTACCATCAGATCTTCGCAGACAGATAATCCTCTAATAATGCACCGTGAAATGTGTTCTTCTCGTTATTTACTGCTGTATTTTAATACACTTATAGTGCCATAAGGGCTCAATGCCCGTAGTAATAAACCGAGAAAAAAGGATGTTGTCGTGATTGAGGTTTCTAGTGTATTTTTTGGTTTTACGTCGTTTTAAACATTATTTCAGTTATATCACTGCAACAGTTTACTTATTCATGATCCCTGGGTCAACAAACCAGTACTAGGCTAGGAAATGTACACTCCACCATGGCCGCTGCATCTGGAAATTTAAACCAGGAATGAAAAAATGTTAAGATTACATTATGATCTGCTTTCCAGAAAAGGGCATAAATCCCTTTCCCATTTGCTGATGCCTTTTGAGGCATTTGCAGTAGACGGCTTTAGAGAACATTGTGACAAAAGACGAAATTGATCTTTTTGACGCAGTGTTTTCAACCAGACTCTATAGTTCTCAGATCATCCATTTATAGATCTATCTAGTTTTCATATTTTTTTCTAGATTTTTTTTAATGTTGACTGCAGCAAATTTGTTGTGTGAGGAAAAGACCTGAATAGAGTTACAAGAAATATATATCATACACAGACCAAGTTAAATCCATTTGCACAGATTTAGAAAGCTTCTTCGTTTGTCTGTCTTATAATCCCATCTAGACTGTCAGAAAAATCGGTCCTCTTGCCAGTGCAACGCAGTATATCAGTCCTCTAATCCCATCTAGATTGCCAGTGCAATGCAGTAAATCGGTCTTAAATCTTTATATGTAGCAGACGTCTTTGAATATATATCTAGGCGAAAATGTGAAAAAACAAGAGGGCCATGATGGCCCTGGATCGCTCACCTTAATTATACAATGTACTGCAATGCAAAACACATCAAGACAATTATTCTGAATGCAACCTCCACAGTGTTAACAATATTTTCCTTCATTTGGCCTAGTGATCTATATTTTTTTACCTGATATGACCCATATTCCAACATGGACTAGATATCATCAAGACAACATTCTGACAAAGTTTCAACTTGCTCAAAGTAAAAATGCGGCCTCCGGAGTTTGAACAATATTTTCCTTTATTGACCTAGTTTCTGATCCAATATGACCCATATTCGAACTTGACCTAGATATAATTCAGACAAACATTCTGACCAAACTGCTGAAACACAAAATGCGGCATCCAAAGTGTTCACAAGATTTTCCTTCAAATTGATCTGGTGACCTAGTTTTTGACCCAGCATGACCCATATTCAAACTTGGCCTACATATTATCAAGAAAAACATTCTGATAAAGTTTTATCATGCTGAAATTAAAAATGCAGTATCCAGAGTGTTAACAAGATTACCCTTCAATTGGGCCTAGTGACCTAGTTTTTAACCCGGGATGACCCATATCCGAACTTGGCCTAGATATCATTTAGACAAACATTCTGACCAAATTTCAAGCTGCTGAAGCAAAAATTGCGGCATCCAAAGTGTCAACAAGATTTTCCTTCAATTTGACCTAGTGACCTAGTTTTTGACCCGGCATGACCCATATTCGAACTTGGTTTAGATATCATTCAGCTCAACATTCTGACAAAATTTCAAGCCGCTGAAGCAAAACATGCGGCTTCTACAGAGTTAACAAGATTTCCCCTCAATTTGGCCTAGTGACCTAGTTTCTGATCCAATATGACCCATATTTGAACTTGAACTAGATATCTTTAAGACAAACATTCTGACCAAATTTCAAGCTGCTGAAGCAAAAAATGCGGCATCAAAAGTGTTAACAAGATTTTCCTTCAATTTGACCTAGTGACCTAGTTTTTGACCCGGCATAACCCATATTCGAACTTGACCTACATATCATTAAGACAAACATGTTGACAAAATTTCAAACTGCTGAAGCAAAAATTGCAGTCTCTGGAGTGTTAACAAGATTTTCCTTCAATTTGACCTAGTGACCTACTTTTTGACCCGATGTGACCCATGTTCGAACTTGACCTACATATCATCAAGACAAACATTCTGATAAAGTTTCAACATGGTCAAGTTGAAAATGTGGCCTCCAGAGTGTTAACAAGATTTCCCTTCAATTCGACCTAGTGACCTAGTTTTTGACCTCATATGGCCCAGTTTCGAACTTGTCCAAGATTTTATGGAGATGAACGTTCTGATAAACTTTCATGAAGATTGGATGCAAAATGTAGCCCGTAGAGTGTTAACAAGCTCAAATGTTGACGACGCACAACGCACGACGCACGACGCACGACGGACGGACGCCGGACAAAATGTGATCACAATAGCTCACCTTGCACTTCGTGCATAGGTGAGCTAAAAATGGGAATGAAAATTTAATTTTTGAAAAAGAGTTGAAAAGAGTTGAAAAACTTGTGATAAAAAGCATAAATTGCTCATCATGCAATTTCCTCCTTTTGCCACAATGTTTTAAAAAGATGTCTGCTGCTATCAGAAAAAGTCAGTATAGTGGGAAAGGGTTAATTAATAATTTCTCTTTCAGCTCATTTGAGAAATTATGTTATATGGAAGCAACATAAGTAACAGCTTTCCTTGGTCCAGATGACATTTGGTTTCCTTGCAGAAGAAAACTACGGACAAATATGTTTGGGAAGGAAGAGAAAAATAGCTCAATATATATATATATACAAAATCACAAAATCTTCTGGCTTCAATACCATAACTATGTACATCGTTTGAGATTTTTGTCTGTGTATTTATTTATTTATTGGGGTTTTATGCCGCTTTCAACAATATTTCAGTTATATATTTAAATTTAAACATATTTTATTCTATAAAGTAAGGCACACAAGCAACAGTACAAACATTAAGTGCGAAAAGGATTGGAACGAAAGCTTACAGCTTATATAGTTCCTCTCCATCTGACGCCTCTGCAGCAGACGGCTTTTTGAAAACATAGTGACAAAAGAAGAAATTGCACAAAATGTGCAATTTCTCTTTTTGCCACAATGTTTTCCACTTTTAGTCATAGGTTATCCATACAATTATAGAGATTTTCTATCTTTTGACAAAATATGTTCAAAGTCGTCTGCTGCAGAATTGTTGTATGAGGGAAAGGGTTAAGCATCCATCATGCAGACAGTGGAATTTACATGGAGAATATTCATTACATATTTTCCCTATTTAAATAGAATTGCATATCTGATTTCCCTCATATTGATGCTTTCTTACTCCTCTGCAGCAGACGACTTTTAAAAACATTGTGACCAAATGAGAAATTGCTCATAATGTGCAATTTTTTCTTTTGCCACAATGTTTTTCACAGACTATCGATAACTAAACTTTCATTTATAGAGATTTTTTCATATTTATGCCCATATGATTTCAAAGTTGTCTGCTGCAGATTTGTTGTATGTGGAAAAGGGTTGTAACATTCATCAGGTTTCTACAAACAGAAGTGCTCCGAGGAACACATGTGTCACCTGCAATTCGAGATGTCCAATAGTCATAAAGTCATACATCTGAGCATGACGATGGATGGATTGATTAGGGATTAACTCCGTTTTCAAAAATCACGACAGCCAGTTCACCTACTCATGCCGGTTTCCTGGCTTTCTCATGCCTGAGAACTCCAAAACAACATGCTTTCCGAGCAACTAAAAGCTTTTTTCACATGTTAGCCGATTTGTGAAAGGAGAATGACACATGTCAAAGAGAGAACATTATGAAAGTATTTTGAAAACATTCGTGTCAAAAAGAGAAATCACATGCATGTGGGAAAGGGTTTACTATAGCCACGTACAGTTTTAAAACTTACTTAACACATGCCTATAATGTTCACAAAATCCATTGAAATAACAATTAGGATAGATAAATAAATAGATCTTTATATTACAAGTCCATAAGTACGTCCATAAGTACATAGTCATACATACATATTTATTATGCATATGCAATTCAAAAGGATCAAGTATCAATCATTGTTTCTTACGGAATAACAAACAAACAGGAACATAATAAAACACTAAAATACTTGTAAATAAAGTTCTTTTACACTTTAGCGTAGAATTTGCATGAGAACAAGATGTTCTTTCTATAACCCTTTCCATCATACGACAATTCTGCAGCAGACGAATTTAAACATATTTTGTCAAAAAATAAAAAATCTCTATAATTGAATGGATAACCTGTGACTAAAAGTGGAAAACATTGTGGCAAAAGGAGAAATTGCTCGTTTTGAGCAATTTCTTCTTTTGTCACTATGTTTTCAAAAAGCTGTCTGCTTCAGAGGCGTCAGCAAGCGTCTATATGAGGGAAAGGGTTAAATGCATATTTCAAATAATTTGTGAGCAGGAAGAGTTCTTTTCTATTTTGTGCTTTAAATAGTTTGTACCAATTTTATCATACTCCGTCTGACATAATAATATAATGGGGATCTATACTTATCGCATTTCCAGTACTTTGATTATTATGGGCATTTCCAAAGAGCTTAATTGTTCCTGACAATTTTGATCATCATTTATTGACCCAGATCAGGTTTCAGGTTTCGGATCATCACTAAGATAGTTACATAATATCTGCAATTTCTTCTTTTCTCAATATTTTCAACTAAAGTACAATATTTACTGTCAGAGCAGGTGACTCTTATTTTACTAGAAGGCTTTGATTTATGTGTTGAAACATGTTGTAATCCAGTCAATCTTCCGACCTCGTCTGAACCCGCTTCTATCGTTTTGTTCGGTATTTTCCACGGGGAGTTTATTATATTGATCATAGTAATATACACTGGAAGTATATAGCTTCTTTCATAACAGATTAAAGGTAAAATCAAAAATACACCTTTTGATTTGATGAACAAATCCGTCTCAGAAACTAATAACATTTGTAGAAAGATTTTCAGACAGGTCCTGAGGACCTGTCTTTTAACCCTTTCCCACATACAATGCTCTGCAGCAGACGACTTTGAAATACTCTGGAGAAAAATATGGAAATTCTCTTTATGTAAAAGTTCAGTATTATAATAGAGTTGAAAACAATGTGGCAAAAGGAGAAATTGCTCATCATGAGCAAGTTCTCCTTTTGTCACAATGTTTTCAAAAGTCGTCCGCTGCAGAGGCTTCAGAAAACCGTCTGCATGTGGGAAAGGGTTCATTTCAAGGCTCAATTCTTATAAGAATTCCTCCTGAGTGTTTAATCTACCCAGTGTTTGTATCCCCTGCTTCTAAGGCAGGGAGACAATTAAGGATTACTTCTATGTCGTCTCTCGGTCCGTCTGTCTGTCCTGCTTTGCATTATAATAAACTTTGTTTCTGTTTGGCGGATTGACTTCAAACTCGCAACACTTGTACTTAGTGATCAGGAGAATGGAACAATACAATAACTCAAGTACACAATGTAACATGCCTTTTTTTAGTGACAGTTATTTCACTATTTTATTTTGTTTCTTGTTTGAACATTTTCTCACAAACGTTCTAATACGTCATCTGTTCTGTGAACTTAGGGTTAGACTCGTAAAAGTTATTGACATGTCAGCATCAAAAGGAGCAAGCAAGGCTACCTCCCCTCCTGAAACAAAATATGCCTCAGGAAGCCTGTAACTGTATTCAAGTGTCACTGAATGTCATGTGGAATTTATGGATGATTGATGGCTGTTCTAGGCTCTCTTTAATGAGGGAATATTTATTACAGTTAGTGGTTTTTGTAACTTCCATCTCTGAATCTAATGAATGAATGTATGGCCCATTGACAGCTAAGGTCATTTAGCGCGCATCTAAATTTAGATGAGAAGTACATGTAGTTTTATTAATAATAGAATATGTTTGATAGAACTATATAATGGAATATAATGGAAGTAGAAACAAGTTCAAGGTAATGGGGAAAAAAAGTATGATTTAATATATATGTATATGAGATGGTCATACAAGAAAATCCGTCCCCATCCATAAATGGACCTCCAAACAACAGGAGAATCTCGGAATTTAAGGAATCTCTGATGTCGTTACTTATTCACGATTGTTCTCAATAAGTCAATCTTGCTAAATATGCTTATTTGGCTAATGTTTTCCTTCATCCAGACAACTGTTGACATTTTCAAAGCAGAAGACTTGATACTGACATCCAACACAACAGTAGTTATTTGTTTTTTATGCTGCTTTCAACAATTGTTCAGCTATACCACAGCTTTTCCCTGGTAAGTTACCAGTACTAGACAGTCAGTTGTAGGAATCCTCTGTGGTAGAGTGGTTAGCATCGGGGATTTGAAACCGGCTGTCCCGGGTTCGATCCCCCGTCGCGGCACTACGGTCATGGTGGAGTGCCCTTGGGCAAGGCACATTTTCTAGCCTAATACTGGTTTGTTTACCCAGGGATCATGAATAAGTGAACTGTCGCCGTGACATAACTGAAATAGTGTTGAAAACGGCGTAAAACCCCAATAAAACAAATCAGTCAGTTGTAATGCTAACCTTGCAACTATGAGCGCCCCGGAGGGTAGCCATTACTACCATTACCACCAAGTCTTTGGTATGACCCGGCCAGAGATCCAACCCACACCCGAAGCGGACACTCTACCAATACACCAACACAGAGGCGGTCCGAAACACAATAAACATTACGGCATTTAATGACAAAATATGTACAAAATCGTCTGCTGCAGAATTGTCGTATGATGGAAAGGGTTAACTCTGAAACATGTTAAAACTATTAATTTGGCATAGATAAATTCAGATCACATGACTAATACGAGATGCCCAAGAGGGCCAGTATCGCTCCACGGCCATCATAAAGGCAAAAATCTCCAAACAGCCCTGGCCCCTGGTGGCCATGTTTTTGACCAACCACCATGGCTTAAAGGAATCTTGTAGAGTGTCACCCAAGGAATGTTTCTGCAAAATTATTTGAATATCAGCCTGACACTTTCGGAGGAGAGGATATTTTAAGTTTTTACTATAGCCATATAAGGCAAAATATCCCCGCCCTCTGGTGGCCATGTTTTTCAACCAATCAACATGGCTTGAAGGAATCTGATAGAGGGGCATCCAATGAACATTTCTACAAAATTATTTGAAAATCAGCTGAACACTTTCGGAGAAGAAGATTTTTTAAGTTTTCACTATAGCTATATAAGGCAAAATAGCCCCGCCCCCTGGCGGCCATGTTTTTCAACCAATCAACATTTCTTGAAGGAATCTAATAAAGGGGCACCCAAGGAACATTTCTACAAAATTACTTGAAAATCGGCCAGACACTTTTGGAGGAGAAGATTTTTTAAGTTTTCTCTTTAGCCATATAAGGCAAACAGCCCCGCCCTCTGGCGGCCATGTTTTTTAACCAATCAACATGGCTTGAAGGAATCTGATAGAGGGTCACCCAATGAACATTTCTACAAAATTATTTGAAAATCAGCTGAACACTTTCGGAGAAGAATATTTTTTAAGTTTTCACTATAGCTATATAAGGCAAAATAGCCCCGCCCCCTGGCGGCCATGTTTTTCAACCAATCAACATTTCTTGAAGGAATCTAATAAAGGGTCACCAAAGAAACATTTCTACAAAATTATTTGAAAATCGGCCTGACACTTTCGGAGAAGAAGATTTTTTAAGTTTTCACTATTTTTTTCTTTTGGTTGCCATGGAAACCAGAATTATGGATGGATAAAAAACAAAAGGCCCATGAGGGCCTATGCTCTACTGGTATGGTTCTTTGGTCATTTTCAATCCAGAGCATGTATGTATGGTGAAGATCGGATAGTAAATGGGGGCTCTTTTGTTTTCACAAGCTGTATTATAGTAATTTTTACAATTTCATGGGCCATAATCCAGTCTTGCATTGGCGGATCTGGCTGGTTTTCAAAAGGAACCAAGCTCTAATCAGTATTTAACTACTATCTAAGTTTGGTGAAGATCAGATAGTAAATGGAGCCTCTATTGTGTTCACATGCTCAATTACAGCAATTTGGACAATTTCAAGGGCCATAATCCAGTCTTGCATGGGCGGATCTGGCTGGTTTTTGAAAGGAACCAAGCTCTCATGGATATCTAACTACTGTATAAGTTTGGTTGAGATACAATCAAAAGTGAAGACTGTATCATGTTAACAAGCTCTTTTATAGCAATTTTGACCATTTCAAGGGCCATAATCCAGTCATACATGGGCGGATCTGGCTGGTTTTCGAAAGGAACCGAGCTCTCATGGATATCTAACTACTGTATAAGTTTGGTTGAGATACAATCAAAAGTGAAGACTGTATCGTGTTAACAAGCTTTTTTATAGCAATTTTGACCATTTCAAGGGCCATAATCCAGTCATGCATGGGTGGATCTGGCTGGTTTTCGAAGGGAATCGAGCTCTCATGGATATCTAACTACTGTATAAGTTTGGTTGAGATACAATCAAAAGTGAAGACTGTATCGTGTTAACAAGCTCTTTTATAGCAATTTTGACCATTTCAAGGGCCATAATCCAGTCATACATGGGCGGATCTGGCTGGTTTTCGAAAGGAACCGAGCTCTCATGAATATCTAACTACTGTATAAGTTTGGTTGAGATACAATCAAAAGTAAAGACTGTATCGTGTTAACAAGAAATTGCTTACGGACGCACGGACGGACGGACGCACGCACGGACGACGGACAAATCGCCACGACATAAGCCCTTCTGGCCTTTGGCCAGTAGAGCTAAAAATTGAAGGAATTTAAGAGAGGACATTGAGAGGATGCTTCCTATGAAGTTTCAATCAAATTGACCAAGTGGTTAGGGAGGAGAAGTCGTTTAAAGGAAAAAGTTAACGCACAACGGACAATTCGCCATGACATAAGCTCGACTGGCTTTCAGCCAGTGGAGCTAACAAGGGGGCAATGAGGCCCTGGATGTCATTTGGTGCTTTTCTTCAGCAAACGACTGGAAAAGTAAATTTTGTTCTCCTTTTCCGGTTATATATTCAACTCTGACACATTTTAAAACTATTTGCTCAGATAATTTCATATCACATAACTTAAATAAGAGGGCAATGAGGCCATGGATGGCTCACCTGAGAATGTGGTCTAAAAATCAATATTTAAAGGCCATTAAATTATTCAGATCAATGTAACTTAACTTGTTGCATCAACTTTCTCTTGTATCATATTATTATCAGATGTAGTTACCACCGTTTATCTATCAAGCCCTTCAAGTTTAATATAAGAGTACATCTTATTTACCAGCTGACAGATAGTGTTACTAGAAATACATCACCAAGAACCGATTCATTGCCACCGGGGGTCATTATTTCTGATGTTAGATGGTGGATAAACTCTAGTCAAACAAATGATGTGTCAGGGTTATGAGGGGAAATGTCTTAACTCTTTCCCACCTACAGCAAATCTGCAGCAGATGACTTTGACAAACAAGAGGGCCATGATGGCCCTGGAATCGCTCACCTGATTTATTTTTTCACTTTAGCTATATAAGCCCCGCCATCTGGCGGGCATAGTTTCCAACCAATCAACTTGGCTTGAAGGAATCTGATAGAGGGTTACCCTAGGAACATTTCTACAAAATTATTTGAAAATCGGCCTGACACTTTTGGAGGAGAAGATTTTTTAAGTTTTCACTATAGCCATAAAAGGCAAAATTATAAGCCCCGCCCCCTGGCGGCCATGTTTTTTGACCAATCAACATGGCTTGAAGGAATCTGATAGAGGGTCATCCAAGGAACATTTCTATAAAATTATTTGAAAATCGGCCTGACACTTTTGGAGGAGAAGATTTTTTAAGTTTGCACTATAGCCATATAAGGCAAAATAGCCCCGCCCCCCCTGGCGGCCATGTTTTTCGACCAATCAACATGGCTTGAAGGAATCTGATAGAGGGTCACCGAAGGAACATTTCTACAAAATAATTTGAAAATCGGCCTGACACTTTCGGAGGAGAAGATTTTTTAAGTTTGCACTATAGCCATATAAGGCAAAATAGCCCCGCCCCCCCCTGGCGGCCATGTTTTTTGACCAATCGACATGGCTTGAAGGAATCTGATAGAGGGTCACCTAAGGAACATTTCTACAAAATAATTTGAAAATCGGCCTGACACTTTCGGAGAAGAAGATTTTTTAAGAATTTTGAAGTTTTTTTCATTTCGTTGCCATGGAAACCAGAATTCTGCATGGATCCCAAAAATTTTAAGGAATTCTGGTGAGGACATTGAGAGGATGCTTTCTGTGAAGTTTCATCCTAGTTGACCCAACGGTTACAGAGGAGAAAATGTTGACGGACGACGGATGACGGACGCCGGACATAGGGCGATCACAATAACTCACCTTGAGCACTTCGTGCACAGGTGAGCTAAAAATAATATGAGATAAGAAATTGGTTGTGTACTCTCCCACTATCCAAAGATGTTGATCCCTACCAGGTAGAGGGTGTGTAGTTAGTAGATTCAATCATTTTCTCTTGAGGTGTCTAGTAGTAGAGCTAGATTCTGACTGAGGATTGGAGTGTAAAATGCCTTTGATTCTGATTTTGAATTCACGTTTGGTTTCGCCCACATATTGTTTCTTACACAGTTTAAATGTCAGTAATCTTTT
Organism: Serripes groenlandicus; assembly: GCA_031761405.1. Taxonomy (NCBI): domain Eukaryota; kingdom Metazoa; phylum Mollusca; class Bivalvia; order Cardiida; family Cardiidae; genus Serripes; species Serripes groenlandicus. The sequence continues at coordinate 33,071,650 of JASEVX010000006.1, forward strand.
TTAGTTGTACAGGGTCCCTCAGTCAACAATAATATTTGAGTTTGGTATAGGAGCTGTTTGTTTTGAGTTTAACGCCGCTTTCAACAGCTTTGGTCATATCACGGCGGTCAGTGCACCTACCCATGTTTTCCTGGCTTTCCCACACCAGTACTTACACAACATTCTTTCGAAGCCACTGACTACTTTCTCACATGGATCAGAGGTGAGAGGCAATGGAAAACATCGCCCGAAAGAATGTCGCCGCAACCGGGTATCGTATAGGAGCTGTAGACAGTCATCAACAAAGTTTGTGATTGACACCAATTTATGACCTTGACCTTTGTGAAAGTAGTATGACACTTCTATAGCTTTGTTTTGCAATAAACCTAATATCATATTGTTATCAGATGTAGTTACCACCTTATATCATAAAGCCCATCAAGTTTAATATAAGAGTACATCTTATTTACCAGCTGACAGATAGTGTTACTAGAAATACATCACCAAGAACCCATTCATTGCCACCGGGGGGGGGGGGGGGGGGGGGGGGGGGTCATTATTTCTGATGTTAGATGGTGGATAAACTCCAGTCAAACAAATGAAGTGACAGGGTTATGAGGGGAAAATGTATTAACCCTTTCCCACATACAACAAATCTGCAGCAGACGACTTTGAAAACATGAAAAATCTCCATAAAAGATAGCTAAATTGTTAAATAAATTTGAAAACATTGTGGCCAAAGGTGAAATTGCTCATCATGAGCAATTTCACCTGTGGCCACAATGTTTTTAAAAGTCATCTGCTTCTGTTGCATCAAAATGCCTCTGCAGTTGGGAAAGGGTTAAGCAGCATAAAAAAAAAACTTAACCCTTTCTCACTTGCAGTTGCATTCTGCCGAGCAGAGGACTTAGGAAAACATGGCATCATAAAGAGAAATTGCTTATCTTTAGCAAACAAGTGGCCCAAGAGGGCCAGTATTGCTCCACTACATTAGGCAAAAAATAAATCACTAAAGCCATATAGGGGAAAACAGCCAAATGGTTGCCATATCAACATGGTTTGAAGGAATCTTAAAGAGAGTCACCTAAGGAACATTTATTCAAAATTATTTTAAAATCGTCCACATACTTTTGTCAGAGAAGATTTTTAAAGTTTGCACTATAGCCATATAAGGAAAAACTGCCCACGCCGCGCCCCCTGGTGGCTATGTTTGTTTTACCAATCAACCTGGCTTGATTGAATCTGATAGAGTCACCCAAGCAACATTTCTACAAAATTATTCGGAAATCGGCCAAATATCGCCCCATGACGACCATGTTGTTGCGTTCGTTGCCTGTAGATTGTTATCGAGGCAATTGTTGACGACATATTATGACGGAGAAAATGTAATCACAATATATCACTTGGAGCACTTGGTGCACAGGTGAGTTCAAACTGGGTTAACAAATCATAACTATCAATAATGTTTGAATGATTGGGGTTTAATGAATGTATATTGTTTTATGGCGCATCGACAGCTAAGGTCATTAAGCGCGCAATTAAATTTAATTATTCATGATCCCTGGGTAAACAAACCAGTACTAGGCATATTGGGGTTTAATGTCGTTTTTAACATTTCTCAGTTGGCGGACAGTTCACCTATTCGATCATGCATGTCCTGGTTTTCTCACACCAGAACTCCACACAACAATCTTCCAAACAACTGGCAGCTTTTCCACATAGACTTAGCCCATTGGTGGAAGACAAATGACGCATGTTGCATTGACAAAATATGTTCAAAGTCGTCTGCTGCAGAATTGTCGTATGAGGGAAAGGGTTAACCACAAACACACAATTATCAATGAAACACCCAGACATGATTACTGGTTTGCGGACTAGTAATTGTAAATATGGTCTTAAACTACAAACACACAACTATCAATGGAATACACACACATGATTACTGGGTTGCCGACATGTAAAGTAAATATACAACTATCATAGTAACTTCCATACATGTTAACTGGGAAACTAACATGTTAGGTAAATAAGGATTAAACTAGAACTATAAGTGAACTCACAAAAGAAAATATTTCCGAACGGAATAATCCTTCTTCATGCACATCCTCAGGTTGTGTACTGCAACTGTGTAAATTCTCATCAGTATCAGTCCAGCGGTTCAGGAGGACTTGCGCATAAAAGCCATATGGACAGACAGACAGAGTGATTCCAATATACCCCCCAAAACTTTGTTTGCGGGGGGGGGGGGGGGGGGGGGTATAAAGACTATCAAATAATATCAACAAGCAAATTCATGAAATTTCTATCCCCCGCTTGGAGGAAATATTGTAGGAAAAAAGTGCGGAAAACCGGAAACGGACGGACGGAGGGAGGGACGGACGGAGGGAGAAAGGGACATGACCATACCACAATAAAACGGTTGTATAAAAAAAGGTTCACATTTGTGGCAGTTATTGCACGGAAACGGCAAGAAACAACATTTTTTGTTAAATAAGGGGCCATAACTCCACCAAATAAAGTCTGCCGAAAGTGACGATCGAAGTTGGCCTAGCCCTTAAGGCATTTAACCTTGTTACCAAGTTTGAAAAAAAAAGGTTCACATCTGTGGCAGTTATTGCACGGAAACAGCAAGAAACGACATATTTTGTTAAATAAGGGGCCATAACTCCACCAAATAAAGTCTGCCGAAAGTGACGATCGAAGTTGGCCTAGTCCTTAAGGCATTTAACCTTGTTACCAAGTTTGAAAAAAAAAAGGTTCACATCTGTGGCAGTTATGGCACGGAAACAGCAAGAAACGACATATTTTGTTAAATAAGGGGCCATAACTTCACCAAATAAAGTCTGCCGAAAGTGACGATCGAAGTTGGCCTAGCCCTTAAGGCATTTAACCTTGTTACCAAGTTTGAAAAAAAAAGGTTCACATTTGTGGCAGTTATTGCACGGAAACAGCAAGAAACGACATTTTTTGTTAAATAAGGGGCCATAACTCCACCGAATAAAGTCCGCCGAAAGTGATATTCGAACTTGGCCTAGCCCTTAAGGCATTTAACGTTGTTACCAAGTTTGAAAAAAAAAGGTTCACATTTGTGGCAGTTATTGCACGGAAACAGCAAGAAACGACATTTTTTGTTAAATAAGGGGCCATAACTCCACCAAATAAAGTCCGCCGAAAGTGACGATCGAACTTGGCCTAGCCCTTAAGGCATTTAACGTTGTTACCAAGTTTGAAAAAAAAAGGTTCACATTTGTGGCAGTTATTGCACGGAAACGGCAACAAACAACATATTTTGTTAAATAAGGGGCCATAACTCCACCAAATAAAGTCCGCCGAAAGTGATATTCGAACTTGGCCTAGCCCTTAAGGCATTTAACGTTGTTACCAAGTTTGAAAAAAAAAGGTTCACATTTGCGGCAGTTATTGCACAGAAACGAAGTGTGACGGACGGACAGACGGACGGACGGACAAACCGAAATTAATAACCCCCCTTTTTTTCTTCGAAAAAGCGGGGGATAATAAAACACCATGCCTAATGGTTAACTGACATGGTGATGGGACAAGACCCCTTTGTGCTAAAAGCTTACAGTAAAATGGGATCAAATGTGTGACAGCCTTTGTTTAAATGATTGGCAGCCAAGATCCAATTTCATACTTGTTTCCTTACAACTCTAAAGAGATGGATGACAATATTGTTTGTTGGATCATGATTTGTTTTTATATTAGTGTCACTCTCTGTTCACTTGTAATTTGTCATTATATATTGTTTTATGAACCAGTGGCCTAGATACTAGAGATAACCCTTTCCCACATACAGGAATTCTGCAGCAGACAAGTTTGAAAACAGCTAGGCAAAGAAATGGAAAATCTCGACAAATGATGATATAGTTATTGAATAGAGGTGAAAACGTTGCAGCAAATGGAGAAATTGCTCATCTTCCTTTGACCTCCGACCCACATGTAAATAGATAAAGGTACATGTTTAACCCTTCCCCTCATATAGACGCTTTCTGACGCCTCTGCAGCAGACGGCTTTTTGAAAACATATTGACAAAAGAAGAAATTGCACAAAATGTGCAATTTCTCCTTTTGCCACAATGTTTTCCACTTTTTGTCATAGGTTATCCATTCAACTATGGAGATATTTTATTGTTTAACAAAATATGTTCAAAGTCGTCTGCTGCAGAATTGTCGTATGAGGGAAAGAGTTAACACCAGTACTTTTTTAATGGCATTAACATTCAACCCCTTTCCCACATACATACAACAGATCTGCAGCAGACAACTTTGAAAACATACAGGCAACAATATGAACAATATGGGTAATCTATATAATTGAAAGTATTTTTACTGAATAGAGTTGAAAACATTATGAGCAATTTCTCCATTTGTCACAATGTTTTCAACTCTATTCAATATTTATACTTTCGTCTGCTGCTAAATTTTCAAAACAGAATACCTCTAAATCTCTCTGGACAGGGGAAGGATTTAGATTCTGTTTATCCCTTTCCCGTACAACAAAACAAGAGTACGTCTAAATCTCTCTGGACAGGGCAAGATTTAGATTCTGTTTATCCCTTTCCCGTACAACAAAACAAGAGTACGTCTAAATCTTTCTGGACAGGGGAAGGATTTAGATTCTGTTTATCCCTTTCCCGCGTACAACAAAACAAGAGTACCTCTAAATCTCTCTGGACAGGGGAAGGATTTAGATCCTGCTTATCCCTCTTCCGCGTACAACAAAACAAAGAGTACCTCTCAATCTCTCTGGACAGGGGAAGGATTTAGATCCTGTTTATCCCTCTTCTGCGTACAACAAAACAAAGAGTACCTCTCAATCTCTCTGGACAGGGGAAGGATTTAGATTATGTTTATCCCTTTCCCGCATACAACAAATCTTCAGCCAAAGACTTATAGCGAGATTATAGTTACTGAAAAAAGTTGAGAGCATTGTGGCAAAAGGAACAAGAGGCCCAAGAGGGCCAGTATCGCTCCACGACCATAAGGCAAAAATAAAATCTCCAAACAGCCCTGCCCCCAATGAACATTTTTACAAAATTATTTGAAAATCGGCTGAACACTTTCAGAGGAGAAGATTTTTTTAAGTTTTCTCTTTAGCCATATAGGCAAAATAGCCCCGCCCTGTGACGGCCATGTTTTTTTACCAATCAACATGGCTTGAAGGAATCTGATAGAGGGTCACCCATGGAACATTTCTACAAAATTATTTGAAAATCTGCTGAACACTTTTGGAGAAGAAGATTTTTTAAGTTTTCACTATAGCTATATATATAAGGCAAAATAGCCCCGCCCCCTGGCGGCCATGTTTTTCGACCAATCAACATTTCTTGAAGGAATCTAATAAAGGGTCACCCAAGGAACATTTCTACAAAATTATTTGAAAATCGGCCTGACACTTTCGGAGAAGAAGATTTTTTAAGTTTTCACTATATTTTTCTTTTGGTTGCCATGGAAACCAGAATTATGGTTGGATCAAAAGAATTTGAAGGAATTTAAAAGAGGACATTGAGAGGATGCTTCCTATGAAGTTTCAACCAAATTGGCCAAGTGGTTAGGGAGAAGAAGTTGTTTAAAGGAAAAAGTTAACGTACGCACAGATGCACGCACAACGGACAATTCACCATGACATAAGCTCGACTGGCTTTCAGCCAGTGGAGCTAAAAATTGCTTGTTTTGAGCAATTATTCCATTTCTCACAATGTTTTCAAAAGACGTCTGCTACAGGGGCGTCAAAAGGTGTCTATATGTGGGAAAGGTTAAAAGGGAGAAAGCCTAGTTTTATATTGAACTGGACATTGTTCGATATTATTCACAGAATAGATTTGATTAGTGGTGCTTTTCAAAGGCCAGTATAGGACAATTCCACAATCAGATGAAAGATGTTTGGTCCATTAGATTTTTCAAAAGAACCCCTGTTAGTTCATTGACAGAGTTCCAAGCCTTTCTCTCATAGAAAATCTACTGTTTTGGTGCCTCTACAATGTACTTGAGACCCTTTCCCACATTCACTTTGACGTAACTATAGAAGAATACTTCTGAGAACATTTATGCAAAAGGAGAAATTGGTCATAATGAGCAATTTCTCTTTTGCCACATTATGTTTTCATCTCTATTATGCAATATATACTACTTTTAATTATTGAGATTATCATTACTTCGGCAAAGATATTTGCAAAGCCATCTGCTGTAGATTTTATTGTGTGTCGAAAGTGTTAACCCTTTCCCTCATGTAGACACTTTTTGACGCCTCTGCAGCAGACAGCTTTTTGAAAACATAATAACAAAAGAAACAAGAGGCCCAAGAGGGCCAGTATCGCTCCACGGCCATAAGGCAAAAATAAAATCTCCAAACAGCCCTGGCCCCTGGTGGCTATTTTTTTTACCAACCACCATGGCTTAAAGGAATGTTTCTGCAAAATTATTTGAAATTCGGCCTGACACTTTCGGAGGAGAGGATATTTTAAGTTTTCACTATAGCCATATAAGGCAAAATAGCCCCACCCCCTGGCAGCCATATTTTTCAACCAATCAACATGGCTTGAAGGAATCTGATAGAGGGTAAGCCTAGAAACATTTCTACAAAATTATTTGAATATCAGCCAAACACTTTCGGAGGAGAAGATTTTTTAAGTTTTCACTATGGTCATATAAGGCAAAATAGCCCCGCCCTCTGGCTGCCATGTTTTTCGACCAATCAACATGGCTTGAAGGAATCTGATAGAGGGTCACCCAATAAACATTTCTACAAAATTATTTGAAAATCGGCTGAACACTTTCGGAGAAGAAGATTTTTTAAGTTTTCATTATAGCTATATAAGGCAAAATAGCCCCGCCCCCTGGCGGCCATGTTTTTCAACCAATCAACATTTCTTGAAGGAATCTAATAAAGGGTCACCCAAGGAACATTTCTACAAAATTATTTGAAAATCGGCCTGACACTTTTGGAGGAGAAGATTTTTTAAGTTTTCTCTTTAGCCATATAGGTAAAATAGCCCCGCCCTGTGACGGCCATGTTTTTTTACCAATCAACATGGCTTGAAGGAATCTGATAGAGGGTCACCCATGGAACATTTCTACAAAACATTTTGAAAATCTGCTGAACACTTTTGGAGAAGAAGATTTTTTAAGTTTTCACTATAGCTATATAAGGCAAAATAGCCCCGCCCCCTGGCGGCCATGTTTTTCGCCCAAAGAAATAGCTTATCAGTAAAGGCCATTTGTATCTTGAAATCAAACAACAACTTTAATAAGAATTTAAATATAAAGTTTTGTCATTTTGCCCCTTTCCTGATGCCACCTTGCTGCCCTGTTTTTCAACAAAATGAATATGGCTTGAACAGTTTTTGTAGAGGGTCACTCAAGGAACATTTCTACCAAATTATCTTGCAATCGGACAAGCAGACTATGGAGGTAAAGGATTTTTAAAATTTGGGTAGTTTTCTCTCTTTCTGATGCCGCAGCAACCAAAGTTCTATACAGAATGTAAGTTTTTAAACAAATTTGAAAGAAGACCACCAACAGATACTTCCTGAGAAGTCAAGATGAAATTGGGCCAGTGGAATGGTACGAGTTGTCATTTGTAGCTAAAAGTTCAATTTACCCCTTTTATGATGACGCCTGCTTGTTATGATTTTGTAACCAACTAATATGCTTGAACAAATTAAGTAGAGGATCACTGAAGTAATATTCCTATTCAATTTCCTTAAAATTAGGCAAGCACTTTCATAACAAGAGGGCCATGATGGCCCTGGATCGCTCACCTTAATTATACAATGTACTGCAATGCAAAACACATCAAGACAAATTATTCTGAATGCAACCTCCAGTGTTAATAAGATCTTCCTTCATTTAGCCTAGTGATCTATCTATATTGTTTTACCTGATATGACCCATATTCCAACATGGACTAGATATCATCAAGACAACATTCTGACAAAGTTGCTCAAAGTAAAAATGCGGCCTCCGGAAATAGAATAATGTTTTCCTTTATTGACCTTGTTTCTAACCCAATATGACCCATAATCGTACTTGACCTAGATATCATTCAGACAAACATTCTGACCAAATTTCAAGCTGCTGAAGCAAAAAATGTGGCATCGAAAGTGTTGACAAGATTTTCCTTCAATTTGGCCTAGTGACCTAGTTTTTGACCCTACATGACCCATATTCAAACTTGGCTTAGATATTATTTAGATAAACATTCTCATTACATGTAAAGCTGCTGTAGCAAAGAATGCGTATTCTACAGAGTTAACAAGGTTTTCCCCTTAATTTGGCCTAGTGACCTAGTTTCTGACCCAATATGACCTATATTTAAACTTGACCTAGATATCTTAAAGACAAACATTTTGATAACATTTCAAATTTCTGAAGCAAAAAATGCGGCCTCTAGAGTGTTAACAAGATTTTCCTTTAATTAATTTGACCAAGTGACCTATTTTTTGACCCAACATGACCCATGATCGAATTTGATTACATATCATCAAGAAAAACGTTCTGATAAAGTTTCATCATGCTCAATTTAAAAGTTTCATCATGCTCAAGTTAAAAATGCAGTATCCATAGTGTTAACAAGATTATCTTTCAATTTGGCCAAGTAACCTAGTTTTTAACCTGGCATGACCCATATTCGAACTTGGCCTAGACATCATTCAACTCAACATTCTAACCCATGTTCAAACTTGACCTACATATCACCAAAACAAACATTCTGATAAAGTTTCAACATGCTCAAGTTGAAAATGTGGCCTCTACAGTGTTAACAAGATTACCCTTCAACCTAGATATCATTCAGCTCAACATTCTGATTAAATTTCAAGCTGCTGAAGCGGCTTCTACAGTGTAAACAAGATTTCCATTCAATTCAGCCTATTGACCTAGTTTCTGACCCAATATGACCCATATTCAAACTTGACCTAGACAAATTGCGACCTCTAGAGTGTTAACAAGATTTTCCTTCAATTTGACCTAGTGACCTACCTTTTGACATCAAGACAAACATTCTGATAAAGTTTCAACATGCTCAAGTTGAAAATGTGGCCTCCAGAGTGTTAACAAGATTTCCCTTTAATTTGACCTAGTGACCTAGTTTTTGACCTCATATGGCCCAGTTTCAAACTTGTCCAAGATTTGATGGAGAGAATGTTCTGATAAACTTTCATGAAGATTGGATGCAAAATGTAGCCTGTAGAGTGTTAACAAGCTCAAATGTTGACGACGCAGGCCGGACGCCGGACAAAATCTGATCACAATAGCTCACCTTGCACTTTGAATGGAAGTTTCAAAAATTGTCATTCGCCCCTTTTCTGATGCAGCCTGACTGCCATATTTTTCGACCAATCAGTATGGCATGAACACTTTTTGTAGAGGGTAACCCAAGGAACATTTCTACCAAATTATATTGGAATCTGACCAGCAGATTCGGAGGAGAAGATTTTTAAAGTTTGGACATTTTGCCCCCTTTCTGATGCCGCAGCAACCAAAGTTCTCGATGGAATTTATATATCTTTGAACAATTTTGAAAGAGGACCACTGAAGGAACATTCCTGTGATGATTTGTGGAAATAGTTCCTGCGGTTTAGGAGGAGATGATGTTTAACGACAGACGACGGACAGAGAGTGATCAGAAGATCCCCTTGAGCCTTCAGCTCAGGTGATCTAACAAGAGAGACAGTTACCAGTTTTCAATTTTCATTGATCATATTTATGAAACATATAATTAATTTGGTTTGATAACATAATTATTATCTCTTGTGATTTTACCCACTAAATACAATTGCAAATGCATGTTCAGTTTACTAGTGATTTTACCCACTAATAACAATCACATGCTCAGTTAACCAGTCATTTTACCCACTAATAACAATCACATGTTCAGTTTACCAGTGATTTTACCCACTAATAACAATCACATGTTCAGTTAACCAGTCATTTTATCCGCTAATAACAATCACATGTTCAGTTAACCAGTCATTTTACCCTCAAATAACAATCACATGCTCAGTTTACCAGTGATTTTACCCACTAATAACAATTGCATGTTCAGTTTACCAGTGATTATACCCTCTAATAACAATCACATGCTCAGTTAACCAGTCATTTTACCCACAAATAACAATTGCATGCTCAGTTTACCAGTGAATTTACCCACTAATAACGATCACATGTTCAGTTTACCAGTGATTTTACCCACTAATAACAATCACATGCTCAGTTTACCAGTGATTTTACCTACTAATAACAATCACATGCTCAGTTTACCAGTCATTTTACCCGCTAATAACAATCCCATGTTCAGTTTACCAGTCATTTTACCCTCTAATAACAATCGCATGTTCAGGTATCCATTTGTTTTACATCGGTAATCATCATACATGATTGGATTCATGTATCAAAAAGTAATGGCGAACATATTAACTCTATATCATTAATAAGAATGTTGTTTAATTAACCCTTTCCCTCATACAACAATTTTGCAGCAGACGACTCTGAACATATTTTGTCAAAAAATAGAAAATCTCTATAATTGAATGGATAACCTATGACTAAAAGTGGAAAACATTGTGGCAAAAGGAGAAATTGGTCGTTTTGAGCAATTTCTTTTTTTGTCACTATGTTCTCAAAAAGCCGTCTGCTGCAGAGGCGTCCAAAAGCGTCTATATGAGGGAAAGGGTTAATTGGCTGTATAGACCAATCACTCACGAAAAAACAAGATCACAAGATTGTTTTATTGCAAGATTTATTGTCATAGGCCAGCCTCAGAGGATCAGTAAACAAATATATAATTTTTGAAATCTAATTAAGAAGACAGTTAGTTCGGAACTATGACATTGATCTCCTTGACAGCTCTCTTTAACCCTTTCCCTCTGGCAGTCGCACTCAGACAAATATGCAACATATGCAGCAGAGAACTCTTGAAAACATTGTGGGGAAAGAAGCAATTTCTGTTTTCGCCAATGTTTTTTTAAAATTCTTTTCAATAATAATACTTTAATTCATAGAAAATATTCATATTTTTGCATAATATGATTCCAATTTACTTTTCAACTCAATTTCATTATTCAAACTTCCAGCACAAAAAAAGAAAACTAGAGGTTGTTTTTGGGAAAAACATATGTCTCCCCCAAGGGGTATTTGTCTGGCTGACTGTATTTTGTCAGTTAGTGATTTATTTTAAAAAAGGGCAATAACTCATCCAAAAGTAGGTCAAATTAAACGCCCTCGTAATATGCGCAACAAGACATTGTAACGATGACTCCTGTGAAGTTTCATAGAAATGTGGCAAAGGGGTTGTGGGATGAAGGCCGGACAAGAATGAAATGGCAATTTTAAAAAAAGGGCAATAACTCAACCAAAATTAGGTCAAATTAAACGCCCTCGTAATATGCGCAACTAGACGTTGTACCGATGACTCCTGTGAAGTTTCATAGAAATGTGGCCAAGGGGTTGTGAGATGAAGGCCAGACAAGAATGAAATGGCAATTTAAAAAAAGGGCAATAACTCATCCAAAAGTAGGTCAAATTAAACGCCCTCGTAATATGCGCAACAACACATTGTACCGATGACTCCTGTGAAGTTTCATAGAAATGTGGCAAAGGGGTTGTGAGATGAAGGCCGGACAAGAATGAAATGGCAATTTTAAAAAAAGGGCAATAACTCAACCAAAATTAGGTCAAATTAAACGCCCTAGTAATATGCGCAACTAGACGTTGTACCGATGACTCCTGTGAAGTTTCATAGAAATGTGGCAAAGGGGTTGTGAGATGAAGGCCGGACAAGAATGAAATGGCAATTTTAAAAAAAGGGCAATAACTCATCCAAAAGTAGGTCAAATTAAACGCCCTCGTAATATGCGCAGCTAGACGTTGTACCGATGACTCCTGTGAAGTTTCATAGAAATGTGGCAAAGGGGTTGTGAGATGAAGACCGGACAAGAATGAAATGGCAATTTTAAAAAAAGGGCAATAACTCATCCAAAAGTAGGTCAAATTAAACGCCCTTGTAATATGCACAACTAGATGTTGTACCGATGACTCCTGTAAAGTTTCATAGAAATGTGGCAAAGGGGTTGTGAGATGAAGGCCGGACAAGAATGAAATGGCAATTTAAAAAAAAGGGCAATAACTCATCCAAAAGTAGGTCAAATTAAACGCCCTTGTAATATGCACAACTAGATGTTGTACCGATGACTCCTGTGAAGTTTCATAGAAATGTGGCAAAGGGGTTGTGAGATGAAGACCGGACAAGAATGAAATGGCAATTTTAAAAAAAGGGCAATAACTCATCCAAAAGTAGGTCAAATTAAACGCCCTTGTAATATGCACAACTAGATGTTGTACCGATGACTCCTGTAAAGTTTCATAGAAATGTGGCAAAGGGGTTGTGAGATGAAGGCCGGACAAGAATGAAATGGCAATTTAAAAAAAAGGGCAATAACTCATCCAAAAGTAGGTCAAATTAAACGCCCTCGTAATATGCACAACTAGACGTTGTACCGATGACTCCTGTGAAGTTTCATAGAAATGTGGCCAAGGGGTTGTGAGATAAAGGCCGGACAAGAAATGTGGACGCCCTGGACAAGAATGAAATGGCAATTTTAAAAAAAGGGCAATAACTCATCCAAAAGTAGGTCAAATTAAACGCCCTCGTAATATGCACAACTAGACGTTGTACCGATGACTCCTGTGAAGTTTCATAGAAATGTGGCAAAGGGGTTGTGAGATGAAGACCGGACAAGAATGAAATGGCAATTTTAAAAAAAGGGCAATAACTCATCCAAAAGTAGGTCAAATTAAACGCCCTCGTAATATGCACAACTAGACGTTGTACCGATGACTCCTGTGAAGTTTCATAGAAATGTGGCAAAGGGGTTGTGAGATGAAGGCCGGACAAGAATGAAATGGCAATTTTAAAAAAGGGCAATAACTCATCCAAAAGTAGGTCAAATTTAATGCCCTCGTAATATGCGCAACTAGAAGTTGTACCGATGACTCCTGTGAAGTTTCATAGAAATGTGGCCAAGGGGTTGTGAGATAAAGGCCGGACAAGAAATGTGGACGCCCTGACAGACAGACAGACAGACGGACAGACAGACGGACAGACAGACAGACAGACAGACAGACGGCGCAGGCAAAAGCAATATGTCTCCTCCGGAGGGAGGAGACATAATACTCTATTTTTGCACAGGTAAAGTGTTTTCTGCAGCAGATTTATTGTATGTGCCAAAGAGTGTCAAGTACACTTTGCATTTAAGTGGAATATTTTATATTGCAACAATGTTTTCAACTCTTTTTTTAAAAAGTATCTTTACACTTTAACCTTTTCTACATGCCACAAATCTACAGCGATTTTAATTCGAAATGAAAGTATAATAATTGAAAACAGTTGAAAACATTGTGGCGAAAGGACCTATTTAGGCTCACTTTTAATGAGCCATTTCCTCTTTTGACACAAATGCGTCTATATGAGAGAAAGGGTTGAAGATAATTTCTATAATGCTTTGACCCTTTCCTCCATACAGACACCTCTGCAGCAAATTGATCTTGAAAACATTGTGACAAAAGAGGAAATTGCTTAAAACAACCAATTTCTCCTTTTGCCACAATTTTTTCAACTTTATTCAATAACTGTTCAATCATTGTTTGTACATTTGTGGAGATTTGTCATGTTTAGCCTAGATTATATTCAAGGTCGTCTGCTGCCAAATTTGAAAACATAGTGACAAAAGAAAAAAAATCTCAAAACAAGCAATTTCTCCTTTTGCCACAATGTTTTCCACTTTTAGTCATAGGTTATCCATTCAATTATAGAGATTTTCAATTTTTTGACAAAATATGTTCAAAGTCGTCTGCTGCAGAATTGTCGTATGAGGGAAAGGGTTAACAGTATTAGCTGAAGTATTGTTACGTCTAGATGTTTGAAAGTATAATTATGATTCAGAGAGGGAAAAAATGTGTCAATAATACTTAGAGGAATTCAAGGAAAACTAGAACTATCACTGAATATGATAAATACCCCCAAAACAGCACCTTGACCTACACTATAACTTAATAAGTAAAAGGGCCATAACTCTGTAAAGTAACATGTAATTGTAAGACCTTTAGGATATGCACATCTCCTTTTGGCAAAGAAGCTTTATGTAAAATTTTATTGAATTCCACCCAGAAAGAGTAACAAAGGGCAATAACTCTGTATTTAGATAAAATAGAGTTATGGTAACTGTACACCGCACTTCCTCTTAATGTGTTGTATCATCCTATGAAGTTTTATTAAATTCCAACAATTTGTTTTAAAGTTATGCTCTGGACAAGACTCTACGAATAAGAAAAAGTAACAAAGGGCAATAACTCTGTAATTATGTAAATTAGAGTTATGGTTCTTGTACACTGCACTTCCTCTGATTATGCTCTACCATTGTATGCAGTTTTATTAGATTCCATCTATTAGTTATTAAGTAATTCTCCGGACAAGAAAAAGTAACAAAGGGCAATAACTCTGTATTTAGATTAAATAGAGTTATGGTTCCTGTACACTGCACTTCCTCTCAATGTGTTGTATCATCCTATGAAGTTTTATTAAATTCCAACAATTAGTTTTAAAGTTATGCTCCGGACAAGACTCTACGAATAAGAAAAAGTAACAAAGGGCAATAACTATGTAATTATGTAAAGTAGAGTTATGTTTCTTGTACACTGCACTTCCTCTGATTATGCTCTACCATTATATGTAGTTTTATTAGATTCCATCTATTAGTTATTAAGTAATTCTACGGACAAGAAAGAGTAACAAAGGGCAATAACTCTGTATTTAGATAAAATAGAGTTATGGTAACTGTACACCGCACTTCCTCTCAATGTGTTGTATCATCCTATGAAGTTTTATTAAATTCCAACAATTTGTTTTAAAGTTATGCTCTGGACAAGACTCTACGAATAAGAAAAAGTAACAAAGGGCAATAACTCTGTAATTATGTAAATTAGAGTTATGGTTCTTGTACACTGCACTTCCTATGATTATGCTCTACCATTGTATGCAGTTTTATTAGATTCCATCTATTAGTTATTAAGTAATTCTCCGGACAAGAAAAAGTAACAAAGGGCAATAACTCTGTATTTAGATTAAATAGAGTTATGGTTCCTGTACACTGCACTTCCTCTCAATGTGTTGTATCATCCTATGAAGTTTTATTAAATTCCAACAATTAGTTTTAAAGTTATGCTCCGGACAAGACTCTACGAATAAGAAAAAGTAACAAAGGGCAATAACTCTGTAATTATGTAAATTATAGTTATGGTTCTTGTACACTGCACTTCCTCTGATTATGCTCTACCATTGTATGCAGTTTTATTAGATTCCATCTATTAATTATTAAGTAATTCTCCGGACAAGAAAAAGTAACAAAGGGCAATAACTCTGTATTTAGATTAAATAGAGTTATGGTTCCTGTACACTGCACTTCCTCTCAATGTGTTGTATCATCCTATGAAGTTTTATTAAATTCCAACAATTAGTTTTAAAGTTATGCTCCGGACAAGACTCTACGAATAAGAAAAATTAACAAAGGGCAATAACTCTGTAATTATGTAAAGTAGAGTTATGTTCCTTGTACACTGCACTTCCTCTGATTATGCTCTACCATTATATGTAGTTTTATTAGATTCCATCTATTAGTTATTAAGTAATTCTACGGACAAAAAAGAGTAACAAAGGGCAATAACTCTGTATTTAGATAAAATAGAGTTATGGTAACTGTACACCACACTTCCTCTCAATGTGTTGTATCATCCTATGAAGTTTTATTAAATTCCAACAATTTGTTTTAAAGTTATGCTCTGGACAAGACTCTACGAATAAGAAAAAGTAACAAAGGGCAATAACTCTGTAATTATGTAAAGTAGAGTTATGTTTCTTGTACACTGCACTTCCTCTGATTATGCTCTACCATTATATGTAGTTTTATTAGATTCCATCTATTAGTTATTAAGTAATTTTACGGACAAAAAAGAGTAACAAAGGGCAATAACTCTGTATTTAGATAATATAGAGTTATGGTTCCTGTACACCGCACTTCCTCTCAATGTGTTGTATCATCCTATGAAGTTTCGTTCAAATCCTATGTTGCATTGTTAAGATATGGTCCGGACAAAATATGGCTTCCGACCGACCGACCGACACAGTGACTCCTATATACCCCCCCCAAAACTTTGTTTTTTGGGGGTATAATTATTAGATTTGCATATATCATGAATCATGAAAATTCTCAAACCACATGCATTGTGGTAAAAGGATGATTTCTAATATTGAGATATTGCTTTTATTTTAAACACCTGTTAAGAAAGTGTTCTGCAGTGAGATGTATTATAAAACATTAACTGTACTAAACTTTCACAATAATAAATTTTAAAACAATTAAGAATGAGTGTAAGTAATACTTTCTTGAATGACATTTCCGATTTTCATAAAGAAGAAAATGCACCAAAACCCATTACACTATGTAATTTCTCCTTCAGGTTCAATATTGCTTTTATCTTCTTATGAAGAAATTTAATTAAATGGATTTTTTTTTTATTTAATATCATAGGCAAGTGTTTTTTGACAGCTGGCTGTGAATTTGATTGATCTTTATGGCAAACAAAATAAAAAATCGGCAATTAAACAGAATTTCCTATGGATCCGTGTAAACAAAAACATAATCTTTGAACAGGTAAATTAATGTAGGGACATTCTTTAATCATATCCTAGTTTGTTTTCAAGTTGTTTATTGAAATTATTTCCCTCTTAAGCTGCTTGAAATGACTATACAATAAGCTTTTCGACAGCTGAATTTTCATACGTGTGATCTCGCATACTGCTAAAAATACATGCGTGAAAGTGAATTTCTTTACGTAATTTACGTAACATTTTATGTGAGTGGGAACACTGTGACAATATCCTTTTTATTAATACTATAGGTTATTGACCTTGTACTGTGAAATCATCGTTGGACCGAGTTCTTAGGTTGACGTCGCCGAGATTGCGGGGCTACATTCGCCAAAGAACGAGGTCCAACGATGATTTCACAGTACAGGATCAATAACCTTTTTATTGCATACTTTCATATTGTAAACTATTTAGCCTACACTTTGATTTTTTTTTTTAAAACTAGAGTTGATAAACCTGCTTCCGAAATCGAAACAAACTGTTTGTTTACACATGTAGTCATTTTGTTGAAAATGCCATTTGGAAAGTTGAATTATAACGGTGACGTAATTTTTTTAAATGCAGGTGCATAACCAACATTTTAGACGCACGTTTCAGACTGTTATTCGGTCAAAAACTTACTGTTAGCATGAGATAGTAAGAAATTGTGCATAATCAGTAAATGAGAATTTAACATTACAAAGTCACGTTAGGAAAACGATAATTATGTCAGCTATGTTTGTTTTACATAAAAAAGAAGTCCCTATCGTGTTATAATTATGTGGAATTTTCTCACACCCTTATCTACAGTCATGATCACTCCTTGACACCGATCATGATCGTAAAATCATGACCACTTTCTGCAATGCAAAGTGAATGGGACAATATGGAAGTATGCAATAAATATTCATTGTAAACCAGACAGGAATCCGCCGTGGTTGAGCAGTTAGCATCAAGGATTTGAAACTGGACGTCCCGGGTTTAATCCCAGTCGCGGCCTGACGGTCATGGATGAGTGCCCTTGGGCAAGGCACATTTTCTAGCCTAGTATAACTGGTTTGTTTACCCAGGGATCATGAATAAGTGATCTGCCGCAGTGAAATAACTGAAATAATGTTGAAAACTGCATAAAACCCCAATAAAACGAAATTGTAAACAAGACAGTTGTTGCTGAGATAAGCCTGCCATACTTAAATAAGTTATCAATTTAAACTGTAACACATTTGACATCAGTAATTCAGTTCTTTCAGTGATGCAAATAAAATGTTAAGCCTAGACAGGCTCACACAGTTACATGCCAGACACACACACGCGATTGTGGTATTAAGCCAGATTTTAATCAATGTCAGCAGGATCGACAATAATATAAAAATAAAAAATAAAAATCATTTTAATTTTTTTTAAATGTTTTATGAACCAGTTAAAGTCGGTGCTTAAACTTTAAAATAGGTAAGCAATAAATATCACCTAGAAAGTCTGTCTTGAACATGCTATTAGGAAATGCTATGGTTTATGCAGATTTTTTACCCCTGATTTCCTAGGAAACATATTAAATTATACATTTAATGCCATAGAACTGACAGGTTTTAATTCACTTTCTAAATGTTTTCCTTGGAAAAACTTGAAATGTTATACCTCAAAAACATGCAAGTTTCATATCCTTTTACAAGATTATACCATTGGTTTTTATTTTATGATGGAAATTAAAGTCTTCTTCATAACTCATCCCTTTAAAGAAAGAAACACATATTTGAACCTTTGCATTAGGTATCTTTTAAATCATTGCATTGTAAAAAATAAATCATAATAGGAAAAGGAGAAATTTCTACCCATAGAATTTTTGTTTCAAATTAACCTCTTTTGCCCTCAATTTCGAAATAATACAATTATACAATTATACATTCATCTGACAAGATTTTAACCTGCTTCACAGAATTTCAATTTAAAAGGCCTTGTTAAACCCTCCCTCATATAGAGCAATTTCTCCTTTTGCCACAATGTTTCCCACTTTTAGTCATACGTTATTCATTCAATTATAGAGATTTTCTATTTTTTGACAAAATAAGCTCAAAGTCGTCTGCTGCAGATTTGTCGTATCAGGAAAAGGGTTAAAGCTTATCAGGTAATTGCTATCTCTAACTAATTTAAAATGTAAGATTATTTTACTTTTCATGAGAAATTACATTTCAATGGTCTCCGTGGTATAGTTGTAGAGCTTCCACCTCAAGTGCTGGAGGTCATAGGTTCGATGTGTTATACCAAAGACTTATATAATTGTTGTTCATTTCAGCAATCAGGGTTGTTGAGGGTTTAGCATTACAACTAAGGTTGTCAGGATAAATGGACAAAGAATACAGGAAATATAACTGGAAAATTGTTGAAAATAGATTAAACCCCAAGCAATCAATCAGATACTACTTAAAAGCTTGAATATCAAAAGGGAAGATACAGCCTGGTTGATTATTGGTTTTGTCTGCATAATCAAAGTATTTATGATCCACGCAAATGTAATTTAGATTAGCAAAAAATAGATACAAGTGTTTACATCTGGTATTACAACTGCCAGGTGTGAACAAAATACCAATTATTTTTTAACCCCCCTTTCCCACATTCAACAAATCTGCAGCTGATGCCTTTAACACTTTCCCTCATACGAAAATTCAGCAGCAGACGACGTTGAATATATTTTGTCAAAAAATAGAAAATCTCTATAATTGAATGGATAACCTATGACTAAAAGTGGAAAACATTGTGTCAAAAGGAGAAATTGCTCGTTTTGAGCAATTTCTTCTTTTGTCACTATGTTTTCAAAAAGCTGTTTGCTGCAGAGGCGTCAGAAAGCGACTATATGAGGGAAAGGGTTAAAATCTTTAGATATAACAAGCAAATTCATGAAATTTATATCCCCCGCTTGCAGGAAATATTGTAGGAATGAAGTCCGCCAGGTTGTTACCAAGTTTGAAAAAAAACATGACATTTTTTGTTAATTAAGGGGCCATAACTCCACCCAATAAAGTCCGCCGAAAGTGACGATCGAACTTGGCCTAGCCCGTAAGGCATTTAACCTTGTTACCAAGTTTGAAAAAAAAAGGTTCACATTTGTGGTAGTTATTGCACAGAAACGGACATTTTTTGTTAATTAAGGGGCCATAACTCCACCGAATAAAGTCCGCCGAAAGTGACGATCTAACTTGGCCTAGCCCTTAAGGCATTTAATCTTGTTACCAAGTTTGAAAAAAAAAGGTTCACATTTGTGGTAGTTATTGCACGGAAACAGCAACAAACGACATTTTTTGTTAATTAAGGGGCCATAACTCCACCGAATAAAGTCTGCCTAAAGTGACGATCTAACTTGGCCTAGACCTTAAGGCATTTAAAATCTTGTTACCAAGTTTGAAAAAAAAAGATTCACATTTGTGGTAGTTATTGCACGGAAACAGCAACAAACGACATTTTTTGTTAATTAAGGGGCCAAAACTCCACCGAATAAAGTCCGCCGAAAGTGACGATCGAACTTGGCCTAGCCCTTAAGGCATTTAACCTTGTTACCAAGTTTGGAAAAAAAATGTTCACATTTGTGACAGTTATTGCACGGAAAGAGCAACAAACGACATTTTTTGTTAAATAAGGGGCCATAACTCCAACGAATAAAGTCCGCCAAGAATGACGATCGAACTTGGCCTAGCCCTTAAGGTATTTAACCTTGTTACCAAGTTTGAAAAAAAACGGTTCACATTTGTGCCAGTTATTGCACGGAAACGGCAACAAACGACATTTTTTGTTAAATAAGGGGCCATAACTCCACCAAATAAAGTCCGCCGAAAGTGACGATCGAACTTGGCCTAGGCCTTAAGGCATTTAACCTTGTTACCAAGTTTGAACAAAAATGGTTCACATTTGTGGCAGTTATTGTACGGAAACGAAGTGTGACAGACAGACGGACAGACGGACAAACCCAAATTAATAACCCCCCTTTTTTCTTTGAAAAAGCGGGGGATAAAAATATTGCAAATATATCTCTATAAAAGATAGTATGATTATTGAATATGAGTTAAAAACATTATGAGCAATATCTTCTTTTTTCACAATGTTTACAAAAGTCTCTGCTGCAGAGGCATCAGAAATATGGGCCAGACAGGCAGGCAAAGGCAGATCACCTGCCCTGGAGTCTTCACACTAAAAGCGGTCATCTTTTTCCATCTGCCAAAAATAACTAGAACTATCACTGAAGATGACAAATACCCCCTAAACAGCACCTTGACCTACACCATAACTTAACTAGAACTATCACTGAAGATGACAAATACCCCCTAAACAGCACCTTGACCTACAACATAACTTAACAAGAGAAAGTTGATGCAAGGCATCAATGTCGCCAGAAAAGACTGCATTGATTTATTGTTTAACACACATGTATTCTTGACTTTCATTAGTCTAAACATACACATAATGTTTTCATAACGACTAATTCCAGGATTTTTGAAATTCCACATAGATCTACAAATTTCAGGATTTCTTATGGTCAGGATTTTGGATGTTTTGTATTTGTCAATAAAACCACAACAAATTAATACATTTTGGGATTTAAATCTACATGCAATAAAAAGCTATTAAACCCTTTCCATGTCTGAAGCAACAATGAAAACCTTTAAACGCTTAAAACATTGAGAAAATGGTTAAATTGCTGAAGACATGAACTTCCTCCTTTTTAATAATAATTATAATAAATATTTCACAGATGTTAAAAATTATCATCATATGTTTAAAACGTAGACCACACTTGAAACAACATATCAGCTAAATTGTTTATCTAAATCGTTGATGCATACAATATATGTTTGGCGCAAGAGAAATGCCAGTTGCGAGTCCCATTACTATTTAATAGGTGGCAAGTATGAAATTAATTGGGTGCGAAAGAGCAGATTTTCTTTATTTCTAAATCTATTGTTTATCAGAGTTTGTTCTTCTCTTAATTTGTTTCAAGCCAAATAAACATTTAATATCACATATATTTAATCATTTAAGTGTGTAATATTAGCTATCTATGATAGACTATCTGTAATAAGGTGTTTGAGCATTCTTTCGAAATGTTGACCCTCGTTTCAAGATGTCAGACATCGAAGAAAGTGAATACAAAGTCAGGCAAAGCTTTAGTGCATGTTTTATTCCACTGCATTCGAGAGAAAAAAAGCATTTCTATAGACTATCTTTCTTTCTCCTACATTCGACCCATGCACTCGTTTCGTGACGTTTAAGATATCAATTTGTCGTGCGACATTTTTTGTCTGCATAAACAAGTCACTTTTCTAAGTTTACATTTTACTTCCGGTTACTTCGCTTTGTTTACATTTTGGCAATATGAAACTAGGTCACGAACTGAGGAAAAGGCGTTTCGAAGTTCACGACCGATAAACAGGCTTATATTTGAGACATATTTTCACAAAATATTTCTTATTTTTGTTTCTGTTACCAGTTTATGTTGATACTAATCTATTAAAAGGAGAATTCAACGTGATTTTCATATCGATAGTCTCTGCAAGCAGGTGCGCGTATCTAAACAAATTTGACTGTGCGACGTAAAGGTTTGTAGTTATCGCCTTTTGATTACATAGTTTATGAAAATAAAGTATCCCAGTCTAGCTAATAGGGGACTGTTTTGTCTTCGTAAATAAAACACAAAAACGTAAATGCCAGTCAAAATAAAGAAACTGCACATACTTAAAACATCGGAATATTTATTTTATTTTAGATGTGTCATAACTTAGTGTTTTTAAACAAACGCAATTGTAATATGTTCAAGACATTTAAAAAAAAAAAATCTAATAATAACCCCCCCTCCCATGTGATTTCCGAAAATCTATTAAAAATAGAAGTCGCAGGCTTCTGCCCGGCGACTAATTAGTAAAAGGGCCATAACTCTGTAAAATATCATGCAATTGTAACCCCTTTAGGATATGCACATCTCCTCTTGGTATAGAAGCTTCATGTAAAATGTTATTGAATTCCTCCCAGTGGTTTGTAAGAAATAGGCCGGACAAAATATGGCTTCCTATATACCCCCCTCTTCTTCGAAGGGGGTATAATTATTTTTAAATTGAAAGTCTCTAAATAGTATACATGTATCAAGTTAATTAATAGGACACTGCCATGGCACAATGACATATTATAAGCATAATGAAACAAATTAGTATGTATTTATAAACCAAATTGAGACCATAAATATTATATCAAAAGCTGTAATTATTCAAGCTTCTAGGTAATGAATGCCACACAGGAAAACTTGACCCATTCCGTGACATACAGACGCTTTCTTAACCCTTTCCTTCATATAGATGCTTTGTGACGCCTCTGCAGCATACAACTTTTGAAAACATTGTGGCAAAAAGGAGAAATTGCTCAAAACAAGCAATTTCTCGTTTTTGCCACAATGTTTTCGGTTTTTAATAGCTTTTCGGAAATGACATGGGAGGCGAGTTATTATTAGAAATAAACAAATTTAAATGTCTACAACAAAATTCTCTTTTTAATAGCAATTTTAACTTACTCAATGTTATTTTCATGTTCAAAGTAATGTCTTGATTTGTGTAGAATTCATTTAATAATGCTAATCCATGTAGATCTAAAATAGGAACTGTTTCTAAGCTTAATATAGTGACCTTTAACATCGATTTTCGCGCATGCGCATTTCGATATGAAGAAGCGAGTGGTCAAAATATTATTTTAGATAAGTATGAACATAAACAAAAAAAAGAAATATTTTGTGAAAATATGTCTCAAATATATGCCTATTTATCCGTCGTGAACGTCAAAACGCTTTTTCCTCAGTTTGTGACCTAGTTTCATATTGCCAAAAAAAAACATATCATGTAAACATTAACCCTTTCCCTCATATAGATGCTTTCTGATGCAGACGGCTTTGTAAAAACAGTGACAAAAGAAGAAATTGCACAAAACGTGCAACTTCTTGCACAAAACGTGCAATTTCTCCTTTTGCCAAAATGTTTTTCGCTTTTAGTCATTATAAGGTTATCCATTCAATTATGGAGATTTTTTATGTTTTGACAAAATACGTTCAAAGTCGTCTGCTGCAGAATTGTTGTATGAGGGAAAGGGTTAACTGTTACAACCTTCCAACAAACAACAAACCTGCAGCAGATTACATTGTCAAAAATAAGGAGAATCCCTATAAACTAGAAATATCACTGAAGGTGATGAATACCCCCAGCTGGTGCCTGACAATATACATATGTATGAGAAATTCAAGGGGCCATAACTCATTTAAAAATAATTCCAGTGCAACACGCCGACAATATGCACAACTAGGCTTGGTATCAATCATTCGTGTGAAGTTATATTGAATTCTGCTGAGAAATAGTGTTCACAAGAAATGTCCACAGACCAACGAAACGACAAACCGACCGACCGACAAGCGTGACTCCTATATAGACCCCATATACTATGTATCTGAGGGTATAATCAAAGTATAACAAGAGATGTTTCTCAAACTTTATGAACACCTGAGCATCACATTGTCAGGAGCATTTTATGTTCAGTCCTTTTGACCTTGATCTTTGACCTCAGGACCTAAAAATCGAAAGGGGTCATCTAATGCTGAATTTCAGGACATTTAATAATGCCCAAGCATTCTGCAGATATCAATCAGACAAGATTGTTGTCTTCCAGGTCACTGAGACCTTGACCTTTGAATGAATGACCTCAAAGTCAAGACAAATTTTGGTCTCCCAAAATATGAAGAATCCCTATCAAGGAAAATATAATTATTGAATCACTTGTTGAAAACATTGTGGCAAAAGGAGAAATTATTCATCACAAGCAAATTCAGAGAATCATGGTCCCCCGCCAGGGTCAAGGTCACAAAAATTGATGGAAAGGGGTTGTCACAAGGAATACACATGTGAAATATGAAAGCAGTACCTATTACGGTTCAGAAGTAAGGGCCATAACTCCGTGAAAAATCATCCAACCGGAACGCAAACACGATATGCGCATCTACACTTGGTGGTGATCCTTCCTATGAAGTTTCATAAAATTCCAAAAAGCGGTTGCAGAGAAATAGCCCGGAAATGAATTTAGTCATACATAGCCTGATGGTGGAGTAAAGGGCCATAACTCCGTGAAAAATAATCCAACCAGAACGCAAACACGATATGCGCATCTACACTTGGTGGTGATCCTTCCTATAAAGTTTCATCAAATTCCAAAAATCGGTTGCAGAGAGATAGCCCGGAAATGAATTAAGTCATACATAGCCGGATGGTGGGGTAAAACTCCGTGAAAAATCATCCAACCGGAACGCAAACACGATATGCGCATCTACACTTGGTGGTGATCCTTCCTATAAAGTTTCATAAAATTCCAAAAAGCGGTTGCAGAGAAATAGCCCGGAAATGAATTTAGTCATACATAGCCTGATGGTGGAGTAAAGGGCCATAACTCCGTGAAAAATAATCCAACCGGAACGCAAACACGATATGCGCATCTACACTTGATGGTGATCCTTCCTATGAAGTTTCATAAAATTCCAAAAAGCGGTTGCAGAGAAATAGCCCGGAAATGAATTTAGTCATACATAGCCTGATGGTGGAGTAAAGGGCCATAACTCCGTGAAAAATAATCCAACCGGAACGCAAACACGATATGCGCATCTACACTTGGTGGTGATCCTTCCTATGAAGTTTCATAAAATTCCAAAAAGCGGTTGCAGAGAAATAGCCCGGAAATGAATTTAGTCATACATAGCCTGATGGTGGGGTAAAGGGCCATAACTCCGTGCAAAATAATCAAACCGGAACGCAAACACGATATGCGCATCTACACTTGGTGGTGATCCTTCCTATGAAGTTTCATAAAATTCCAAAAAGCGGTTGCAGAGAAATAGCCCGGAAATGAATTTAGTCATACATAGCCTGATGGTGGAGTAAAGGGCCATAACTCCGTGAAAAATAATCCAACCGGAACGCAAACACGATATGCGCATCTACACTTGGTGGTGATCCTTCCTATGAAGTTTCATAAAATTCCAAAAAGCGGTTGCAGAGAAATAGCCCGGAAATGAATTTAGTCATACATAGCCTGATGGTGGGGTAAAGGGCCATAACTCCGTGCAAAATAATCCAACCGGAACGCAAACACGATATGCGCATCTACACTTGGTGGTGATCCTTCCCATGAAGTTTCATAAAATTCCAAAAAGCGGTTGCAGAGAAATAGCCCGGAAATGAATTTAGTCATACATAGGGGTAAAGGGCCATAACTAGTCAGGGTCAAGGTCACAAGGTCAAAAAATTGGTATTGATGGAAAGGGGT
The DNA here is from genome assembly GCA_031761405.1 of Serripes groenlandicus. Lineage (NCBI taxonomy): Eukaryota > Metazoa > Mollusca > Bivalvia > Cardiida > Cardiidae > Serripes > Serripes groenlandicus. The sequence goes on from JASEVX010000006.1 coordinate 33,097,652, forward strand.
TGTCACAAGGAATACACATGTGAAATATGAAAGCAGTACCTATTACGGTTCAGAAGTTATGACCAAGGTTAAAGTTTTTGTGACAGCGTGACTGACGGACTGACGGACTGACGGACGGACTGACGGACTGACTGACGAATGAGAAATAATAGTCCCCAGCTTTCGCTAAAAGCGGGGGACAATAAGCAGCTTTACCACAAAGTTTTACAATAGTCGTCTGCTGCAGATGCATCAGAGTGTGTCTGCTATCAGGTCAACATCACAAACAACTGTATAAGGATTTAGAAATGCATTGTTAAAATAATTCTAGGAAGCATGTTAGATTTATGAATGACGTAAAAATAAAGGATATTTATTCATCATTAATTTGTCTTGAAATGGGACTGGATCAGTAAGACAATAATTCTGTGTAATGCAAACAAATTTTACAATAATTACATGGTTATGCAGGGACTGCTGACGTGTTAACAATTATGACACTGCAGAACTGTCAGGAGAAAGTCTTGTATAAAGGCAGGACAGAAATAACAAATCAAATATTCGTAGAAACAATTGTTGCCTGCCAATAAGCTGTGTAACTGAAAGACATACAGACGGACGACAGAGAAGTCATGATCTCTATGTATCATACAGACAGATGACAGAGAAGTCATGATCTCTATGTAACATACTGCCTAGGCAGGCAACAACAAAATATCTCAAATTTCTTGAGCATTGCAAACAAAATTTGGTGCTATTTCTGGTGTCTTTTATCAATAAGCTAGATAAAAAGTAAGAAATAGGAGGACAATGATGGTCCTAAATTGCTCACCTGATTTAAAAGAACTTTTAAAAATAGTTTTCAAAGTAGATATAAGGAAATCCAGCTCTGCCCCCTTGTGGTCATGTTTATCAATGGATCAGAGTATTTTGAACATATTATCTTGGTAGAGGGTCGCCTTTGTGTCAAATTATTTACAAATCAGGCCTATACTTTAAGACCAGAATATTTTTCACTAAATATACATAAATGCAGCCATGCTTATCAATAAACCAACAGGTCATCCGAGGAACCTAATTATTTTCAAAGGGACCTATCCTTTTGGTCAAAAATATTTTTAAAGGTTTTACAAACCCTTTAACCTAACAGGCATGTTTTTCAATGGAAAGGAATTTCAACAATCTTGGTAGAAACTGATCAACACCCATTTAATATTTGTGCAAAATTATTTTCAAACCCAGCAAAAAAGAAAAAATTTAAAGTTTTAATTTAAACATATATAAGAAAAACAAGTTGCGCCCCCTGGCTGCCATGTTTTCCAACAGATCAGAATATTTGAAAAATCTTGGTAGAAGTTCACATAGGGAACATTAATTTTGTGCCAAATAATTTTCCAATTGGGCTAGTACTTTGGGACAATAAATTTGTTATAAAGTGTTGGCATAAATCCCTCTTTCTGATGCCGCAGCAACCAAAGTTCTACAATTTTAATGATGGCTACCAAGGGTATATTCTGTGAAATTATTTTAAAATCGGACAATTAGTTTCAGAAAAGATTTGAATGTATCAGCCAATGGACAGTGAGTGATGACATTAACTATAACCTCAATCCCTTCCTTCTTAGGTGAAAGACTTTAAAAATGGTAGTAAAGGCTGTCCTCTTTGGCGTTCAGGATTGCGGGGTTAGCATTACGATTAACTGGCTGGTGTCCAATAGTACTAGTCAGTTACCCAGGAAACGCCGTGATATAACTGAACAATTGTTGATAGCGGCGTAAAACACCAATCAATCAATCGATCAATCCTTCTCGGTTGAGCTAATAAGGCCAATAACTCTTGAATACTTTTATGACAAACTTTTTAACCCTTTCCCACAAGTAGACACATTCTTAGGCCTTAGGTGCAGCAGATGAATTTTGAAAACATTGTGACAAAAGGAGAAATCTCTCAAGATGAGCAATTTTTCCTTTTACCACAATGATTTCTGCTCTTTTCACCAGTTTTATTTTCATATATAGAGATTTTTGATATTTTTCCTTGATTTGTTCAAAGTCGTCTGCTGCAGATTTGTTGTATGTGGAAAAGGGTTAAAACTTCAAAGGAAAGCACTTAAGGCTTTCATTTCAAATGTGAATTACTTCAGATGCGTCGCAATGCATCTGCATGTGGGAAAGGGTTAAACAAACAAAAACATATGAAAAACAGATTTACATATCACCAGATAACTGGTTAATTCTTATAAAAGCGACAGACTGGAAATATATCTGGAGTCAACTGAACTGCATTTAAAACATTCCCTGGTCTCACATTCCTAGACCATTCCGAATTGAAAAACTTGATTTGTCAAAAACTGGATTAAACCAAAATAGTTTGGCAATAATAAATAGATTAATTGGTGTAAAATGCTGTTTTCAACAGTTTTTCAGTCACATCACGGCGGCCAGTTCACCTACACATGCGTTTCCTGGCTTTCTCACATCAGTCTTTCCAAGCAACTGGCTGCTTTTCCATATAGACCGTTAGCCCATTGATTGAAGATGAATGACATGTCTTGTCACAGTGACTTTTGACAAATATTCGAAAGAAAGATGACAAAGCTGGCCCAGCTAGTTATAATTAATGAATGTAACTTAAGACAACAGAAAATCTAATAATTACGTGAATTTCTCCTTTTTCCAACAATGTTTTAAAAAGTTGTCTGTAGCAGTATCAGGGTAACACCTCTGCAGCAGACGAATTTAAATAATATATTTAGAAAAGGAGACATTTCTTTAAAATTATAACATTTTCGTTTTTAGCAGAAATTCATGTTTTCTTAATTACAATCTTTTTTTTTAAAGTTGTATTGATATTGCAATTAAACATTTCCAGATGTAGCAATAGCAATTCTTTCTTGTGAAAGTTCCAAAGACGATTCTTATAAAAGCATATCGAAGGCTTGGCGTGAAACGGTTGTAACTAAATTTGGTATTTTTGTTTTACCAAGGTTAATGACCTCGCCATAAAATCATTATAAGCATTAAATCATTTTTCTTGGTAAACAACAAACATTTAGGTGCCATTGCTCGTTCTGAGCAAATTGGCACCTAAATTTGCATTGTTTACAAAGTGGTCAAAATTGCCCCTAAACCAGGGTTTTCAAAATAGGCTTTTAGTTACAACTGTTTCACGCCAAGCCCTCGATATGGAGAAAAGAGTTTAATAATTTGATAGACGTTTGCTTACCAGCAGTCATTTCTCTCAGTGCAGAATGATTCTATCTTCATTTAAAACCGTTTGATATTTACACTGTTTGCATTTAGCCATTATCCTGTTTGTTGAGAACTTTGAAATTGATTTAATACAAGACATTAAACTGCAGACATTTCTTCACCAGAATTTAAAGATTAACATATAAACAGATATTTATTTAACTTTCAGCATAGAACAGAAGATTTGAGGCACAATTTGCTGTACATAACTTTTGAAAACATTTGTAGTCATTTTTAATTTTAACCCTTTCCCACTTGTAGATGCATTTGACGTGTGTGCAGCAGACACCATTTTGAAAACAATGTGGCAAAAGGAGAAAATGCTCAAAATGAGCAAATTCTCCTTTTGGCAAGAATGTTTTTTTAACAAATAAGCCATCTGTTATGGAGATTCTTCAGGTCTTTGTCACTATGTTTTCTGCTGCAGATTTGCTGTATGTGGGAAAGGGTTAAACTGCAGACATTATAAACAGATATTTGTTTAACTCGAGATCTCAGCATAGTATAAATGATTTGAGGCACATTTTGCTGTACATATAACTTTTGAAAACATTGTAGAAAATCAGGAATTAGTAATTCTAAACCTTTCCCACTTGTAGTGGCACTTTGAGGCACATGCAGCAGACACCTTTTTGAAAACAATGTGGTAAAAGCAGAAATTGCTCTAAATGAGCATTTTCTCCTTTTGGCCGCAATGTTTTAAACTTTATTCAATAACAAGCAAATTCATGAAATTTCTATCCCCCGCTTGGAGGAAATATTGTAGGAAAAAAGTGCGGAAAACCGGAACGGACGGACGGAGGGAGGGACGGACGGAGGGAGGAAGGGACATGACCATACCATAATAAAACGGTTGTATAACAAGAGGGCCAAGATGGCCCTAAATCGATCACCTAATTGATAGTAAATTAGTAGCAAATATTTAACTGCAAATATCTGGAAAAATTTGATCAAGGATTGCAAATGAAACTGCAAGGAGTGGACACTTCTCAAGAAACAGCTTATCAGTAAAGGCCATTTATATCTTGAAATCTAACAAGAACTTTAATAAGAATGGAATTATAAAGTTTTTGTCATTTTGCACCTTTCCTGATGCCGCCTTGCTGCCCTGTTTTTCAACGAAATCAATATGGCTTCAACAGTTTATTTAGAGTGTCACTTAAGGAACATTTCTACCAAATTATCTTGCAATCGCACAAGCAGATTATGGAGGAAAAGGATTTTAAAATTTGGGTATTTTTCTCACTTTCTGATGCCGCAGCAACCAAAGTTCTCAATGGAATTTAAATCTTTGAACAATTTTGAAAGAGAACCACCAAAGGAACATTCCTGTGATGTTTTGTGGAAATTGGTCTATTGAAATGGTAGGAGTTGGTTGTCATTTGTAGCTAAAAGTTCAATTTACCCCTTTTGTGATGACGCCTGGTTAATATGATTGTGTAACCAATCAAAACGGTTTAAACAAATTAAATAGAGGATCATTACAGTAAGATTCGTATCATATTTTCTTAAAATCAGACAAACACTTTCATAAAAATGGAATTTTCAAATTTTGTAATTTTGCCCCTTTTCTGATGCCGCCTGACTGCCATGTTTTTCGACCAATCAGTATGGCTTGAACAATTTTTATAGAGGGTCACCCAAGGAACATTTCTACCAAATTATATTTGAATCTGACAGGCAGATTCGGAGGAGAAGATTTTTAAAGTTTGGACATTTTGTCCCCTTTCTGATGCCGCAGCAAACAAAGTTCTCAATGGAATTTAAATCTTTGAACAAATTTGAAAGAGGACCACCAAAGGAACATTCCTGTGATGTTTTGTGGAAATTGGTCTATTGGAATGGTAGGAGTTGGTTGTCATTTGTAGCTAAAAGTTCAATTTACCCCTTTTGTGATGACGCCTGGTTAATATGATTGTGTAACCAATCAAAACGGTTTAAACAAATTAAATAGAGGATCATTACAGTAAGATTCGTATTACATTTTCTTAAAATCAGACAAACACTTTCATAATAATGGAATTTTCAAATTTTGCCCCTTTTCTGATGCCGCCTGACTGCCATGTTTTTCGACCAATCAGTATGGCTTGAACAATTTTTATAGAGGGTCACCCAAGGAACATTTCTACCAAATTATATTTGAATCTGACATGCAGATTCGGAGGAGAAGATTTTTAAAGTTTGGACATTTTGTCCCCTTTCTGATGCCGCAGCAACCAAAGTTCTCAATGGAATTTAAATCTTTGAACAAATTTGAAAGAGGACCACCAAAGGAACATTCCTGTGATGTTTGGTGGAAATTAGTCTTGCGGTTCAGGAGGAGATGATGTTTAAAGCTAAAAGTTAACGCCGGACGGATGGACGGACGGACGGACGGACGGACGACGGACAAAAAGTGATCAGAATAGCTCACCTTGAGCCTTCGGCTCTAGGTGATCTAAAAAAAGGTTCACATTTGTGGCAGTTATTGCACGGAAACGGCAAGAAATGACATTTTTTGTTAAATAAGGGGCCATAACTCCACCAAATAAAGTCTGCCGAAAGTGACGATCGAAGTTGGCCTAGCCCTTAAGGCATTTAACCTTGTTACCAAGTTTGAAAAAAAAAGGTTCACATCTGTGGCAGTTATTGCACGGAAACAGCAAGAAACGACATATTTTGTTAAATAAGGGGCCATAACTCCACCAAATAAAGTCTGCCGAAAGTGACGATCGAAGTTGGCCTAGCCCTTAAGGCATTTAACCTTGTTACCAAGTTTGAAAAAAAAAGGTTCACATCTGTGGCAGTTATTGCACGGAAACAGCAAGAAACGACATATTTTGTTAAATAAGGGGCCATAACTCCACCAAATAAAGTCTGCCGAAAGTGATATTCGAACTTGGCCTAGCCCTTAAGGCATTTAACGTTGTTACTAAGTTTGAAAAAAAAAGGTTCACATTTGTGGCAGTTATTGCACGGAAACAGCAAGAAACGACATTTTTTGTTAAATAAGGGGCCATAACTCCACCGAATAAAGTCCGCCGAAAGTGATATTCGAACTTGGCCTAGCCCTTAAGGCATTTAACGTTGTTACCAAGTTTGAAAAAAAAAGGTTCACATTTGTGGCAGTTATTGCACGGAAACGGCAAGAAACGACATTTTTTGTTAAATAAGGGGCCATAACTCCACCAAATAAAGTCTGCCGAAAGTGACGATCGAAGTTGGCCTAGCCCTTAAGGCATTTAACGTTGTTACCAAGTTTGAAAAAAAAAGGTTCACATCTGTGGCAGTTATTGCACGGAAACAGCAAGAAACAACATATTTTGTTAAATAAGGGGCCATAACTCCACCAAATAAAGTCTGCCGAAAGTGACGATCGAAGTTGGCCTAGCCCTTAAGGCATTTAACCTTGTTACCAAGTTTGAAAAAAAAAGGTTCACATCTGTGGCAGTTATTGCACGGAAACAGCAAGAAACGACATATTTTGTTAAATAAGGGGCCATAACTCCACCAAATAAAGTCTGCCGAAAGTGACGATCGAAGTTGGCCTAGCCCTTAAGGCATTTAACCTTGTTACCAAGTTTGAAAAAAAAAGGTTCACATCTGTGGCAGTTATTGCACGGAAACAGCAAGAAACGACATATTTTGTTAAATAAGGGGCCATAACTCCACCAAATAAAGTCTGCCGAAAGTGATATTCGAACTTGGCCTAGCCCTTAAGGCATTTAACGTTGTTACTAAGTTTGAAAAAAAAAGGTTCACATTTGTGGCAGTTATTGCACGGAAACAGCAAGAAACGACATTTTTTGTTAAATAAGGGGCCATAACTCCACCGAATAAAGTCCGCCGAAAGTGATATTCGAACTTGGCCTAGCCCTTAAGGCATTTAACGTTGTTACCAAGTTTGAAAAAAAAAGGTTCACATTTGTGGCAGTTATTGCACGGAAACGGCAAGAAACGACATTTTTTGTTAAATAAGGGGCCATAACTCCACCAAATAAAGTCTGCCGAAAGTGACGATCGAAGTTGGCCTAGCCCTTAAGGCATTTAACGTTGTTACCAAGTTTGAAAAAAAAAGGTTCACATCTGTGGCAGTTATTGCACGGAAACAGCAAGAAACAACATATTTTGTTAAATAAGGGGCCATAACTCCACCAAATAAAGTCTGCCGAAAGTGACGATCGAAGTTGGCCTAGCCCTTAAGGCATTTAACCTTGTTACCAAGTTTGAAAAAAAAAGGTTCACATCTGTGGCAGTTATTGCACGGAAACAGCAAGAAACGACATATTTTGTTAAATAAGGGGCCATAACTCCACCAAATAAAGTCTGCCGAAAGTGACGATCGAAGTTGGCCTAGCCCTTAAGGCATTTAACCTTGTTACCAAGTTTGAAAAAAAAAGGTTCACATTTGTGGCAGTTATTGCACGGAAACAGCAAGAAACGACATTTTTTGTTAAATAAGGGGCCATAACTCCACCGTATAAAGTCCGCCGAAAGTGATATTCGAACTTGGCCTAGCCCTTAAGGCATTTAACGTTGTTACCAAGTTTGAAAAAAAAAGGTTCACATTTGTGGCAGTTATTGCACGGAAACAGCAAGAAACGACATTTTTTGTTAAATAAGGGGCCATAACTCCACCGAATAAAGTCCGCCGAAAGTGATATTCGAACTTGGCCTAGCCCTTAAGGCATTTAACGTTGTTACCAAGTTTGAAAAAAAAAGGTTCACATTTGTGGCAGTTATTGCACGGAAACGGCAAGAAACGACATTTTTTGTTAAATAAGGGGCCATAACTCCACCAAATAAAGTCTGCCGAAAGTGACGATCGAAGTTGGCCTAGCCCTTAAGGCATTTAACCTTGTTACCAAGTTTGAAAAAAAAAGGTTCACATCTGTGGCAGTTATTGCACGGAAACAGCAAGAAACGACATATTTTGTTAAATAAGGGGCCATAACTCCACCAAATAAAGTCTGCCGAAAGTGACGATCGAAGTTGGCCTAGCCCTTAAGGCATTTAACCTTGTTACCAAGTTTGAAAAAAAAAGGTTCACATCTGTGGCAGTTATTGCACGGAAACAGCAAGAAACGACATATTTTGTTAAATAAGGGGCCATAACTCCACCAAATAAAGTCTGCCGAAAGTGACGATCGAAGTTGGCCTAGCCCTTAAGGCATTTAACCTTGTTACCAAGTTTGAAAAAAAAAGGTTCACATTTGTGGCAGTTATTGCACGGAAACAGCAAGAAACGACATATTTTGTTAAATAAGGGGCCATAACTCCACCAAATAAAGTCTGCCGAAAGTGACGATCGAAGTTGGCCTAGCCCTTAAGGCATTTAACGTTGTTACCAAGTTTGAAAAAAAAAGGTTCACATTTGTGGCAGTTATTGCACGGAAACAGCAAGAAACGACATTTTTTGTTAAATAAGGGGCCATAACTCCACCGAATAAAGTCCGCCGAAAGTGATATTCGAACTTGGCCTAGCCCTTAAGGCATTTAACGTTGTTACCAAGTTTGAAAAAAAAAGGTTCACATTTGTGGCAGTTATTGCACGGAAACAGCAAGAAACGACATTTTTTGTTAAATAAGGGGCCATAACTCCACCAAATAAAGTCCGCCGAAAGTGACGATCGAACTTGGCCTAGCCCTTAAGGCATTTAACGTTGTTACCAAGTTTGAAAAAAAAAGGTTCACATTTGTGGCAGTTATTGCACGGAAACGGCAAGAAACAACATATTTTGTTAAATAAGGGGCCATAACTCCACCAAATAAAGTCCGCCGAAAGTGATATTCGAACTTGGCCTAGCCCTTAAGGCATTTAACGTTGTTACCAAGTTTGAAAAAAAAAGGTTCACATTTGTGGCAGTTATTGCACGGAAACGGCAAGAAACAACATATTTTGTTAAATAAGGGGCCATAACTCCACCAAATAAAGTCCGCCGAAAGTGATATTCGAACTTGGCCTAGCCGTTAAGGCATTTAACCTTGTTACCAAGTTTGAAAAGAAACGGTTCACATTTGCGGCAGTTATTGCACGGAAACGAAGTGTGACGGACGGACAGACGGACAGACGGACAGACGGACGGACGGACAAACCGAAATTAATAACCCCCCTTTTTTTCTTCGAAAAAGCGGGGGATAATTATATTATTAATAAAGATATTCGGTGATATTGCCTAGATATTTTCAAAGTCGTCTGCTGCAGATTTGTTATATGTAGGAAAAGCGTTTAGCAAATTCTCACTTTCAAACAATTGTTTCAAATCAGTATTAACCCTTTCCCTCATATAGACACTTTCTGACGGCTCTGCAGCAGACGGCTTTTTGAAAACAGTGACAAAAGAAGAAATTGCTCAAAACGAGCAATTTCTCCTTTCGCCACAATGTTTTCCACTTTTAGTCACAATGAATGAATGTATATTGTTTTATGGCGCATCAACAGCTAAGGTCATTTGGCGCGCATTTAAATTTTATTATTCATGTTCCCTGGGTGAACAAACCAGTACTAGGCTAGAAAATGTGCCTTGCCCAAGGGCACTCCACCATGACCGAATTGCCGCGACTGGGGATCGAACCCGGGACACCCGGTTTCGAAATCCCCGACGCTAACCACTCGACCACAGCGGATTCCTCTTTTAGTCAGAGGTTATCCATTCAATTATAGAGATTTTCTATTTGTTGACAAAATATGTTCAAAGTCGTCTGCTGCAGAATTGTCCTATGAAGGAAAGGGTTAACAAGATGATTTATTTATTTATTAATTAGGGTTTTACGCAGCTTTCAACATTATTTCAGTTATATCACGGCGACAGTTCACTTATTCATGATCCCTGGGTAAACAAACCAGTACTAGGCTAGAAAATGTACCTTGCCCAAGGGCACTCCACCATGACCGAGGTGCCGCGACTGGGGATCGAACCCGGGACACCCGGTTTCGAAATCCCCGTTAACAAGATGATAATTCGAGAATTTTATCTGAATACTAAAGCTTTTCATAAAGTCCCATTGAATTATAAACTGCATTTGCCTAGAAATAAGCTGGAAAAACATTATATCAGTAAAATAGCAAAGGACCATAACCCAGTGTTGCTTCTCAATAAGTGCATATCTCCAATTGGTATTAACAACATAGTGACAAAAGAAGAAATTGCTAAAAACAAGCAATTTCTCCTATTGCCATAATATTTCATATTTTAGTCATTTTAGTTTTCCACTTCTAGTCATAGGTAATCCATTCAATTATAGAGATTTTCTATTTTTTGACATATTATGTTCAAAGACATCTGCTGCAGAATTGTCGTATGACGGAAAGGGTTAAAGTATCCAATTTCCCTCAGTTTCAGCCAGGGCTTGCTAAAAAGTAGCCTAGAAATTAAAACAGAGCAGTTGAAAACACATATGCACAAAAGAAAAACGCAGAGGTAGGTAGACCTCATAGCCAAGTACCCTGTTACAGAATACTTCTAAAGGGGGATAATAGTGGGAGGTAATGTATTACGTTGAAAATTTCCTACAATGTCTTTGAATCTATATCAATATTACTCTTGATAAAATCATCTGTGTTACACTTATATCTCAGAGTTCCTAAAAGGGGAGATGAAAGGATGGTATGTTACTGATTAAAGGCACTTAATTGTCAATTAAAAGGTGCCTAAACCAGATGCACTCTTAGTGCATCAATAGAACATTATTCAAATCAGCATGGTCCATCTAGATCCATAAATTCTTTATTTTCTTTACCTTTATTGATACTTAAAGACCTTGATAAAAGAACATGATTTCCTCACAGGCCATTCATCTTATGTACCTTTTCCCGCATGCAGATGCATTTTGATGCATTTAAAGCTTAGTACCTTTGAGAACATTCTCCTTTTACCACCATTTTCTTTCAAATTTATTCATTTTAGACTTTCATTTATAGATATTTTTTATTTTTTTACATAGAATGTTAAGTTGTCTACAACAAGAGGGCCATGATGGCCCTAGTTCGCTCACCTTAATTATAAAATGTATACTGCTATACAAAACACATCAAGACAATTATTCTGAATGCAACCTCACAGTGTTAACAAGATTTTCCTTCATTTGGCCTAGTGATCTGTATTTGTTTACCTGATATGACCCATATTCCAACATGGACTAGATATCATCAAGACAACGTTCTGACAAGGTTTAAACTTGCTCAAAGTAAAAATGCAGCCTCCGGAGTTTGAACAATATTTTCCTTTATTTACCTTGTTTCTGACCCAATGAGACAAAATTTCAAGCTGCTTTAAGCAAAAAATGCTGCATCCAAAGTGTTAACAAGATTTTCCTTCAATTTGGCCTAGTGACCTTGTTTTTGACCCTACATGACCCATATTCGAACTTGGCTTAGATATCATTTAGATAAACATTATCAGCAAATGTCAAGCTGCTGTAGCAAAAATGTGGCTTCTATACAGAGTTAACAAGAAGATTTTCCTTCAATTTGACTTAGATTCTGACCCAACATATCCCATATTCGAACTTGACCTAGATATCTATAAGACAAACATTCTGGCAAAATTTCAAACTTCTGAAGCAAAAATGCGGCCTCTAGTGTTAACAAGATTTTCCTTCAATTTGACCTAGTGACCTACTTTTTGACCAAACATGACCCATGTTCGAACTTGACTTACATATCATCAAGACAAACATTTTGATAAAGTTTCATCATGCTCAAGTTAAAAATGCAGTATCCAGAGTGTTAACAACATTTCCCTTCAATTTGGCCTAGTGACCTAGTTTTTAACCCGTCATGACCCATATTTGATCAATAAGTAGTTCAAAACTATTTGGCAGTAAATATTGAAAAACACAATATTGCATGCTCAACTATTTCGCATAGAATTAACAAGAAGAATTATACTTTTTATAGCTTTTCAGAAATCACTTGAAAGGATGAGTTGTTATTAGGATAAATTGAATGTAAATGCCTCGAACATATTACGGTTGCGATCATTTACAAACACTTAGTTGCGATACATTTGAAAAGAAATTCATGTTTCCAATGTTTTAAGTTTGTATTTGATTAACCAAGTATTGCAGATTGTTTAATGGTGTTTACGATTTTTTTTACTCGTCCCCGATTAGACTTGCAACATAAACTAATGTTCAAGTATGATACTAATATCACAATAAAATAATGTTTATTTGTCTTTTTAACCCTTTCCCTCATACGACAATTCTGCCCCAGACGACTTTGAACATATTTTGTCAAAAAATAGAAAATCTCTATAATTGAACGGATAACCTATGACTAAAAGTGGAAAACATTGTGGCAAAAGGAGAAATTGCTCATTTTGAGCAATTTCTTCTTTTGTCACTATGTTTTCAAAAAGCCGTCTGCTGCAGAGGCGTCAGAAAGCGTCTATATGAGGGAAAGGGTTAATACTATAGACAACAGTTGTTACTGAGATAGTGGCTTGATAGTATAGAACAATAAATCAAGTTGGATATGTCTTGTTTGAATAGCATCTGCTGTTTGTGAGAAAAGGCCTTGCATGCAAAAACTTTAACCCAAATTTCGAACTTCAAAATGTGCCATAATTTATAACAAATTCACTCAGGAGTTACCTTACCTGATTGTTTGATACCTTTAAACACTATATGAACTTTCAAGAAGATTGGATGTAAAATTTGGCCTTAAGTGTTCACACGGTATTTGTGATATAAAACAAGATATACAGTTAATTGATACACAATTTATGTTCAAGTGGACATAACTTGTCAATGTGCCCTATTCCCCTATGGTAGTTAACATTTTCAACTAGTTTTGTTTAACCCTTTACCTCATATAGACACTTTCTGAGGCCTCTGAAGCAGACGGCTTTTTGAAAACATAGTGACAAAAGAAGAAATTGCTCAAAACGAGCAATTTCTCCTTTTGACACAATGTTTTCCACTTTTAGTCATAGGTTATCCATTCAATTATAGAGATTTTCTACATTTTGACACAATATGTTCAAAGTCGTCTGCTGCAGATTTGTCGTATGAGGGAAAGGGTTAAATCAATCCAATTATGTCCTGGATGGCTCCTGATGGACGGGCGGACGTGACATAACTCTGGTGATCCTAAGGAAACCATTGTGAAACTTTTTGTGTCGCATTTCTCTATGGTAGTTTATATTTTGATGTATTTTTAACTAAATCAATCCAATCATGTCTTGGATGGCTCTGGATGGACGATGTCAAAACCAATATACAATGTAAGATTAATTTGACATAACTCTGGTAATCCTAATGAAACTAAAACTATCACTGAAGATGATAAATACCCCCAAAACAGCACCTTGACCTACACCATAACTTAATAAGTAAAAGGGCCATAACTCTGTAAAATTACATGCAATTGTAACTCACAGTGACTCCTATATACCCCCCCCCCCAAAACTTTGTTTTTTTGGGGTATAATCATAGTGAAACTTGCTGTGTTGTATTTCCCCTATGGTATATCTAGTTTATATTTGTATATATTTTTAATTAATTCAATCCAATAATACCTTAGTCGGAAGCACAATTTATCCATTTCCCACATTCAAACACTTTCTGATGACTCTGCAGCAGACCACTTTAGAAAGCTTTGTGGAAAATGGATAAATTGCTCAAAATGCGACAATGTCTTCAAAAGTTGTCTTTTTCAGATAAAATAAAAATGTGCCTGCAAGAGAGAAATGGATAAAGTGTCACAAGGAGATTTCTGAACATGTGACACCTGACAACTTGGTTAAAATAATGGATAATCTTTATAGTATTATTGTTGAAAAGAGTTGAAAACATTGTGATAAAAAGAGAAATTGCTCATGATGTTGAAAAATCATGAGCAATTTTTCCTTTTGTCACAATCTTTTTTTTTCGAAAGTCGTCTGTTGCAGAGGCATCAGAAAGCGTCTACATGTGGGAAAGGGTTAAAACCTCTACAACATTAAGTTGGTCAAATATGGTTCTGAACCAAACGGCCGCAAAAATTTAATGACAGCTAAAACAAACAGATATGCTCAACAGTGTGCTCAAAATAAAATCATGAAAGCAAAAACAAGTAAATTAAACGAATTAATGATCTTCGAATTACTTTCACAGGAAGTGAACTCACGTGTTGACAGCATGCATGACGCACGACGTGCATGACAAGTAGTCATTCAACTGATCGTTTGTCATCACATTTTATTTTTGAATGATTTAACAAAGCACGCAATTTTCCTAACCTTGTTAGACAGATAAACAAAAACACTTTTCAAATAAACTAGTTTGTTCTTTTTTAACAAGACTTCTGGATCCATTTTGAAGATTTATTTAAAATTATCCTGACTTATCACATTTCCACATACAGGACCATGTTGATGCATCTGCAGCAGATAAACTATTGAAAATATTGTGGCAATAGGAACATCAGTCAACGTTGTGCAAAAGACAGCCCGCTTGAATATTCCACCACCTATGAATTACTTAAGTATGTTCTAATGTAATTGTATGCAAATTATAAGTAAAATAACAAAGGGTGATAATTTGCATTATATACAATATAGAGTTATCTAACTTGATTATTTACAGGTGTGATGGTTGGTTTGTTTGTTTGTTTGTTTGGAGTTTAACGCCGCTTTCAACAGCTTTGGTCATATCACGGTGGTCAGTGCACCTACCCATGTTTTCCTGGCTTTCCTACACCAGTACTTACACAACATTCTTTCGAAGCCACTGACTACTTTCTCACATAGATCAGAGGTGAGAGGCGATGGAAAACATCGCCCGAAAGAATGTCGCCGCAACCGGGTATCGAACCCTTGACCTCCGGATCACGAGTCAGATACGCTACCAATTGAGCTACCCGGCCGGCGGTGTGATGGTTGGGACAGGCTGTATATAATTTGTTTTACTTAGATATGGACTCTTAATGTAGGTGCACACAAAACTTGAACCAATGCTCTTACTAAATCAATAAATGGAAAACAAGCCCTGCTCCCTGGCGGCCATGTTTTTCAACGGATCGGAATAATTTGAACAACCTTGGTAGAGGGTCACCCAAGGAACATTTTTGCCAAATTATTTTCAAGTTGGGCCAGTGCTTTTTTGAAAAAAAAAAAAAAAAAACTTTATATTCATATCAGGAAAGCCATGAATTTTTAACTGATTGGAATAATTTGAATAAACTTGGTAGAGGGTCACCCAAGGAACCTTAGTTCCAAATTATTATCAAATAGGGCCAGTATTCTTGGAAAAGGAGTTTTTAAAGTTTTGGCATTTTTCCGCATATTTTGAACCCGCAACAACCAAAGTTCCGCATGGAATAAAATTTGTTAAACAACTTTGAAAGAGGACCACCTAAGGAATATTTCTGTGAAATTGCTTTGAATTAAGTTCCTTGGTCTAAGAGAAGTGTGAACGGACGGACGGACAGACGGACGATGAAAGGATCACAATAGCACACCCTGCACTTTGTACTAAGGTGAGCTAAAAAGGCCTATAATTTGCATTTAGTTATCTCACTTGAATGTTTTGCATAGGTGTGATGATTGGGAAGGATTGTATTAAGTTTCAATGCAATTGCATCCCAAAAAGTAATGGTTGCTGAGATATGAACTCTTAATGTAGTTCCACACAAATTTTAACCAGAATTTCTAAGTAAAAAAAGGGGCAATTATTTGTATGATGGTTGGGAAGGGTAATATAAAGTATTAATGCAATTCATCAAGTATTTACTGACATAATTATTGAGTCCTGCACGCAAAACCTTAACCAGAATTTCTAAGTCTAAAAGGGACTAAAAATTGCATTATATGCAGGATAGATTTATCTAACTTGGTCATTTACATAGGTGTGTGATATTTGGGAAGCATTGTAGAAAGTTTCAATGCATTACATTTAGTAGTAAACAAGGTGCGACGCCGACACAGCGACACAGATGCCAGGATAAGTATAATAGCTCTCATATTCTCCACATAGTCGAGCTAAAAAATTAGCAATTTCTAATTTTCCGAAAGTTTTTTCAATTCAATTTAATTATTTAACTTTATTTTGTAGAGATTAGCCATGAGTTATGTGTCAATATTTCAGTCATCTGCTGCTGATGCGTTTTGTGTAAATGTTTTCAAAGTTGTCTGCTGATGATGAGTTTTGTGTAAATATTTTCAAAGTTGTCTGCTGCAGATTTGTTGTACGTGGTAAAGGGTTATTATCACTCTACATTGGTGGAATTGTTTCTTTGTCTGAAGTGCTTTTTAAAAATATATAATTGATCTTCCAACAACTGATTGCTGAATAAATGTCAAACTGCTTGGATGTCGGCTGAAGCCCCATGTTTTAATTGCTGGGCCAATTTCAGTTTCAATCCTATTGCGTAGATCTATAGGTCATCAACAGTTGGGGGAAATCACCATTTTACCAATGGCAAATAAAAAGAGAACACCAAACAGTGTTCCTTAACCCTTTCCCACATACAACAAATCTGCAGCAGACCACTATGTAGACATCTAGTTCAAAATGTGAAAAATCTCTATAAATGAATGAAGAATCAATAAATAGAGTTGAAAACATTGTGACAAAAGGAGAAATTGCTCATTATGAGCAATTTCTCCTTTTGCCACAATGTTTACAAAAGACGTCTGCTGCAGACGCAAAAAAGCGTCTCTACGTGGGAAAGGGTAAAGTAATCATAAACCTGCAGGGTAGAGTTTTCCTGATGGTAGGTAACAGTTTTATAAACTTAAAATCCCACAAACCATGCTGGACAAATTAAAACCTTTCCCTCATATAGACACTTTCTGGCGCCTCTGTAGCAGACGGCTTTTTAGTCATAGGTTATCCATTCAATTGTAGAGATTTTCTACTTTTTTGACAAAATATGTTCAAAGTCGTCTGTTGCAGAATTGTCGTATGAGGGAAAAGGTTTGACAGAGGAAGGATAATCGAAACATTATTAATTCTATGGGAGATAAGTAATGATGTCAACTGATTTATTAGATTTATTATATATATCTCACTTAACCCTTTCACACCTGCATATTTGTGTTTTGACACATCTGTATTGTAGCAGATGACTTTTGAAAACACTGTGGCAAAAAAAGAAATTGCTCATCATTAGCAATTTCTCCTTTAGCCATAATGTTTCCAACTCTATTCACTAAATATCCTTTCATTTATATAGATTATCCATAATATTGCCTGAATGATTTCAAAAATTGTCTGCTGCAGATCTGTTGTATGTGGGAAACGGGTTGAATGTGAAATGTCCTTATAAAGTACTGGTGTTAGACACGTACCTTTATATATTTCCATAGAGGTCAAGTCATAGTAAATCAGACCTTCAAAACGTGGTGCCCTCACAAATATTGAGATCAGAAAATCCCCCGTCTATTGAGACCATACTTTTAGTTTCTCAATTTACTCATTTTCTGGATCGCTCACCCGATTTATTTTTTTCACTTTAGCCATATAAGCCCCACCTCCCGGTGGCCATAGTTGTTGACCAATCAACATGGCTTGAAGGAATCTGATAGAGGGTCACCCTAGGAACATTTCTACAAAATTATTTTAGAATCGGCCTGACACTTTCAGAGGAGAAGATTTTTTAAGATTTCACTAAAGCCATATAAGGCAAAATAGCCCCACCCCCTGGCAGCCATGTTTTTCAACCAATCAACATGGCTTGAAGGAATTTGAGAGTGGGTCACTTAAGGAATAATTTTACAAAATTATTTGAAAATCGGCCAGACACTTTTGGAGAAGATTTTTTAAGATTTCACTAAAGTCATATAAGGCAAAATAGCCCAGCCATCTGGCGGCCATGTTTTTCAACCAATCAACATGGCTTGAAGAAATCTGATAGAGTATCGTCCAAGGAAGATTTCTACACAATTATTTGAAAATCTGCCAACCAGTTTGGGAGAAGAAGAATTTAAAGTATTTTTAGTTTAAGGCAAAATAGCCCCACCCCCTGGCAGCCATGTTTTTCAACCAATCAACATGGCTTGAAGGAATTTGAGAGTGGGTCACTTAAGGAATAATTTTACAAAATTATTTGAAAATCGGCCAGACACTTTTGGAGAAGATTTTTTAAGATTTCACTCAAGTCATATAAGGCAAAATAGCCCAGCCATCTGGCGGCCATGTTTTTCAACCAATCAACATGGCTTGAAGAAATCTGATAGAGTATCGTCCAAGGAAGATTTCTACACAATTATTTGAAAATCTGCCAACCAGTTTGGGAGAAGAAGAATTTAAAGTATTTTTAGTTTCATTGCCATGGAAACCAGAATTCTGCATGGATCCCAAAGAATTGAAGGAATTCTGGTGAGATCATTGAGAAGATGCTTTCTGTGAAGTTTCATCAAAATTGACCCATTTGATACTGAGGAGAAGATGTTGACGGATGTATGGCACACGACACACGACGCACGACGGACAAAAGGCAATCACAATAACTCACCTTGAGCACTTCGAGCTGTAAGGAACAAGTTTGAAATTTGATCTTAACTGCCATTCATTTAACCCTTTCCGACCCCACCTACAGACGCATTTTAACACATCTGCAGCAGACGACTTTTAAAAACATTGTGAGCAATTTCTCCTTTTTCATCAATATTTTCAACTCTATTCAAAGATAGACGTTTCGTTTAGAGATTTTTATAGATTTGTTCAGATCTTCTCAAAGTCATCAGCTGCAAATTTCTTGTATGTGGCAGCAAATGTTTTGATGACATTCAGATTTTTGTTTATATTAATGAAATAACTATAACTGAATAAAGTTGAAAGTATCATGGTAAAGGGAGAAGTTGCTCATCATGCCACAATGTTTACGAATTTCCTCTTCATTAATTTTGATGTAAAGCTCATTTCAACATCAACAATAATGTGTTAACCTTAAACCTTTCCCTCATATATACACTTTCTGACGCCTCTGCAGCAGACGGCTTTTTGAAAACATATATAGTGACAAAAGAAGAAATTGCTCAAAACGAGCAATTTCTCCTTTTGCCACAATGTTTTCCACTTTTAGTCATAGGTTATCCATTCAATTATAGAGATTGTCTATGTTTTGACAAAATATGTTCAAAGTCGTCGGCTGCAGAATTTGTCATATGAGGGAAAGGGTTAATCTTTAACAGCAAATCTCAGACTTTCGAATTTTAAAGCATTTAGGCAAAGATATTGAAAATCGTTGTAAATGGAAGTTAAATTATTGAATCCAGTTCAAAACATAATGGTAAAAGAATATATATTGCTGAGCAATTTCTTCTTTTGCGACAATGTTTTCAAAAGTCGTCTGCTGCAAAGAGGTCATACGTCATCTGTTTGTGGAGAAGGGTAAAAATATCTGATGGTTATAAATATCTGATGAGTTATACAATCTGTTCCATGATCATAGTGCTGAAAGGATTAATTTTGTCTTTTATTCACATACAAATAAACATTAGAATCTTGCCCAATCTAAGTCTAAAAGAGAAACTCTATTTTAAAAATTAAATTCCCATTTGCATGATGCCATATTTTATTTGAGATGAATTTAACCTTCACCCTATCCTATTTGGATGAATGGTCAGATTTCTCTAATTTAATTAATATGAGAACTGTTTAACACAAATGGATGCCACTATCCCACATTCAACAAATCTCCATCAAACGACTTTAAAAATATCTAGGAAAAAATATGAAAATCCAAAAATGCTACAAGAATGTTTGTTGAAGTTGTTTGTTACCAATGCATCTGCAAATGGGAAAGAGTTAAGGCAGACAACTTGTACAGAGTATCATAGGTAAATGTGTATGATTGTATATGTCATACGTAAACAGATAATAGGTGTATATGATTGTATATGTCATAGGTAAACAGATTATAGGTGTATATGATTGTATATGTCATAGGTAAATAGATTACAGGTGTATATGATTGTATATGTCATACATAAACAGATTATAGGTGTATATGTCATAGGTAAATAGATTACAGGTGTATATGATTGTATATGTCATACATAAATAGATTATAGGTGTATATGATTGTATATGTCATAGGTAAATAGATTACAGGTGTATATAATTGTATATGTCATTGGTAAATAGATTACAGGTGTGTATGATTGTATATGTCATACATAAACAGATAATAGGTGTATATGATTGTATATGTCATAGGTAAACAGATTACAGGTGTATATGATTATATATGTCATAGGTAAATAGATTACAGGTGTATATGATTGTATATGTCATAGGTAAACAGATTACAGGTGTATATGATTGTATATGTCATAGGTAAATAGATTACAGGTGTATATAATTGTATATGTCATTGGTAAATAGATTACAGGTGTGTATGATTGTATATGTCATACGTAAACAGATAATAGGTGTATATGATTATATATGTCATAGGTAAACAGATTACAGGTGTATAGGATTGTATATGTCATTGGTAAATAGATTACAGGTGTTTATGATTGTATATGTCATAGGTAAACAGAATGTATATTGTTTTATGGCGCATCGACAGCTAAGGTCATTTAGCGCGCAATTAAATTTAATTATTCATGATCCCTGGGTAAACAAACCAGTACTAGGCTAGAAAATGTGCATTGCCCAAGGACACTCCACCATGACCGTAGTGCCGCGACTGGGGATCGAACCCGGGACACCCGGTTTCGAAATCCCCGACGCTAACCACTCGACCACAGCGGATTCCTCATAGGTAAACAGATTACAGGTGTATATGTCATAGGTAAATAGATTACAGGTGTATATAATTGTATATGTCATTGGTAAATAGATTACAGGTGTGTATGATTGTATATGTCATATGTAAACAGATAATAGGTGTATATGATTGTATATGTCATAGGTAAACAGATTATAGGTGTATAGGATTGTATATGTCATAGGTAAATAGATTATATGTCATAGGTAAGTAGATTACAGGTGTATATGATTGTATATGTCATACGTAAACAGATTGCAGGTGTATATGATTGCAAATGTAATAGGTAAACACATTACAGGTGTTGTAATTGTATATGTCATAGGTAAATAGATTACAGGTGTGTATGATTGTATATGCCATACATAAACAGATTATAGGTGTATATGATTGTATATGTCATACGTAAACAGATTGCAGGTGTATATGATTGCAAATGTAATAGGTAAACACATTACAGGTGTTGTAATTGTATATGTCATAGGTAAATAGATTACAGGTGTATATGATTGTATATGCCATACATAAACAGATTATAGGTGTATATGATTGTATATGTCATAGGTAAACAGATTATAGGTGTATATGATTGTATATGTCATAGGTAAATAGATTACAGGTGTATATGATTGTATATGTCATACATAAACAGATTATAGGTGTATATGTCATAGGTAAATAGATTACAGGTGTATATGATTGTATATGTCATACATAAATAGATTATAGGTGTATATGATTGTATATGTCATAGGTAAATAGATTACAGGTGTATATAATTGTATATGTCATTGGTAAATAGATTACAGGTGTGTATGATTGTATATGTCATACATAAACAGATAATAGGTGTATATGATTGTATATGTCATAGGTAAACAGATTACAGGTGTATATGATTATATATGTCATAGGTAAATCGATTACAGGTGTATATGTCATAGGTAAACAGATTACAGGTGTATATGAGTGTATATGTCATAGGTAAATAGATTACAGGTGTATATAATTGTATATGTCATTGGTAAATAGATTACAGGTGTGTATGATTGTATATGTCATACGTAAACAGATAATAGGTGTATATGATTATATATGTCATACATAAATAGATTATAGGTGTATATGATTGTATATGTCATAGGTAAATAGATTACAGGTGTATATAATTGTATATGTCATTGGTAAATAGATTACAGGTGTGTATGATTGTATATGTCATACATAAACAGATAATAGGTGTATATGATTGTATATGTCATAGGTAAACAGATTACAGGTGTATATGATTATATATGTCATAGGTAAATAGATTACAGGTGTATATGATTGTATATGTCATAGGTAAACATATTACAGGTGTATATGAGTGTATATGTCATAGGTAAATAGATTACAGGTGTATATAATTGTATATGTCATTGGTAAATAGATTACAGGTGTGTATGATTGTATATGTCATACGTAAACAGATAATAGGTGTATATGATTATATATGTCATAGGTAAACAGATTACAGGTGTATAGGATTGTATATGTCATTGGTAAATAGATTACAGGTGTTTATGATTGTATATGTCATAGGTAAACAGAATGTATATTGTTTTATGGCGCATCGACAGCTAAGGTCATTTAGCGCGCAATTAAATTTAATTATTCATGATCCCTGGGTAAACAAACCAGTACTAGGCTAGAAAATGTGCATTGCCCAAGGGCACTCCACCATGACCGTAGTGCCGCGACTGGGGATCGAACCCGGGACACCCGGTTTCGAAATCCCCGACGCTAACCACTCGACCACAGCGGATTCCTCATAGGTAAACAGATTACAGGTGTATATGATTGTATATGTCATAGGTAAATAGATTACAGGTGTATATAATTGTATATGTCATTGGTAAATAGATTACAGGTGTGTATGATTGTATATGTCATACGTAAACAGATAATAGGTGTATATGATTGTATATGTCATAGGTAAACAGATTATAGGTGTATAGGATTGTATATGTCATAGGTAAATAGATTATATGTCATAGGTAAGTAGATTACAGGTGTATATGATTGTATATGTCATATGTAAACAGATTGCAGGTGTATATGATTGCAAATGTAATAGGTAAACACATTACAGGTGTTGTAATTGTATATGTCATAGGTAAATAAATTACAGGTGTATATGATTGTATATGCCATACATAAACAGATTATAGGTGTATATGATTGTATATGTCATAGGTTAACAGATTGCAGGTGTATATGATTGTATATTGCATACTTCATAGGTAAACAGATTTCAGGTGTATATGATTGCATACTTCATAGGCAAAATGATTACAGGTGTATATGATTGCATACTACATAGGTAAAACGATTACAGGTGTACATGATTGCATACGTCACAGGCTATTATTTACATATGAGCTGTGTTCCAGGAAAAACAAGAGCACCACGGAGCGAAGGCCAAACGTCATCTGTTTTTTCTATGTCAATTAAGGGGCATTACTGAGTAATGCCAAAGTTACGTGACTTGGTATATACATGTGTATTTTCTCGAGTAACATGTGTACAAAGTTTCATTTGAAAATGTTAGCAACTGTTTATGAGTTATGGGCAAGGTTAAAGTCTTTGCAAAAAGGGTGCCTAACTGAATAATCATTAAAGCCAGAGTTATTGGTATATAAAGTGTATTGTCTCTAGAGAGATGTGTACCAAGTTTCATTTCATTAAGTCAAACTGTTTTTGAGTTATGAGGTAAGGTTAAAGTTATGGGGCGACGCCGATGACAACGACGATGATGCAAAGGGGTATCACAATAACTCAACTTTTTTTCTTCGAAAAAAGGATGAGCTAAAAAACAAGCTTAACATTATAATGTGTGGAAAATGACTTGCATGTGCATCTAGGCTTATGATCCGAACCGATGTTCTGCCTAAAAGTGCCTTACAGAAGTTGGCAATCAGTGTAAAGCCAGATCAGACTGTAAATGCTTCACAGTTGTTTTTGCGCCGAGTGCTGCTCATATGATCGATGCTACATGAGAAGTGACCCTATGTGATTTCTAAGTCGTTTGCTTCAGATGTGTTGTATGGGGAAAGGGTTAAAGCGTGACAGACAGATTGACAGACTACAGAGAGGTGACCCCATGTAATTTCAAAGTGGTCTGCTGCAGATGTGTTGTACGTGGGAAAGGGTTAAGGGGTGACAGACAGATGGACATCTGACAGCAGACCACTTTGAACTTACATGAGGGTCACCTTCTCCTTTCAGTCTGCTCCAAAATGATATGTAACGCTTACTACTAATCCCTTTCCCTCATATGACAATTATGCAGCAGACAACTTTAAACATATTTTAATTGTCAAAAAATAGAAAATCTCTATAATTGAATTGATAATCTATTACTAAATGTTGAAATTGCTAGTTTTGATCAATTTCTTCTCTTGTCACTTAGTTTTCAAAAAGCTGTCTGCTGCAGAGGCGTCAGAAAGCGTCTATATGATCGAGGGAGAGGGTTAATAGCGCTAGTAAAACTGTATAACTGTTGGGCTTCACTCCATTAGAATGGCAAACATTCTCATGAGACCAAATACACATTTTGTCACTATGTTTTCAAAGTCGTCTGCTGCAGATTTGTTGTATGTGGTAAAGGGTAAACACATTCCCACATACAACAAATCTGCACCCGACGACTTGTGAGAACAATTTGGCAAAATGTGAAAATTATTTAATAGATGTCAAAAATATTGTGACAATGGGATAAATTGCTCATTATTAGCTCAATATTTACAGAAGTTGAAAGGTGACTGTATGTGGGAAAGGGCTAAAACCCACAATTTAGATGTACCATTTCTCATCCAATAAGAGCTTCATAAGTTATTCAAATAGAACATTTTGATAAGTTTCTTTATCATATTTATTCTCAAAATTTGGCATATTCCGACAGTGTATTGACAGAGAAAGAAGATCACCACAAAACTCTTTCTCGCATACAAAAGTCTGCAGCAGACGACTTTGAACAAATCTTGGCAGAAATATGAAAAATATCTGTAAATGAAAGTTTAATTATTGAATAGGGTTTAAAACATTGTGGCAAAAGGAGAAATTGATCATCATAAGCAATTTTCCTTTAGTCATATCGTTTTCAAGAGTCACCTGCTGCAGAAGTGCCAAAATGTGTCTGTATGTTGGAAATGGTTAACCCTTCCCCTCATACAAAATTCTGCAGCAGACGACTTTGAACATATTTTGTCAAACAAGAGGGCCATGAAGTCAAAAATGCGATCTAGTAGTGTTAACTAGATTGTTCTACAATTTGGCCTAGTGACCTAGTTGTTGACCCGAACCATATTCGAACTTGGCCTAGATATCACTAAGACAAACATTCTGATAAAGTTTCAACATGCTCAAGTTTAAAATGCGGCTTCAATAGTGTTAACAAGATATTCCTTAAATTTGGCCTAAAGACCTAGTTTTTAACCTGACATGACTCATATTCGAACTTGGCCTAGATATCACTTTGACAAATATTCTGACAAATATTTAACATGCTCAAGCCAAAAATGTGCCTTCCAGAGCGTTAACCAAGATTTTCCTTAAATTTGGACTTGTGACCTAGTTTTTGATCCGACATGACCAATATTCGAACTTGACCTAGATATCACTAAGACAAATTTTCCAGCATAGTTTCAACATGCTCAAGCCAAAAATGTGCCTTCCAGAGCGTTAACAAGATTTTCCTTAAATTTGGACTTGTGACCTAGTTTTTGAGCCGACATGACCCATATTCGAACTTGACCTAGATATCACTAAGACAAAGTTTCCAACATAGTTTCAACATGCTCAAGCCAAAAATGTGGCTTCCAGAGTGTTCACAATATTTTTCTTAAATTTGGCCTAGTGACCTAGTTTTGGACCGGACATGACCAATATTCGAACTTGGCCTAGGTATCATCAAGACAAACTTTCTGACAAAGTTTCAACATGCTCAAATTTAAAATGTGGCTTCCAGAGTGTTAACAATATTTTCATTAAATTTGGCCTAGTGACCTAGTTTTTGACCCAACATGACCTATATTCGGACTTGGCCTAGATATCACTAAGAAATACATTCTGACAAAAAATGTGGCATCCAGAGTGTTTACAAGATTTTCCTTCAATTTGGGCTAGTGACCTAGTTTTTGACCCAACATGACCCAGTTTCGAACTTGGCCTAGATTTGATTGAGATATATGTTCTGAAAAACTTTCATGAAGATTGGATGCAAAATGTTGCCACTAGAGTGTTAACAAGCAAATGTTGACGACGAACGACGAACGACGAACGACGGACAAAAGGCGATCACAAAAACTCACCTTGAGCACTTTGTGCTCTGGTGAGCTAAAAATGGAAAATCTCTATAATTGAATGGATCTATGACTTAAAGTGGAAAACATTGTGGCAAAAGGAGAAATTGCTCGTTTTGAGCAATTTCTTCTCTTGTCACTATGTTTTCAAAAAGCTGTCTGCTTCAGAGGCATCAGAAAGCGTCTATATGAGGGAATTTAGGGTTAAAAAGCAATTTTCTATAACTCTCTTACTTTTAGGATAACATGATTTAAATGTCACTTTTTTCAACATCACTATTTGATTCTCTGAAACATTCTTTATTGCACCAAAATACTTCATTTCTCTTTTTTATATCCTGATTGAACCAAAATACTTCATTTCTCTATTTTATAGCCTGATTGCATCAAACTACTTCATATCTCTATGTTATATCCTGATTGCATCAAACTACTTCATTTATCTATGTTATATCCTGATTGCATCAAACTACTTCATATCTCTATGTTATATCCTGATTGCATCAAACTACTTGCATTTCTCTGTTATATCCTGATTGCATCAAACTACTTCATATCTCTATTTTATAGCCTGATTGCTTGGTAAAACAGGGTTCTCTAAAAATTTGATCGATAGTTCAGTGTTTAACACCACTTTCAACAATTTGTTTAGTTTATATCACGGCATTTCCTTGATAAGTTACCAGTTCTACTGATCAATTTATCCTGACACCAGCCAGTCAGTCATAAATCTAACTCTGCAAACCCGAGCCCCAAGGAGGGCAACCATTACTACCAAGTCTTTGCTAGGGGATCTAGCCTGCGACCTCCCATTCACGAGGTGGATGTTATACCACTACACCACCGAGGCGGTCTGGTTCCTTAACAAAATCTTATAAAAATTGAGTCTCGCCAGGTAATAGATTGATCGCAGTTTAACCCCGGTTTCAGTTTCAACAGTATTTCAGTTATATCATGGCAGCCATTTCACTTAACAAGTGTTCCTTGAGCTTTCTCGCACAGAACAATCTTTGCTGGCAACTGGCTACCTTCCAACATAGGTTTTTGTAAATATTTAATTTGTTTTATTGGGATTTTATGCAGCTTTCAACATTATTTCAGTTATGTCACGGCGACAGTTCACTTATTCATGATCCCTTGGTAAACAAATCAGTACTAGGCTAGAAAATGGTGCCTTGCCAAAGGGCACTCAACCATGACTGTCGTGCCGCGACTGGGGATCAAACCCGAGATGCCCTTTTTCAAATCCCTGATGCTAACCACGGCGGATTCCTTAAATTCATGCTAAATCCTTTCCCTCATATAGAAGCTTTCTAACGCCTCTGCAGCAGACGACTTTTTGAAAACATGGCAGAAAAGGGAAAACATTGCTCAAAACTCCGTCTATTATTGTACTTTAATTTAAAGGGAGTTTCCAATTGTTCCGGGTATGTTTTCAAAGTCGTATGTTGCATGTGAGAAAGGGTTAAGCCATAGACAAATAATTTTCCATCAATTGGCTAAAAAAGACTATGTGTTGGAAGGTTTTTGTTTGTTTGTGTGGTTTTTAACCCTTTCCCTCATATAGACGCTTTCTGACGCCTTTGCACATTCAATTATAGAGATTTTCTATTTTTTGACAAAATATGTTCAAAGTCGTCTGCTGCAAAAATGCCATATGAGGGAAAGGGTTAATGCTGCTTTCAAAATATTCTCAAGTTATATCATAGCTTTACTTTAGTAAGCTAGCCGTACAACTGATCCATTTATTCCGACACCAGCGAGTCAGTCGTTATGCTAGCCCCACAATCCTGAGCGCCATGGAGGGAACGCCAAACATTAACTCTTTGTATTAAAATGAGTATTTAAACTAATTTAAACTAATTTAACTCTAGCATCAGTTGCAGATGAGTTAAACCTTTCCCTCATACAAGTAATCTGCAGCAGACGACTTTGAACATATTTCGTCAACAAATAGAACATCTCTATAATTGAATGGATAACCCATGACTAAAAGTGGAAAACATTGTGGAAAAAGAAGAAATTGCTCATTCTGATGCCGCAGCAACCAAAGTTCTCCATAGAATTTACAACTTTGAAAGAAGACTACCAAAGGAGCTTTCCTGTAAAGTTTGTTTAAAATTTGACCATTGGAGCAGGAGGAGATTATTAGTGTGTCAAAGGTAAAGGTTTACGCTGGCCGCCACCATTGCAGATGGACAGAGCGTTATCAGAATAGATCACCTAGAAGCTCAGGTGATTTAAAATATTGACACATATAATCAAGGGAGATCACTATTGGCTTGGCATAACTGACCATTTTAGATTGATTGATTGATGTTCAACAATGTTTTCATCAGTATGTCAGTTATATCACTGCAGCCAGTTCACCTAATGCCCCAGTCAGTGTCACGTTTTGGCTGCCACGTTTAGCTACGTTTGGAAATGTTGCTACAATGTGAGTAAAAGTAGAACAGAAACGTGATCAAACGTGAAGTGGAAATTTTAATTTTGGAACATGTTCAATGTTCGCTCACTTTTCCACACAACGTGGCGAGAACGTGGTAAAGCGTAGTTTAACAAGCAAATTCATGAAATTTATATCCCCCGCTTGCAGGAAATATTGTAGGAAAATGTTGAGGTTAGATTTAAACATGTCAGTAGACTTTTTATTGAACATGTATTACAGGGTAAATTAAACGAACTTGGCCTAGGTTGTTACCAAGTTTGTGGCAGTTATTGCACGGAAACAGCAAGAAACGACTTTTTTGGTTAAATAAGGGGCCATAACTCCACCGAATAAAGTCCCCCGAAAGTGATGATCAAACTTGGCCTAGCCCTTAAGGCATTTAACCTTGTTACCAAGTTTGAAAAAAAACGGTTCACATTTGTGGCAGTTATTGCACGGAAACAGCAAGAAACGACTTTTTTTGTTAAATAAAGGGCCATAACTCCACCAAATATAGTCAGCCGAAATTGACGATCGAACTTGGCCTAGCCCTTAAGGCATTTAACCTTGTTACCAAGTTTGAGAAAAAAATATTCACATTTGTGGCAGTTATTGCACGGAAACAGCATGAAACGACATTTTGTGTTAAATAAGGGGCCATAACTCCACTAAATAAAGTCCGCCGAAAGTGACGATCGAACTTGGCCTAGCCCTTAAGGCATTTAACCTTGTTACCAAGTTTGAAAAAAAATGGTTCACATTTGTGGCAGTTATTGCACGGAAACGAAGTGTGACAGACAGACAGACAGACAGACGGACAGACCGAAATTAATAACCCCCCTTTTTTTCTTCGACGGGGTATAACAAAGCAGAAACATAATAGAACGTGAACATAGCCTGATCCGCCAGTTGATATGTTCTGTTGCGTTTGCTGACACATTGTGCTGCGCTATGCTACCTTGTTGCCTCGATGCTACCACGTTCCTCGTGCCGCGTTATGCCACCCTGTGTCACGCTATGAGATGCTGTATCAAGTTGTACTATGTTATGAGCTGCGTTATGCTAGTGTTTAACATTGTACGGTGTTATGCTACGTTTCTGCTATGTTGTACTACGATTTGGTTCGTTGTGGTACGTTATATATGATACGCTCTGTCGTGTAGAGGGTCATCAATGCCCGACGTGTTTTATCTGAACAAAGTTGCAACAAGGCATAATGAATCAGAGCGTGGAACAATGTGGCGGCAGCAAGGCATAACAAAGCAGGAGCATGGAACAACGTGGCAACAACGAGGTGACAGCGTGGTGGTAGCGAGACATAACCAGACTTTTGATATCCGTTGTCACCTTTGAAGTGTGTCTCAATGGGAATACAATGAGGCGACATAGTGGCTAGGTGGCTAAGGATTGGGTGTCAGAAACGAGGCAAAACGGCGAGGCCAAAACGTGACACTATGACTGGGGGGCATAACCTGCGTTTCCTGTCTTTCTCGCATGAGTACTCCACACAATATTCTTCCACGGCAACTGGCAACCTTACCACATAGACAATTAAGCCCATTGGTGAAACCATATTCCTTGTAGTGAGAATTTGGCTAACAAGCTTTAAATATTCTCTGTACCTTGAAGACATTTTCTGCTTGCAGATTCGTCGTATGTGGAAAAGGGTTAAACTAATAATTATTTCAGACATTCTTTTATGACTCTGCAACAAAAACTGATTTGATATCCTAAATTGCTCATGTATAATTCACACTTCTGAAAAAATATTTTCAATAAGGATTTTACATGATAAACCCTTCCCCTCAGATGACTGAACATATTTTGTTAAACAAGAGGCCCATGAGGGCCTATGCTCTACTGGCATTGATCTGGCTTGTTTCAAAAGGAACCGATATGTCATCAATTAATATTCAAATACCATCTAAGTTTGGTGAAGATCAGATAGTAAATGGAAGCTCTATTGTGTTCACAAGCTGTATTATAGCAATTTTGACAATTTCAAGGGCCATAATCCAGCCATGCATGGGTAGATCTGGCCGTTTTTTAGAAATGAACCAAACTCTCATGGATATTTAACTACTGTATAAGTTTGATTGAGATACAATCAAAAATAAGGACTGTATCATGTTAACAAGCCCTATAATAGCAATTTTGACAATTTCAAGGGCCATAATTCAGTCATGCATGGGGCGGATCTGGCTTGTTTTCGAAAGGAATCAAGCTCTCATGGATATCTAACTACTGTATAAGTTTGGTTGAGATACAATCAAAAGTGAAGACTATCGTGTTAACAAGGTCTTTTATAGCAATTTTGACCATTTCAAGGGCCATAATCCAGTCATGCATGGGCGGATCTGGCTGGCTTTCAAAAGGAACTGAGCTCTCATGGATATCTAACTGTATAAGTTTGGTTGAGATACAATTAAAAGTGAAGACTGTATCGTGTTAACAAGAAATTGTTTACGGTTGGACGGACAGACGGACGAACGAATCGCCACGACATAAGCCCTTCTGGCCTTTGGCCAGAAGAGCTAAAAATGGCAAATCTCTATAATTGAATGGATAATCTATGACTAAAAGTGGAAAACATTGTGGCAATTTCTTCTTTTGTCACTATATTTTCAAAGCCGTCTGCTGCAGAGGCATCAGAAAGTGACTATATGAGGGAAAGGGTTAAAATCATCCATCAAATTGTCAAAATGTTCCAAATTTTCAGCTTAGATACTTTGAGATCACTCAACTTAAAAAGTATCCAATACAAGACAAAAACAAAACAAAAGGTATCGACTATCACGGCTTTAAGACATGTAAACCTTGAATATGTCCATGTAAACCTTGAATATGTCTGTTCAAACCAACAATTTCTGTCCAAAACATGTCAGTTTGAAATGCACTTTAACGTTCAATTGTCTTCTATGTCTAGCTGTGATGCTCTTTACTCTTAAATCACATGCTAAATCAAAAACCTCATACATAAACACAGGGACCGAAGATGAAAATCACAGACTCAGATATACACATTTACATTTAATGCCTGTGATTTCACCTTAATTCTCATACTTTCTTGTTTTAATTCACTCCCTGAAAAAATGGCTTTTACTGATGCTAAATAAAACTGTCTACTTTTGAAAACAACATGGAAAAAGGAGAAATTTCTCAAACCAAGCAATTTCGCCTAATAAAGCATTAAACTTGTATTAAATTTAAACTTTCAATATTCCAAAAGTTGCATGATTTTCCTCAGACAATTTTTTCAAGTCGACATTTTTAAGTGAACCAATACTCATAAAATCTTGAGACATAATATAAAACAGAACTAGAAATAAGTTGTTTGTAAAACAATTTGCATCACGCTATGTTAACCCTTTCCCTCATACGACAATTCTGGAGCAGACGACTTTGAACATATTTTGTCAAAAAGTTGAAAATCTCTATAACTGAATGGATAACCTATGACTAAAAGTGAAAAACATTGTGTCAAAAGGAGAAATTGCTCGTTTTTGCATGGATAATTTTCTTTTAGAAAGAATTCTGGTCAGAACAGAATGCTTTCTGTGAATTTGCATCCCAATTGACCTAACAGTTACAGAGGAAAAGAAGTTGACGCACATATAAACTCAAACTGACGCATGACAGACCTGTAAGACAGCACGCTCGACTAAACTACTGCTTATTAGTTACTGTGATATGGACTATAATGAAGTTGCATGCATAACTTTAACCATAATTTCTAAGTCAAATAATAAAGGGCCATAATTTGTTTTATATGCAAAATAGTTATCTAATTTGATTATTTACATAGATAGGTGTGGTGGTGAAAAGGACTGTATACAGTTGTAATAGAGTAGTTACTGAGATAATGGACTCTTAATGTAGTTGCATGCAAAACTTTAAATTATATTATATGCAGAATAGAGTTATCTAACTTGATTATTTACATAGGTGTGATGGGTGGGAGGGGTTGTATGAAGATTCAATGCAATGCCTCAAGTAATTACTGAGATATGGACTCTTTAATGTAGATGCACACAAAACTTTAACCAGAATTTCTAAGTAAAAAAGGGCCATAATTTGCATTATATGCAGGATAGAGTTATCTAACTTGATTATTTACATAGTTGTGATAGATTGAAAGCATTGTACAAAGTTTCTATGCAATACATCTAGTAGTAACTGAGCTATGGTAAAATATATGTACTTGCATGCAAAACCTTTATCAAGGTATGAGATTGACGCCAGGGTGAGAACAATTATAGCACTTATATTATCCGAATAGTCGGGTTAAAAACTATAAAGGGCCATAACTTCACCAAAATCGTTCTCGCCTTATTCTTACTAAAATCAATTGAAGTATACCCTAAGTATATCAACTTCCCGAATTAAGAAGATCAATCATGCTACATTATAATAAATACATGTACTTTCATTTTTAGGGATGTTCCATGTTTCGGCCTCTTTATTTGTTTGTGTTAATTGCATATTTGTTGATTGTAAGGAAGGGGGTACAAAATAACCGTTTCCCACATACAGCAAATCTGCAGCAGATGACTTTTGAAGGATGGTGGCAAAAATATTGAAAATTGCTATAAATGAATATGATAATTACAGAATAAAGTTGAAAACATTGTGGCAAAAGGAGAAATTGCTCATTGGGAGCAATTTCTCCTTTTGTCACAAGGTTTTCAAAAGTTGTCAGAAAGCGTGTCCAAATGGGATAGGGTTAAAAGAAGAAGCTAAGGATTCGAAGAAGCTAATGATTCGATGAAACACTGCGATGAAACACTGTGGCTGGTCCCCTGTGATAAAGCTATACAGTTTCGACAAGATAATATTCCCATTAGAGGTTATATGAACTCCACATGGTTCCCAAATCATTATATCAGATACTTATTCATATTAATCCTAAAATTGTCAATATATATATTTAATGGAAAGCTGTAGAAGGTTGTAGATGTCCCCTATTTCATTCCTTTATAGAAAATAAGCAGTTTTGTCTACTTGAAAAAAATGTCCATTCCAATGCTTTCCCATTTAATAATACAGTGGAATTTCCTCTTGAGAGCCCCTGGCAGGCAGGTCATGTGATCAAGTCATATGATCAAATTCAAAATATCAACGAGCATCGAGGTAGTAAGCCTTTTGTTTAGTTGTCAGTGTTTGAATCAGCCATTCGTTTTTTAGTTTAAAAAGACTGGTATATCTGATGCATCTTCCACGTTCATAGCGTCATTCGATAATAGGCATGTGCAAGAATTTCACTCTCGGTTGTAAAGATCACATGATAATGATAAATGTACAGCGATAATTCTAGATTTACTAGGTATGCATACCCAGTAGATTTTACGAAGCAAAACAACGAAAGATCTATTCTATATTAGTACTTTGCATGTAATGTAATACACAAGTCGTCAAATCTCAATGCTTTACATGCAAAAACATCAAGGTTATAGAAATGTTTAACAATTATTTTTCTCTCGCTATCTTGTCATTTGCATACAATTGTTCAAATTATTTCAAGGCTGCTTACTTTTTTAAAAAATTGTGTTCAATTAACACTTATCCCTCATATAGTCATATAGACGCTTTCTGACGCCTCTGCAGCAGACGGCGTTTTGAAAACATAGTGACAAAAGAAGAAATTGCACAAAACGTGCAATTTCTCCTTTTGCCACAATGTTTTCCACTTTTTGTCATAGGTTATCCATTCAATTATGGAGATTTTCTATGTTTTGACAAAATACGTTCAAAGTCTTCTGCTGCAGAATTGTCGTATGAGGGAAAGGGTTAATAAGAGTTTTTCCATAGTTATGCCAGATTTGCTGCACATTCATGATGATACGGTATTTGGCAAAGGTTTGTTTTATTGGGGTTCAACGCCGCTTTCAACAATATTTCTGTTATATCACGGCCACAGTCCACTTATTCATGATTCCTGGGTAAACAGACCAGTACTAGGCTAGAACATTTGCCTTGCCCAAGGGCACTCCAAAATGACTGTAGTGCCATGACTGGGGATCGAACCCGAGACACCCTGATACCAATCCCCGACGCTAACCACTTGACCACAGCGGATTCCTATATTTGGGAAAGGGTTAACATACTACTTTTTAAATATGTTCTTCAAAAATATATTTCCCGTTTTTCAGATGTTAAACTATCTTAAGTGGAGTTTTCCAAAGAAGATGCATAGTTAGTAAACAATTAAGACAGACACACAAAAAGGAAAACAAGACTATTAAATACAATTTCTCCTGTTCCAACAATAATCGACACGCCAACTAAGAATGAAATTTGTCTTCATCTTTATTTTCTATTCTATGTCAGACATTTTCAATTAAAAAGGTTGAGAATCAAAAAAGTGTACAGATCAGCTTAACCCTTTCCCTCAAACGACAATTCTGCAGTAGATGTCTTTGAAAATATTTTGTCAAAAAATAGAAAATCTCCATAATTGAATGGATAACCTATGACTAAAAGTGGAAAACATTGTGGCAAAAAGAGAAATTGCTCTTTTTGAGCAATTTCTTCTTTTGTCACTATGTTTTCAAAAAGCTGTCTGCTGCAGAGGCGTCAGAAAGCGTCTATATGAGGGAAAGGGTTAATGCACCTACATTAAAGCAAATCTGTCAGCATCGAAAACATATTAGCTTAGATAATGTAGAAAAACAACAATAAATCAGTGATAGACATACACAATGTCTCCTTATCCCTGTTAACCCTTTCTAAAATGTAAACACAATCTGAGTTGATGCCTCTGCAGCAGATGACTTTTAAAAACATTGAAACAAAAGGAGAAATTGCTCATGTTGAGCAATTTCTCATTTTGCCACAATGTTCTCAGCTCTTTTGAAAAGACTTTCATCTATAGACATTTACCATATGTTTGCCTGGATGTTGATGAAGTCATTTCTTTGCAGATGTCTTGTATCTTGGAAAGGGTTAATGAAGGATATATGCTTTTGAAGGCTTCTGAAACAGTTTATATCAAGGAAATAATGGTAGAATTTTGGAATTGCCGTAAAATTAATGCTGAATTATTTTATATGCACTTGTTCAGCTTTGCATTTAGAGTTACTAAGAGTTCATAATCAATTCTTTGTTTGTTTGTTTGTTTGGAGTTTAATGCCGCTTTCAACAGCTTTGGTCATATCACGGCGGTCAGTGCACCTACCCATGTTTTCCTGGCTTTCCCTCACCAGTACTTACACAACATTCTTTCGAAGCCACTGACTACTTTCTCACATAGATCAGAGGTGAGAGGCAATGGAAAACATCGCCCGAAAGAATGTCGCCGCAACCGGGTATCGAACCCGTGACCTCCAGATCACGAGTCAGATACGCTACCAATTGAGCTACCCGGCCGGTAATCAATTCTTTGAATAAGATAAAAATGTTGAGTTGAACAGACAACAATATAGAGCCTGGTTAGACGGAATGGATGTGCCAACTTGCTTGGCTCTATTGTGGTAAGAATTAGTCGTGGCTGAGTGGTTAGCGTCGCGGAATTTGATCCAGGCGTCCCAGGTTCGAACCCCAGTCACGGCGCAAACGTTATGTTGGAGTGCCCTTGGGCAAAGCACATTTTCTAGACTAGTACTGGTTTGTTTACCCAGGCATCATGAATGAGTGAACTGTTGCTGTGATAGAACTGAAATAAAGTTGAAAACGGCCTCAAACCCCAATAAACAAACAAACTTTGCTTATGGCACATGCATCACAAAATTGGTTCACTCACCAGACTACTTCGATTATTATGGTGGCAATTATTTTTGCTTATGATAGTGTAACTCCTATTGATAGGCCAGTTATTTCTGACTTGTGAGACACGTTTGTCTTGAACACAGTATACTTCCGCTATTCTATCCACTATGCCAGGCATTCGGGTACCATTATTTAATTCCGCTATCCTATCCATTATTGCCAGGCATTCGGGTACCATTATTTACCTTGCTGGCACTTCACCAACAACAAAGATTAAACAGACCTACCCTATTGTTGCCATTGTATTTTTATCGCTTTGACTGCTGCCGAAATGTTTTGATCCCGATCTTTGAGGTGTTATCTTGATCTGTACTGTTCACAAATTAACCTTTAACCCACACCACTAACCAACAAATATGCAGGAAACAAGTTTGAAAACATTTGGTTAAAGAATTGTAACTATTGGATTGAGTTGAAAAATAGCAAATTTCTCCTATTGCCAGAAAGTTTTCAATATCCAATCATCCTGGTACTGAATATTATAATTATGGCCTTGTGAGACTGGCAGGAATCTGCGGTGATGTCTTTGACACCAGCCAAGGGCCCTGGTACTAAATATTAGATTTATATCTTTGTAAGGCAGGCATGTATCTACTGTGATGTCCATGACACCAGCCAAGCGCCTTGGTACTAAATATAAGATTTATATCCTTGTAAGGCAGGCAGGAATCTGCTGTGATGCCTTTGAGTCAAGCCAAGAGCCCTTATTCAGGTAATACATATAAAATATATAGCCTTGTTAGGCAGGCAGGAATCTGATGTGAAATCTTTGACACAGGCCAAGAGCCCAGGTACTAAATATAAGATTTATAGCCTTGTTAGGCAGACAGGAATCTGATGTGAAGTCTTTGACACCAGCCAAGGGCCCTGGTAATAAATATAAGATTTATAGCCTTGTAAGGTAGGAATACACTGTGATATCTTTGACACAAGCCAAGGGCCATGGTACTAAATATTAGATTAATAGCCTTGTAAGGCAGGCAGGAATACACTGTGATATCTTTGACACAAGCCAAGGACCCTGGTACTAAATATAAGATTAATAGCGTTGTAAGGCAGGCAGGAATACACTTTGATATCTTTGACACCAGCCAAGAGCCCTGGTACTAAATATTAGATTTATAGCCTTGTTAGACAGACAGGAATCTGATGTGAAGTCTTTGACACCAGCCAAGGCCCCTGGTATTAAATATAAGATTAATAGCCTTGTAAGGCTGGCAGGAATACACTGTGATATCTTTGACACCCGCCAAGAGCCCTGGTACTAAATATAAGATTTATAGCCCTGTTAGGCAGACAGGAATCTGATGTGAAGTCTTTGACACCAGCCAAGAGCCCTGGCACTTAATATTAGATTTATAGCCTTGTTAGACAGATAGGAATATGATGTAAAGTCTTTGACACCAGCCAAGAGCCCTGGTACTTAATATAAGATGTATAGCCTTGTTAGGCAGGCAGGAATCTGATGTGAAATCTTTGACACCAGCCAAGGGCCCTGGTAATAAATATAAGATTTATAGCCTTGTTAGACAGACAGGAATCTGATGTGAAGTCTTTGACACCAGCCAAGAGCCCTGGTACTAAATATTAGATTTATAGCCTTGTTAGACATATAGGAATATGATGTAAAGTCTTTATCACCAGCCAAGAGCCTTGGTACTAAATAATAGATTTATAGCCTTGTTAGGCAGACAGGAATCTGATGTGGCTGACAGGTCAGCATGCGGGATTTGGTCTCTGACAATCATGGTGGAGTGTTCTTGCACAAGGCATATCTCCTAGCCTAGTATGGGTTATTTACATAAGTGTTCTTTCATGTAATCCAACTGAAATAATGCCGCAAAACGGCTTAAAAACCCCAATAAAAAAAAACTTTTATCCTTGACACCAGCCAAGCACTCTGTTGTAAAAACATATTAGCTTTAGCCTTGCTATACAAGCTTAAATGTCAATGGGCAAAGTATTTATAAGTTTTAGTTAACCCTTTCCCACATACAGCAAATTTTCAGCAGACAATTTACAAAACTTATTGACAAAAACATGATAAATCTCGATAAATGAGAGTTTTACTATTAAGTAGAGTTGAAATCATTGTGGCAAAAGGAGAAATTGCTCATTTTGAGCAATTTCTTCTTTTGCCACAATGTTTTCAAAAGTTTTCTACTGCATATGCCTCAAAATGCATCTACAAGTGGGAAAGGGTTAAGAGCTAAAAGCACTAAACCTTCCTACTAAAACCACTCTGTCAGGGCAGATAATATATTGCTAAGATGTTGCATCAAAAGGCAGTATATCAATAAAGAAAGTGTGAGAAGTCACCATAAAAACCATGGAAATCAAAAACTTGTGTGAAACCACCCACACAAAAAAACCTGCCATCACCACACTCAACTACTGTCTTCTTCATCATCAAGTCAGCTTGACAAAATGAAGGCAGAATGAAGGCGACATTTCGACAACTTCAGTAACGCATGTAATCCTCATTATGATAGCTTCATGTGAAACAGTTGTAACTACATCTTGTAACAAGATGTAGTTACAACTGTTTTGCATGAAGTCCATGATTTATGTATTGGAACTCTTTATTTTTAAATTGTTTAAACCCTTTCCCACTGCAGACGCATTTTGACGCAATAGCAGCAGACGACTTTTGAAAACATTGTGGCCAGAGGTGAAATTGCTCATGATGAGTATTTTCTCCCTTTGCCACATTCTTTTCAACTTTATTAAACAATTTTTTTAGATTTTTCCGGTGTTTATCATTTTGTTTTCAAAGTCGTCTGCTGCAGATTTGTTGTATGTGGGAAAGGGTTTAACCCTTTGAAACATACAACATATCTGCAGCAGACGCTTTCGGAAGTATCTAGGCACAAATATTAGGGAAAATTCTATAAATGAATAGAATTGAAACATTATGGCAAAAGAAGAAATTTCTCATCCTGATTTTTTTTTTCCTTTTGCCACATTGTTTTCAACAGTTGTCTGCTTCAGACGGGTCAAAATGTGTCTATATGTTGGAAAGGATTAAACAATTTTAAAGAGCTCCTCGGGCTTAAAATACAGTCATTTAATCAGTATTATTCCTAGATAGTATTATCCAATTTATAATTACTCTTTTATAGATGTGACTCTTAACTCTTTCCCTCATTCGACAATTCTGCAGCAGACGACTTTGAACGTATTTTGTCAAAAAATAGAAAATCTCCATAATTGAATGGATAACCTATGACAAAAAGTGGAAAACATTGTGGCAAAAGGAGAAATTGCACGTTTTGTGTGCAATTTCTTCTTTTGTCACTATGTTTTCAAAAAGCTGTCTGCTGCAGAGGCGTCAGAAAGCGTCTATATGAGGGAAAGGGTTAACTCTTCCCCTCATATGGACACTTTCTGACAAAACGGCAACAAAAGAAGAAATTGCTCAAGACGAGCAATTTCTCCTTTTGTCACCATACCATGTTTTCAACTCTATTCAATTATTTTACTTTCAT
Organism: Serripes groenlandicus; assembly: GCA_031761405.1. Classification (NCBI taxonomy): domain Eukaryota; kingdom Metazoa; phylum Mollusca; class Bivalvia; order Cardiida; family Cardiidae; genus Serripes; species Serripes groenlandicus. The sequence goes on from JASEVX010000006.1 coordinate 33,137,594, forward strand.
TTAAAGGGAGTTTCCAATTTTTTTTGGGTATGTTTTCAAATTCGTCTGCGGTAGATTTTTTGTATGTGGGAAAGGGTTAACAAGTATAATTCCTAGTAAGTATCCAATTTTATAATTACAATTTTATATATGTGACTCTTAAGATTTCATATCAGCTGACCCATAAAGAATTTAAGCCAATCCTAAAGGTCCGTTACAAAAGATACTTGGCTTTCAGACAGTGATTACAATAAATCAGGAGGAGAGGAAAGATCAAAAATTAATGTTCTCCTACCAAACAGAAAACAAACCCATACACTACAACACTTCATATGAGCTGTTCCACAAGAGTCTGCCCAGATTAGCCTGCGCCATATGCTTAGGCTGATCCGGTAGATACTTTATGCATAGTCCACAATGTTGGTTTACTCATGGAATAGCTCATATCATAAAATTTACCCTTTCTCACACACAGATGCTTTTTTTGCTCATGTTTATTGCAAAACTTTTGAACAGGGTTTACATGAACAGTTATCTGAAGACATCTTGTGCACACCATACTTGTAGAACAAGATAAGTCTGTTTTACTGACAACAAAATCTCTTGATGTCATTGCAGTAGAAACTAGAACTATCATTGAAGATGATAAATACCCCCAAAACAGCACCTTGATTCAAAATATGGCTTCCGACCGACCAACAAAAGGGCCATAACTCTGTAAAATATCATGCAATTGTAAGACCTGTAGGGTATACACATCTCCTCTTGGTATAGAAGCTTCATGTAAAATGTTATTGAATTCCACCCTGTGGTTTGTAAGAAATAGGTGGGACAAAATATGGCTTACTTAATAAGTAAAAGGGCCATAACTCTGTAAAATAAGATGCAATTGTAACCCCTTTAGGATATGCACATCTCCTCTTGGTATAGAAGCTTCATGTAACATTTTATTGAATTCCACCCAGTGGTTTGTATGAAATAGGCCGGACAAAATATGGCTTCCGGCCGACCGACCAACCGACCGACACAGTGACTCCTATATACCCCCCCAAAACTAGTTTTTTGGGGGTATAACTAGAAATATCACTGAAGGTGATGAATACCCCCAGCTGGTGCCTGACAATATACATATGTATGAGAAATCCAAGGGGCCATTTAAAAATAATTCCAGTGCAACACGCCGACAATATGCACAACTAGGCTTGGTATCAATCACTCTTGTGAAGTTATATTGAATTCTGACCAAGGGTTGCTTAGAAATAGTGTTCACAAGAAATGTCCACAGACCAACGGACCTACAATCGTCAAACTGACCGACAAGCGTGACTCCTATATACTATGTATCTGGGGGTATAAAAAGCATGATTGTTTAGCTGAAGAGAGAGGAAAAAGTATTGAAGAAATTAATAAAACAAGAGGGCCATGATGGCCCTTGAATCGCTCACCTGATTTTTTTTTTTTTTTTTTCACTTTAGCTATATAAGCCTCGCCCCTGGCAGCCATAGTTTCCGACCAATCAACTTGGCTTGAAGGAATCTGATAGAGGGTCATTTCTACAAAATTATTTGAAAATCGGCCAGATATTTTTGGAGGAGAAGATTTTTTAAGTTTTCACTATAGCCATATAATGCAAGATAGCCCTGCCTACTGGCGGCCATGTTTTTTGACCAATCAACATGGCTTGAAGGAATCTGAAAGTGGGTCATCCAAGGAACATTTCTACAAAATTATTTGAAAATCGGGCCGACACTTTTGGAGAAGAAGATTTTTTAAGTTTGCACTATAGCCATAAGGCAAAATAGCCCGCACCCCCCCCCTGGTGGCCATGTTTTTCGACCAATCAACATGGCTTGAAGGAATCTGATAGAGGGTCACCCAAGGAACATTTCTACAAAATTATTTGAAAATCGGCCTGACACTTATGGAGGAGAAGATTTTTAAGTTTTCATTATAGCCATAAAAGGCAAAATAGCCCCGCCCCCTGGCGGCCATGTTTTTTGACCAATCAACATGGCTTGAAGGAATCTGATAGAGGATCACCCAAGGAACATTTCTACAAAATTATTTGAAAATCGGCCTGACGCTTTTGGAGAAGAAGATTTTTTAAGTTTGCACCATAGCCATATAAGGCATAATAGCCCCGCCCCCCCTGGCAGCCATGTTTTTTGACCAATCAACATGGCTTGAAGGAATCTGATAGAGGGTCACCCAAGGAACATTTCTACAAAATTATTTGAAAATCGGCCTTACACTTTCGGAGGAGAAGATTTTTTAAGTTTTCACTATAGCCATATAAGGCAAAATAGCCCCGCCCCCCCTGGCGGCCATGTTTTTCGACCAATCAACACGGCTTGAAGGAATCTGATAGAGGGTCATCCAAGGAACATTTCTACAAAATTATTTGAAAATCTGCCAACCAATTTGGGAGAAGAAGAATTTTGAAGTTTTTTCGGTTTCGTTGCCATGGAAACCAGAATTTTGCATGGATCCCAAAAATTTGAAGGAATTCTGGTGAGGTCATTGAGAGGATGCTTTCTGTGAAGTTTCATCCCAATTGACCCACTGGTTACTGAGGAGAAGAAGTTGACGCACGACGGACGACGCACGACGGACGACGGACGCCGGACAAAAGGCGATCACAATAACTCACCTTGAGCAGAGCTCAGGTGAGCTAAAAAGTTACCACTATCAAAATTTGGCTGTTGAAGGACAGATAAAGGTTATGAACAAGAAAAGGGTTATCACAGGATAGATTGGGTTTCCATTCCCTCCTACATTTTTCCTGAATGGGTTCAGTTTTTGTCTTCTGAACATTTTCAAGGTTATAATTATGATATATTGCCCAACTTTTCCCCATCCTAGAAACATGATTATTATAATGGCATCCATTCAACAAATAAAATTGTCGAACATTTAACCATTTTACAGATGAAGCGCATTCTTATGCATCTACAGCAGACAACTTTTAAAAACATTGTGACAAAAGAAGGAATTGCTCATAACAAGCAAATTGCCACAGTGTTATCACAGGGTTATCACAGGATAGATTGGGTTTCCATTCCCTCCTACATTTTTCCTGAATGGGTTCAGTTTTTATCTTCTGAACATTTTCAAGGTTATAATTATGATATATTGCCCAACTTTTCCCCATCCTGGAAACATGATTATTATAATGGCATCCATTCAACAAATAAATTGTCGAACATTTAACCATTTTACAGATGAAGCGCATTCTTATGCATCTACAGCAGACAACTTTTAAAAACATTGTGACAAAAGAAGGAATTGCTCATAACAAGCAAATTGCCACAGTGTCTTCGTCAATATACAAAATCAATATATGAGCCGTTCCAAACCACCAGTATGGCCTCTGCGTAATGTATCGACCCAGATCAGCCTGTGCAGTCCAGTTCAGGGGGATAGAGGTATAGAGTAATGAATCCTGAAACAGAAAATCCACAGGAGGCGAAAAGTGTCTGTCCAGGTAAGCCTGCGCGGGATGCTTAGACTGATCCGGGTCGATACTTTATGCACAGTCCACTATGTTGGTTTCTCACAGGATGGCTCATAAATTGATTTTCCATAATTTGTACCCCAATGTATTAACCCTTTCCCTTATACAAGAAATCTGCAACAGACGACTTTGAACATATTTTGTCAAAAAACGGAAAATCTTTATAATTAAATGGATAACCAATGACTTAACGTGGAAACCATTCTGGCAAAATGAGAAATTGCTCACCATGAGCAATTTCTTCTTTTGCCACAATGTTTTCAAAATTCGTCTGCTTCAGAGGCCTCAGAAAGCGTCTGTCAGGGAAAGTATTGAAACCTCTGGCAAAGGAATCACAAATTAACATTTCTGCAGCATACAACTTGAAAAAAAATATTTTAGGAAAAGGCAAAATTTAACCCTTTCCCTCATACGGCAATTCTGCAGCAGACGACTTTGAACGTATTTTGTCAAAAAATAGAAAATCTCCATAATTGAATGGATAACCTATGACAAAAAGTGGAAAACATTGTGGCAAAAGGAGAAATTGCATGTGTGCAATTTCTTCTTTTGACACTATGTTTTCAAAAAGCCGTCTGCTGCAGAGGCGTCAGAAAGCGTCTATATGAGGGAAAGGGGTTAAAGTCATCTACAGCAGATATATGTTGAAAAGGGTTAACCCATTACTTCACATGACTTTTCAAAGGACGTCTGCTTTACAAACATCAGACGAACAATTTCAACAATATAGAAAACGTAATATTATATTGATATACAGTTGAAAACATTGCAATTAAACGTGAAAGTGCTCGTTTTGAGCAATTTCACCTTTTATTGCAATGTTTTCAAAAGTCATGTTCAATGGCAGGTGTCAAATGTCGTGAAGTAATGGGTTAAGGGCTCTGGTAAAAACAACTCCAGATGCAAACATATGTATATTTATGTAACAATAAATAACATGATCAATTTACTTGCTATTTCCTGGCAAGACTGACTCCTGAATAATGTAGGAATAATTAACCTGTTATAAGGTCAATGAATTCATGGCACAGAAAAGTCCACCTTCCAGCCTGTATTCACAAAAATGTAACCATATACAAGATACAGATGAATTGTGAGGAGTCTGCAGTAAATAGCTTTTAAAAATATTGTTAGAAAAGGATTTATTTTGTTGGGTTTTAAGTCACACCGACACAATCTAGGTCATATGGCGACTTTCCAGCTTTAATGGTGGAGGAAGACCCCAGGTGCCCCTTTGGACATTATTTCAGGCCCGAGCGGGCACCTGGGTAGAACCACCGACCTTCCGCAAGCCAGCTGGATGGCTTCCTCACATGAAAGATTCTATGTCCCCAGCGGGGATTCGAACCCACAGCGGTGAGGGGCAAGTGATTTGAAGTCAGCGACTCTAACCACTCGGCCACGGAGGCCCCGTTAGAAAAGGAGAAATTGCTTATAAAAATTACAACAAAATGATTTTTCCCCAATGTTTCCAACTTTTATAAAATCCACAATTCTTATTTCTAAGATGCTGCATTTTATCCGATGATGTCAAAGCACATGAAAGGAGATATCATAATTATATTCACAAAGTTTTCTAAGATTCCAAATCTAGGGAATAATGTTGCCTCATGCCTTTTGAATAAACATTTATCCAACATATGATATGAAGTGCTCGCTCAAAAAAAGCATTTACGGAATTTGATACTAAGAACAGAAATTTGTTACAGGGTCGAAAATATTGTTGAACGACGTTACAATTAAGAGGCCCACTGTCATAAGGCAAAAACTAACTCTTTCCCTGATATTGACGCTTTCTGAAGCCTCTGCAGCAGACAGCTTTTGAAAACATGGTGACAAAAGAAGAAATTGCTCAAAACAAGCAATTTCTCCTTTTGTCACAATGTTTTTAACCTTTTTCAGTAATTATACCTACAATTATAGAGATTTTCCATATCTTTGATCAGACATTTTTAAAATCGTCTGCAGCAGATTTGTTGTATGTGGGAAAGGGTTAAATAACTATTGCCATATAAGGCAAAACAGTCCTGGCCCCTGGTGGCCATAATTTTCAACCAATCAACATGGCTTGGAGGAACCTTGTCGAGGGTAACCAAAGGAACATTTCTACAAAATTATTTGAAAATCAGCCACATCCTTTTTGTGGAGAAGGTTTTTAAAGTTTTCACTATAGCTATATACGGCAAAAAGCCTTATTCAACTAGTGGAGCTAAAAGGCCAATCGTAAATCCAATATTCTATTAGTATATTCATTGATGTGTTGATTGATACAGGATTATAAAGCAAAAACGATTGAAAACATAACACTTTCCCACTTGCAGCAGACAACGTTTTAACCCTTTCCCTCATACGACTTTGAACATATTTTGTCAAAAAATATAAAATCTCTATAATTGAATGGATAACCTATGACTAAAAGTGGAAAACATTGTGTCAAAAGGAGAAATTGCTCGTTTTGAGCAATTTCTTCTTTTGTCACTATGTTTTCATAAAGCTGTCTGCTGCAGAGGCGTCAGAAAGGGTCTATATGAGGGAAAGGGTTAAAGCCATGTTTTCAACTCTTCTCAATAATGTACATTCATTGATAGGTTTTCCATATTTCTGCCAAGATGTTTTCAAAGAAGTTGTCTGCTGCAGATTTGATGTATGTGGGAAGCTACCTATTCATTTCAGTGTCTTTATATTTCAAAATTCAAAACCCTCTGACAAAAAGAATGGAAAATCTAGTCAAATATTAAAATGAATGACTGAGTTCGCCAAAAAAGTCTCTTGTTGCGTCTGCAAACAGTGAAGCCACAGGTGAGTCTGTGTAGTCTCACAAGAGCCTTCACTATCAGACTGCATTTAGATGAACTGTAGATGTTACTTCTGAAGAAAAACTAAAGCACTAGCTCCTTTTTCCATATTATTCCCTTTTCACCATGAAGTGGATCTACAGGGGTGCAGCTTTGAAAACATATATATAGGTAAGCTAAGACATGAAAAGCATCTATAACTGTGAGTGTAATTATAGAATACATTAAAGCAATTTCTCCTTTAGACACAATGTTTTCCAAAGTCGCCTGCAGCATATCGAGGGCTTCAAGCAAAACGGTTGTAACTACATCTTGTTACAATATGTAGTTACAATCGTTTTGCACGAAGCCATTGGTATGTGAATCAATGAGTGAAAGGGCTACTATTATGCCAAAACATCCAGGCAATAAAAACACTTTCTACCTGATACAAGTCATTTACAGCTGATGTCGAATAACATGTCTCGAGTAGAAAATGCTCAAATCCCTTTCCAACTTGGAGCAGATGACTTTAACAAGAGGGCAGCGGAGCGATCACCAATACTTGTCCGTTTTTTTCTAAGTCGAAAAAGGGGCATTACTGAATAACTACTAAAGTTAGAGTTATGTGATTTGGTATAGACATGCTAATTATGCCTAGGAACATATGTACCAAGTTTCATTGAAAACGTTGAATGGTTTTGAGGTAAGATTAAGTTTTTGTCACGACGCGGATGCAATTGATGACGCCAAGGGTATCACAATAGCCCAACCTTTTTCTTCAAAAAAAACAGACAAGCTAAAAATAGTTTCTGCCTTAACATTTATAAAGTTGTCTGCTGCAGTTAGATGTATATGGGAAAGGGTTAATGAAACATCCTTTTTTTTACTCATAAGAGTCAGCCAGCTGCTTCAAAGGGTAATACATTTACTGTACAATTACAAAATCGTTCTGCAGGAGATGTCTTTAAAAATATCAAGGCAGATATATCAAAAATCACTATGAATGGAAATAAAGAATTGAAAACTTTGTGGCAAGAGGGAACATTTCTCAAGATGGTAAATTTTTCCTTTAGCCACAATTTTATCAAAAGCCGTCTTCTGCAGATGCATCAAAATGAAGGATAGGGGATCAAAGCATGCATTTATCAGTTATGGTGCTGGAGTCTGTATATACTATTTGCTTTTAAGCTAAAACTGTTTTCCTTAACCCTTTCCCACTTGCAGATGCGTTTTGATGTATCTCCAGCAGAAAACATCGAGACAAAAGCAGAAATTGCTCATTATGTGCAATTTCCCCTTTTGTGACAATGTTTCCAACTCTATTCAATAAATATACATTCATTTATTGATATATTCTATAATTTTGTCTAGATATTTACATCATCGCCTCTTGCAGATTCAATGTATGCGCGAAAGGGGAGTTAAAACAATCCACATGTTACTCCAGTAGCATAACTTTAACCAGTATTTGTATGTGGGAAAGGGGGTTTAACTCTTTGCATGCTAAGTTGTTTTTTGTTTGCCAACATGTAGCTTTAATACTTTTGAAAAAAAACATCTGCTTCCAAATGTTTGTTGTAATAGGATCTGAGACGGGCTGAGAGTGTCAAACAGTTTGGATCTCAGATCAGGCCCCACGTTTTGTGGGGCGTGATCTGGTTCCATACTGTTTGCAAAGGTCATCAACAGTTGACGAAATCCGTGGCTAGCATGCTAAGAGTTAAAACAATCTACAGGTTACTCCAGTACCATAACTCATATAACTGTAACCAATATTTCTGAATGTCCACTTACCTCGGCATCGAGAAAGACGTGGCACTGCGCAAGGTCTCCATCTCGTCCAGCTCGCCCGATCTCCTGAACGTAACTTTCAAAACTCTTCGGCATATTGTAATGAATGATTGCCCTCACATCCGCTTTATCCAGGCCCATTCCAAAAGCCACAGTTGCTACAACGACTCTTAAATTTCCGGACATGAAATAGTTTTGTACCCGCTTCCTCTGGGCTGGCGTCAATCCTGCATGGTAACTTTCAGCATCCCACTCAAGCTTGGGCCCTGCAATATATTATAGTACAATAAAAGCTTTACTAGTATAAACAAGAGGGCCATGAAAACTAGAAATATCACTGAAGGTGATAAATACCCCCAGCTGGTGCCTGACAATATACATATGTATGAGAAATTCAAGGGGCCATAACTCATTTAAAAATAATTCCTGTGCAACACGCCGACAATATGCTTGGTATCAATCATTCTTGTGAAGTTATATTGAATTCTGACCAAGGGTTGCTGAGAAATAGTGTTCACAAGAAATGTCCACGGACCAACAAACCAACAAACCGACCGACCGACAAGCGTGACTCCTATATAGCCCCCATATACTATGTATCTGGGGGTATAACAAGAGGGCCATGGTGGCCCTGGAATCACTCACTTGAAGAATTTGTTTAAGTTTTGACTACATGTATATGCATTTAAGGCAAAACAGCCCAGCCCTCTGGTGGCCATGTTTTTGACCATTCAACATGGCTTGAAGGAAACTGAGAGGGTTATCCAAGGTACATTTCTACAACACAATTTGAAAATTGGCCAAACACTTTTAAAGTTTCCACTAAAACCATATAAGGCAAAACATCCCCACCCTCTGGCGGCCATGTTTTCTTACCATTCAACATGGCTTGAACGAATCTGAACAGTTATTTCTTGTTTTGTATATGATTCTGGGGCAAAAATAACAGTTATTTCTTCTGTTTTGTATATAATTGAGGAGAAATAGTAACTGTTTTTTATCTTATTTTGTATATATGTATATGATGCTGGGTAAAGAGTAACAGTTATTTCTTCTGTTTTGAATATGATTGAAGGAAAAAAGTAGCAGTTATTTCTTCTGTTTTGTATATAGTTAAGGGGGAAAAGTAGCAGTTCTTTCTTCTGTTTTGTACATAATTGAGGGGAAAAAGTGACTGTTATTTATTTTGTATATGTATATGATGCTGGGTATAGGAAAAAGGTTATTTCTTCTGTTTTTTATATGATTGAGGGAAAAAAGTAACAACTTGAAGTATCATTTAGATACAAAATTCAAAACAATGTTGGAAGTAACTCAAATTTCTCTATCAACTCACAAAGATGTACCTGCTACAACGGTGTCACAAGCTTAAACTTTATAGCAGAATACATCAAATTAAATAAATGCAATTAGTTCCACACAGATTAATGTTTAACCCTTTCCCTCATATAGTCGTTTTCTGAAGCCTCTGCAGCAGACGACTCTTGAAAACAAAAGGAGAAATTGCTCAAAACAAGCAATTTCTCCTTTAGCCACAATGTTTTCAACTTTTTTCAGTAATTATACCTTCATTTATGGGGATTTTCCGTGTTTTTGCCTAGATATTTTCAAAATTCATCTGCAGCAGATTTGTTGTATGGGGGAAACAGTGTTAACCCTTTCCCTCATACGACGCCTCTGCAGCAGATGGCTTTTTGAAAACATAGTGACAAAAGAAGAAATTGCTCAAAACGAGCAATTTCTCCTTTTGACACAATGTGTCACTGACACAATGTCTTCCACTTTTAGTCATAAGTAGGTTATCCATTCAATTTTAGAGATTTTCTATTTTTGACAAATATGTTCAAAGTCGTCTGCTGCAGAATTGCCCTATGAGGGAAAGGGTTAAAGATTCCTCTGCATTGAAAACATCTCAGAAAAAAGTTAAATAGGCGGAAGATTTACTTTTGATTAATCGAAACAAAATTGAAATTCCTTGTATTGTGCAATTTCTCATTTCCCAAAAGATTTAAAAAAAAGTTGTATGCAGTGAATGGTTGAAATGTTATCTGCATTAGAGAAAGGGTAAAAAAATCAAAATAATCAAGAAATCACAGATTACAATACGGGAAATGATGAACATCACGTAAAGGAATAATAAAATCTAATATTAACCCTTTTCCCACAAAACAACTTTAAAAATATGGAAAATCTCTATAAATGATATTATGATTATTTAATAAAGTTAAAATCATTGTGGCAAATGGAGAAATTTGCTCATTATGAGCAATTTCTCCTTTTGCCAAAATTATTTCAAAAGTCGTCTGCTGCAGAGGCGTCAGAAAGCGTCTACAATTGGAAAAGGGTTAAAAACCATTCTATTGTCAAGTCTAATTGGTTTAATTGGCTTAATTTGAGTTCTTACAGAAATTATTATTGCCAAGAGAAATAGCGTGCACATCAATTAAAACATAAGATTCTTTGTTAAGCCTTTCCCGTATATAGCTAGACGCTTTCTGACGCCTCTGCAGCAGACGGCTTTTTGAAAACATAGTGACAAAAGAAGAAATTGCACATTTCTCCTTTTGCCACAATGTTTTCCACTTTTTGTCATAGGTTATCCATTCAATTATGGAAATTTTCTATGTTTTGACAAAATACGTTCAAAGTCGTCTGCTGCAGAATTGTCTTATGAGGGAAGGGTTAAGCCTTTCCCGTATACAATAAATCTGCACTATAGGACTGTTTAAACATTTTGGCCAAATATGGAAAATTGTTCATAATGAGCAATTTTCCTTTTTCAACAATGTATTCAAAAGTCGTCTCCGACAGATGCATCAATATGCGTCTACAGGTAGTAAAGGGTTAACTTTACAACTGAAACAAGAGGGCCAAGATGGCCCTAAATCGATCACCTAATTGATAGTAAATTAGTAGCAAATATTTAACTGCAAATATCTGGAAATTTTTATCAGGGAGTGCAAATGAAACTGAAAGTAGTGGACACTTCTCAAGAAACAGCTTATCAGTAAAGGCCATTTATATCTTGAAATCTAACAAGAACTTTAATAAGAATGGAATTATAAAGTTTTTGTCATTTTGCACCTTTCCTGATGCCGCCTTGCTGCCCTGTTTTTCAACGAAATCAATATGGCTTCAACAGTTTATTTAGAGGGTCACTTAAGAAACATTTCTACCAAATTATCTTGCAATCGCACAAGTAGATTATGTAGGAAAAGGATTTTAAAATTTGGGTATTTTTCTCACTTTCTGATGCCGCAGCAACCAAAGTTCTCAATGGAATTTAAATCTTTGAACAATTTTGAAAGAGGACCACCAAAGGAACATTCTTGTGATGTTTTGTGGAAATTGGTCTATTGGAATGGTAGGAGTTGGTTGTCATTTGTAGCTAAAAGTTCAATTTACCCTTTTTGTGATGACGCCTGGTTGATATGATTGTGTAACCAATCAAAACGGCTTAAACAAATTAAAAAGAGGATCATTACAGTAAGATTCGTATTATATTTTCTTAAAATCAGACAAACACTTTCATAAAAATGGAATTTTCAAATGTTGTCATTTTGCCCCTTTTCTGATGCCGCCTGACTGCCATGTTTTTCGACCAATCAGTATGGCTTGAACAATTTTTATAGAGGGTCACCCAAGGAACATTTCTACCAAATTATATTTGAATCTGACAGGCAGATTCGGAGGAGAAGATTTTTAAAGTTTGGACATTTTATCCCCTTTCTGATGCCGCAGCAACCAAAGTTCTCATTGGAATTTTAATCTTTGAACAATTTTGAAAGAGGACCACCAAAGGAACATTCCTGTGATGTTTTGTGGTAATTGGTCTATTGGAATGGTAGGAGATGGTTGTCATTTGTAGCTAAAAGTTCAATTTACCCCTTTTGTGATGACGCCTGGTTGCTATGATTGTGTAACCAATCAAAACGGCTTAAACAAATTAAAAAGAGGATCATTACAGTAAGATTCATATTATATTTTCTTTAAATCAGACAAGCATTTGCATAAAAATGGAATTTTCAAATTTTGTCATTTTGCCCCTTTTTTGATGCCGCCTAACTGCCATGTTTTTCGACCAATCAGTATGGCTTGAACAATTTTTAAAGAGGGTCACCCAATGAACATTTCTACCAAATAATATTTGAATCTGACAGGCAGATTCGGAGGAGAAGATTTTTAAAGTTTGGACCTTTTGCCCCCTTTCTGATGCCGCAGCAACCAACGTTCTCAATGGAATTTAAATCTTTGAACAACTTTGAAAGAGGCCAACCAGAGGAACAGTCCTGTGATGTTTCACGGAAATTGTCCTTGGAGTTTGGGAGGAGATGATGTTTAAAGCTAAAAGTTAACGACGGACGGACGGACGACGGACGACGGACAAAAAGTGATAGGAATAGCTCACCTGAGCCTTTGGCTCTGGTGATCTAAAAAAGGAAAAACCAATGGAAGTAAAATTGTGTGATCAAGTAAAAATCATTTTCAGAGAACAAGCAATTACAAGTTATTTATCGGATCCCCTAAAAACAATTTTCAAAGTCCCTTCCGGCAGTCATCAACGTTCAATTTTATAGAGTACAGAACTAAATTAATCAAGTTATAACTGCAAATTCTAGAATGAATTTATAAAAACAATTTTCGTATTATACAAAGGAAAGCAATAAAGCTCTTATATAGAAAGGACTTCTTTTTGCTGTTTGTGCTTTTTTACCAAAGCTTGATTAATTTAACCCCTTTCCAACATACAGAAGCTCTCTGACGCCTCTGCAGCAGATGACATTTGAAAACATTGTGACAAAATGAGAAATTACTCAACTCTATTCAATAATTACACATATATCTTTAGTAAATTTCCACATTTCTGTCTATATGGTTTCAAAGTCGTCTGCTGCAGATTTGTTGTATGTGGGAAAGAATTAAAGTTCTAAACGCTTTAGACCCTTGTCCTTGAATACCATATCATCTTGCTTAACTCTTTCCCTCATATAGACGCTTTCTGACGCCTCTGCAGCAGACGGCTTTTTGCAAACATAGTGACAAAAGAAGAAATTGCACAAAACGTGCAATTTCTCCTTTTGCCACAATGTTTTCTACTTTTTATCCATTCAGTTAAAGAGATTTTCCAATTTTCGACAAATTATGTTCAAAGTCGTCTGCTGCAGATTTGTTGTATGTGGGAGAGGGTTAACTCTTTCCCACATGTTTTGTATTTGGAAAAGGGGTTAACTGTTTGAGAATTCATGCAGTTTTGAACATTATTTCTGTCAACTCAAAATAACAATGGCCAGTTTCACATTCCTGTGTGCCACTTTAAATAACAGTAGTCAGTTTAACATTCCCATGTGTAACTCTAAATAACAGTGGCCAGTTTTACATTCCCATTTGTAACTCTAAATAACAGTGGCCAGTATTGCATTCCTATGTGTAACTCAAAATAACAGTCACGAGTTTTACATTCCTATGTGTAACTCTAAATTACAGTGATCAGTTTTAAATTCCCATGTGTAACTCTAAATAACAGTGGTCAGTTTAACATTCCCATGTGTAACTCTAAATAACAGTGGTCGGTCAGTTTTACATTATTATGTGTAACTCAAAATAACAGTGGTCAGTTTAGCATTCCCATGTGTAACTCCAAATAACAGTTGCCAGTTTTACATTCCCATTTGTAACTCCAAATAACAGTGGTCAGTTTTACATTCTTATGTGTTACTCAAAATAACAGTGGTAAGTTTAACATTCATATGTGTAACTCAAAATAACAGTGATCAGTTTAACATTCCCATGTGTAACTCTAAATAATAGTGGTCAGTTTTACATTCCAATGTGTAACTCTAAACAACAGTGATCAGTTTTACATACACATGTGCCACTCAAAATAACAGTGATGAGTTTTACATTCCTATGTGTAACTCTAAATAACAGTGGCCAGTTATACATTCCCATGTGCAACTCTAAATAACAGTGACCCGTTTTACATTCCCAAGTGTATAAACAAGAGGGCCAAGATGGCCCTAAATCGATCACCTAATTGATAGTAAACTAGAATTGTTTTGACAAAAACATATGTCTCCCCCTCAAATATCTGTCAAAATCTCTCAAAACATTCCAACCTATAAAGCAGACAAACAAAAATTTGACCAAGTTGGACAGTACTCAATTTTTAATTACTAATGTTTTGTCTTGACCTGGTACAAAGTGGACATGATTTCAAATGGTTTACAGAAACACATATTTTTACTGCAGCTGTAACATTCAAGACTGAAGTATTCTTCAAAACAGTTAACAACTGTTGCTAAACATAAGCAAGCCGTCTTGGAGATATTGAGTGGACAGGAAATAAAGCCTAAAACCTTTGAGCTTCAAGCGTGACCTTGACCTTGAACCGGTATGGTCGAGACGCGGGTTCTGCACGTCGCCTTGATGAGGTGAACATGTGACCCAAGATTCATGAAAATTCTTTAAGCTGTTTTGGAGATATGGAGCGGCACAAAATAAAGCCTCAAACCTTTGACCTTCAAGCGTGACCTTGACCTTGACCCAGTATGTTCGAGACGCGGGTTCTGCACGTCGCCTTGATGAGGTGAACATGTGACCAAATTTTCATGAAAATCCTTCAAGCCGTCTTGGAGATATTGACTGGACACGAAATAAAGCCTAAAACCTTTGACCTTCAAGTGTGACCTTGACCTTGAACCGGTATGGTCGAGACGCGGGTTCTGCACGGCGCCTTGATGAGGTGAACATGTGACCAAAGTTTCATTAAAATCCTTCAAGCCGTCAGGGAGATATGGAGCGGACACGAAATAAAGCCTCAAACCTTTGACCTTCAAGCGTGACCTTGACATTGACCCTATATTGTCGAGACGCGGGTTCTGCACGTCGCCTTGATGAGGTGAACATGTGACCTAAGTTTCATGAAAATCCTTCAAGCCGTCTCGGAGATATGGAGCGGACACGAAAAAAAGCCTCAAACCTTTGACCTTCAAGCGTGACCTTGACCCTATATTGTCGAGACGCAGGTTCTGCACGTCACCTTGATGAGGTGAACATGTGACCTAAGTTTCATGAAAATCCTTCAAGCCATCTCGGAGATATGGAGCGGACACGAAATAAAGCCTCAAACCTTTGACCTTCAAGCGTGACCTTGACCTTGACCCTATATTGTCGAGACGCGGGTTCTGCACGTCGCCTTGATGAGGTGAACATGTGACCCAAGTTTCATGAAAATCCTTCAAGCCGTCTGGGAGATATGGAGCGGACACGAAATAAAGCCTCAAACCTTTGACCTTCAAGCGTGACCTTGACCCTATATTGTCGAGACGCGGGTTCTGCACGTCGCCTTGATGAGGTGAACATGTGACCCAAGTTTCATGAAAATCCTTCAAGCCGTCTGGGAGATATGGATCGGACAAGATTTTGGGGACGAACAGACAGACAGACAGACAGACAGACAGACAGACAGACAGACAGACAGACAGACAGACATCAAGGACAAAAACAATATATCTCCCCTGTATACAGGGGGAGACATAATTAGTAGCAAATATTTAACTGCAAATATCTGGAAAATTTTATCAGGGAGTGCAAATGAAACTGAAAGTAGTGGACACTTCTCAAGAAACAGCTTATCAGTAAAGGCCATTTATATCTTGAAATCTAACAAGAACTTTAATAAGAATGGAATTATAAAGTTTTTGTCATTTTGCACCTTTCCTGATGCCGCCTTGCTGCCCTGTTTTTCAACGAAATCAATATGGCTTCAACAGTTTATTTAGAGGGTCACTTAAGAAACATTTCTACCAAATTATCTTGCAATCGCACAAGTAGATTATGGAGGAAAAGGATTTTAAAATTTGGGTATTTTTCTCACTTTCTGATGCCGCAGCAACCAAAGTTCTCAATGAAAATTAAATCTTTGAACAATTTTGAAAGAGGACCACCAAAGGAACATTCTTGTGATGTTTTGTGGAAATTGGTCTATTAGAATGGTAGGAGTTGGTTGTCATTTGTAGCTAAAAGTTCAATTTACCCTTTTTGTGATGACGCCTGGTTGTATGATTGTGTAACCAATCAAAACGGCTTAAACAAATTAAATAGAGGATCATTACAGTAAGATTCGTATTATATTTTCTTAAAATCAGATAAACACTTTCATAAAAATGGAATTTTCAAATTTTGTCATTTTGCCCCTTTTCTGATGCCGCCTGACTGCCATGTTTTTCGACCAATCAGTATGGCTTGAACAATTTTTATAGAGGGTCACCCAAGGAACATTTCTATAGGAACAAATTATATTTGAATCTAACAGGCAGATTTGGAGGAAAAGATTTCTAAAGTTTGGACATTTTGTCCCCTTTCTAATGCCGCAGCAACCAACGTTCTCATTGGAATTTTAATCTATGAACAATTTTGAAAGAGGACCACCAAAGGAACATTCCTGTGATGTTTTGTGGTAATTGGTCTATTGGAATGGTAGGAGATGGTTGTCATTTGTAGCTAAAAGTTCAATTTACCCCTTTTGTGATGACGCCTGGTTGCTTTGATTGTGTAACCAATCAAAACGGCTTAAACAAATTAAATAGAGGATCATTACAGTAAGATTCGTATTATATTTTCTTAAAATCAGACAAGCATTTGCATAAAAATGGAATTTTCAAATCTTGTCATTTTGCCCCTTTTTTGATGCCGCCTGACTGCCATGTTTTTCGACCAATCAGTATGGCTTGAACAATTTTTATAGAGGGTCCACCCAATGAACATTTTACCAAATTATATTTGAATCTGACAGGCAGATTCGGAGGAGAAGATTTTTAAAGTTTGGACCTTTTGCCCCCTTTCTGATGCCGCAGCAACCAAAGTTCTCAATGGAATTTAAATCTTTGAACAACTTTGAAAGAGGCCAACCAGAGGAACAGTCCTGTGATGTTTCAAGGAAATTGTCCTTGGA
This sequence comes from Serripes groenlandicus, assembly GCA_031761405.1. NCBI lineage: Eukaryota > Metazoa > Mollusca > Bivalvia > Cardiida > Cardiidae > Serripes > Serripes groenlandicus. The sequence continues at coordinate 33,154,608 of JASEVX010000006.1, forward strand.
GTTTGGGAGGAGATGATGTTTAAAGCTAAAAGTTAACGCCGGACGGACGACGGACGACGGACAAAAAGTGATCAAAATAGCTCACCTTGAGCCTTCGGCTCAGGTGATCTAAAAACAGTGACCAGTTTTACATTCCTATGTGAAACTCTAAATCACAGTGGCCAGTTTTACATTCCAATGTGCTACTCAACAAGAGGGCCAAGATGGCCCTAAAATCGATCACCTGAATGATAGTTAATTAGAAGCAAATATTTAACTGCAAATATCTGTGAAAATTTGATCAGGAGTTCAAATGAAACTGCAAGGAGTGGAAATAGTCCATTTTTATCTTGAAATCTAACAAGAGCTTTCTCAATTTCTGATGCTGCAGCAACAAAGGTTCTACACAGAATGCAAGTATTTGAACAATTTTGAAAGAGGACCATCAAAGGAACATTCCTGTGAAGTAACATTGAAATTGGTCAAGTGGAATGGTAGGAGTTGTCATTTGTAGCTAAAAGTTCAATTTACCCCTTTTGTGATGACGCGAGGTTGCTATGATTTTGTAACTAATCAAAACAGCTTGAACAAATTAAATGTAGAGGATCACTGAAGTAGGATTTATATTCAATTTCCTTAATATCAGACAAGAACTTTTAAAGCTTGGACATTTTGCCCCCTTTCTGATGCTGCAGCAACCCTGGCGGCCATGTTTTTCAACCGATCGGAAATATTTGAACAATCTTGGTAAAGGGTGCCCCAAGAAACATTTGTGCAAAATAATTTTCAAATTGGGCCAGTACTTTTGGACAAGAAGATTTTTAAAATTTTAACAAAAAAAAACCAAGCTCCTCCTCCTGGCGGCCATGTTTTTCAACCGATCGGAAATATTTGAACAATCTTGGTAAAGGGTGCCCCAAGGAACATTTGTGCAAAATAATTTTCAAATCGGGCCAGTACTTTTGGTCAAGAAGATTTTTAAAATTTTAACAATGCACATATAAGGAAAACAGGCTCCGCCCCCTGGCGGCCATGTTTTTCAACCGATCGGAAATATTTGAACAATCTTGGTAAAGGGTGCCCCAATGAACATTTGTGGAAAATAATTTTCAAATCGGGCAAGTACTTTTGGACAAGAAGATTTTTTAAGTTTTAACAATGCACGTAGAAGGAAAACAAGCTTCGCCCCCTGGCGGCCATGTTTTTCAACGGATCGGAAATATTTGAACAATCTTGGTAAAGGGTGCCCCAAGGAACATTTGTGCAAAATAATTTTCAAATCGGGCCAGTACTTTTGGTCAAGAAGATTTTTAAAATTTTAACAATGCACATATAAGGAAAACAGGCTCCGCCCCCTGGCGGCCATGTTTTTCAACCGATCGGAAATATTTGAACAATCTAGGTAAAGGGTGCCCCAATGAACATTTGTGGAAAATAATTTTCAAATCGGGCCAGTACTATTGGACAAGAAGTTTTTTTAAGTTTTAACAATGCACGTATAAGGAAAACAAGCTCCGCGCCCTGGCGGCCATGTTTTTCAACGGATCGGGAATATTTGAACAATCTTGGTAAAGGGTGCCCCAAGGAACATTTGTGCAAAATAATTTTCAAATTGGGCCAGTACTTTTTGACAAGAAGATTTTTAAAATTTTAACAATGCACATATAAGGAAAACAGGCTCCACCCCCTGGCGGCCATGTTTTACAATCGATCGGAAATATTTGAACAATCTTGGTAAAGGGTGCCCCAATCAACATTTGTGGAAAATAATTTTCAAATCGGGCCAGTACTTTTGGACAAGAAGATTTTTTAAGATTTGGCAATTTTCCCCTTTTCTGTTGCCGCGGCAACCAAAGTTCTCGATGGAATTTAAATCTTTGAACAATTTTTAAAGAGGTTCACCAAAGGAACATTCCTGTGAAGTTTGGTTGAAATTGGTCAAGTGGTTAAGGAGGAGATGATCTAAATGTTAACGACGGACGACGGACGACGGACGACGACGGACGACGTAAGACGGACAAAAAGTGATCAGAATAGCTCACCTTGAGCCTTTGGCTCTAGGTGATCTAAAAAAACAGTGGTCCGTTTTACATGTGCCACTCAATATAACAGTGGCCAGTTTAACATTCCTGTCTAACTCAAAATAACAGTGGCCGGTCAGTTTTACATTCCCATGTGTAACTCTAAATAACAGTGGTCAGTTAAACATTCCCATGTGCCACTCAAAATAACTAGCCAGTTTTACATTCCCATGTGTAACTCTAAATAACAGTGATCAGTTTAACATTCTCATGTGTAACTCTAAATAACAGTGGCCAGTTTTACATTCCTATGTGTAACTCAAACTAATAGTGGCCATTTTAACATTCCCATGTGTAACTCAAAATAACAGTGGCCAGTTTTACATTCCTGTGTGAAACTCAAACTAACAGTGGCCAGTTTTACATTCATGTGTGAAACTCAAAATAACAGTAGCCAGTTTTACATTCCTGTCTGAAACTCAAACTAACAGTGGCCAATTTTACATTCCTGTGTGAAACTCAAACTAACAGTGGCCAGTTTTACATTCCTGTGTGAAACTTAAACTTACAGTGGCCAGATTTACATTCCTGTGTGAAACTCAAACTAACAGTGGCCAGATTTACATTCCTGTGTGAAACTCAAACTAACAGTGGCCGGTCAGTTTTACATTCCCATGTGTAACTCAAACTAACAGTGGCCAGTTTAACATTCCCATGTGTAACTCAAAATAACAGTGGCCAGTTTTACATTCCTGTGTGAAACTCAAACTAACAGTGGCCAGTTTTACATTCCTGTGTGAAACTCAAACTAACAGTGGCCAGTTTTACATTCCTGTGTGAAACTCAAACTAACAGTGGCCAGTTTTACATTCCTGTGTGAAACTAACAGTGGCCAGTTTTACATTCATGTGTGAAACTCAAACTAACAGCTAGTTTTACATTCATGTGTGTAATTTAAAATAACAGTGGCCAGTCCAGTTTTACATTCTTAGGTGTAACTCAAAATAACAATGGCCAGTTTTACATTCTGATGTGTATCTCAAAATTACAGTGGCCAGTCATACATTCCTATGTGTAACTCAAAATGACAGTGGCCAGTTATACATTCCTGTGTGATACTCAAACTAACAGTGGCCAGTTTTACATTCATGTGTGTAATTTAAAATAACAGTGGCCAGTTTTACATTCCTATTTGTAACTCTAAATAACATTGGCCAGTTTTACATTCCTATGTGTAACTCAAAGTAACAGTGGCCAGTTTTACATTCCCATGTGTAACTCAAAGTAACAGTGGCCAGTTACATTACTCAAGGATATGTCTGTGCATTAAGGTATGGCACAGGTGATTGGTCCACAGATTTGGTCCAAAAAAAAAAAAAAAAAAAAAAAAAATAACATGACCTGGATATGTTTGGATAGGTACAGCGTACTACGTTTTACTGTGGCTGGTAACTTGCCTAGCGCGTAGACGGGTCTGCAGTGAACTATGTTGAACTACGTTTAAGTACTGGCAGCCTCAGATAACTACGTTCAACTAGGAATCAATATGGATAGGTATGTTTCAGTTCGGATAACTATGTTTTAGTACGTTTAACTACAGATGAATAAGTTTCAACTATGTTGGACCAAAGTCACGCCCAAATGGCGAAAATAGTTGGAGAAACTTGCAAGTTTGAGATAAGTCTTGAATACATTTTGACCATGTGTTGGTACAGATTGATACGGATTACTACGTTTCTATCTGTGGCTAGACGTAGCTATTCACACTTCGTGTGTAACTGGGGTTTTACCAAATATGTTCATCAAAGTTGTTCTTCCAATTTACAAGATAGTACGTTGTCACATCTCAATAAATGAAGGTTAAATTACTGAAAAAAGTTGAAGAAAACATTGTGGCAAATGGAGAAATGCTCGTTATGAGCATTTTATCCATTTGGTACAATGTTCTTAAAAGTTGTCTGCTGCAGAGGCGTAAGAAAGCACTTACTGGAGGTAAACGGTTAAATCTCAACAAATGAGAGATAAACTAGAAATATCACTGAAGGTGATGAATACCCCCAGCTGATGCCTGACAATATATACATATGTATGAGAAATTTAAGGGGCCACAACTCATTTAAAAATAATTCCAGTGCAACACGCCGACAATATGCACAACTAGGCTTGGTATCAATCATTCTTGTTAAATTATATTGAATTCTTACCAAGGGTTGCTGAGAAATAGTGTTCACAAAATATGGACATATATGTAATATGTATGAGAAATTCAAGGGGCCATAACTCATTTAAAAATAATTCCAGTGCAACACGCCGACAATATGCACAACTAGGCTTGGTATCAATCATTCTTGTGAAGTTATATTGAATTCTGACCAAGGGTTGCTGATAAATAGTGTTCACAAGAAATGTCCACAGACCAACGCACCGACCGACCGACAAACAAACAGACCGTCAAGCGTAACTCCTATATAGCCCCCATATACTATGCATCTGGGGGTATAATAACATAACAGAGACACTCTTTGTTTGTTTGTTTGTTTGGTGTATTACACCAACAGCAGAGGTCAAGATAAGGAGAGTTTTACAGCTTAATTCATACAATATCTCTCTTATTATCCAACCAAACCCTATGTTGTAGGTACTCAAAAGAATCGTCTCATTGAGATGATTCTTTTGATTACCCACAAAATAGGGTAAGCGGATAAAATAAGAATTTTAGATTAAGCAAAATGCTTCTTATCTAGAGCGCTGACCAACGGTATTTCGGTTATGTGATGGAGTTTGCTTGGTAAAATACCAGTACTACCCATATTATGTAAGGACATTTGGATAAGATTTAAGGTTATTATTTTGGCAAAAGGAGAAATTGCTTGTCATGAGCAATTTCTCCTTTAGCCACACTGTTTTCAACTTTATTAAATAATTTGACTATCATTCAGAGATTTTCTATATTTTTGTGTAGATAATTTCTTAAACGTCTGCTGCAGATTTCTTGTATGTGGGAACGTGTTAAAACTTTCAAACTTGCAGATGCATTTTAAAATAATTGCAGCAGATGACTTTTGAAAACATTGTTGCAAAAGGAGCAGTAATAAGCAATTTCTCTATTTGCAACAATGTTTTGTGCAATTTCTTCTTTTGTTACTACGTTTTCAAAAAGCCATCTGCTGCAGAGGCGTCAGATGAGGGAAAGGGTTAAGGAACACATGTGTCGACTGCCAATATGTCAAAGAGAGACAGACAGAAGATTGAGAAGTGATCCCTATGCATCCCTCAGCCAAGGTAGGCGACAAAACAACATCCATAACAGATGCAATTTGATCTTAAAACTGACAGGTGATGACTCTTATGCGCCTGTCACACTGTCCCAAAATTGACACTGGGGCCGGTTGTTCAACTTGTGGTTAAATTAAACCAATGGTTAAATTTAATCATTTGTTAAATATTTAATCTGTGGTTACTAAACCAAGGGTTAAATTTCTGTTGCTCAACTTTGTTTAACCCCGTGGTTACGTAACCCATGGTTAAATATATAACCACTGGTTAAATTTATCCCGATTTCCCACAATGCACAGCATACATTCTCTGAACATGGTTGAAAATGGCATCCATTTTTCTTCGCTAGAAATTAAAAATATCTGAATAGACTGAGACCATTTTAACATTTCAATAAAATGTACCAATTATTGGTGAAAAATAAGAAAGACTACATTATGGTTCAACATTGATCAACACTTTTCTACAAGCAAGTTGTTGTTGTTAACTAAATTATAATTTGAAGGGCATATACTTATTTGTCTGTAGGCCCTTCTCAAATCAAGTTTATACATTAAAGCCCCCTGCCCTTAGTTTAAAATTAAACCAATAATATTTTAGGAAAAAAGAGTTCAACTTTATCACCTAAATACAAATCCTTTGACACAAAACTATTTACACTAGTCCCATTTTTTGGAAAACTTAAGTCGAGAATGACCCTTCTCTCGATCTTATCAGATTTTGGGACTGAATTCAAAGGCGACAAAAGTAAATGTTCCTCAAAAGGGTTAGATTTAAAAGGACCCATGATTGCGCCAAAGTGCGCCTCCTTAAACAAATATTTTTCAATGTCATTTGGAAATTCTACTGCTCCTTTATGGTTTTTAACAACACAATTCTGATCATTACCTTCCTTTTCATCTGAATTAAACCCTATTGGGAAACCAAATCGTAATAAATCGCACACTTGTAAATCATTATATCCATTAAGCCAATGCAGAATGTCGATCCCTGTTTGTGATAGATCGCCTACCTAATGCTTATAACTAAAATTAAACAGTGCAGACTTTGATTATGAAATGAAGAAGCCAGATGCACACTTGATAACATATATATATACATATTTAACAAAATAGTCTAGAGCACTAATTATTTTATAATATTGCATAACTGTAAGTCTGTTACAATTTAACCCTTTTCCATGACTTTTGTAAACATTGTAACAAAAGGTGAAATTGCTCATGACAGGGACATAGATAAGAGGGATAAGTAACTAAATTAACAACCATCCCAACATTTGTAGCAAGTTAACTCAAACAGGCTGCCACTCAAACACAAGTGAAAATATGACAAGAACAAATATATTTTCTTTAGGTTTAAACATTCTTCTATATTGCAATAGATAAACATATTTGAATACATTACCCTATTTGATGATTTTCATGATGAGCAATTTTTCTTTTTTCAACAATGTTTTCAACTCTGTTCAATTATTATAATTTCATTTGTAAATGGCCTGTATTTGTAAAAACCACTTTGTTATTTTATTTGCAGGTTGATTTGATGATGACATATATCGACAACAAGAGAACAGTCGACCATTTATCTGACCAAATTACAGTCTGGTTAGCACCATTGCACTGGTTAGCACCAGTGCAATGTTAAAAACTTATTTGTGGACATCATATGCATATTTAGATTTTGGTAACAGTATGATGATCTCAAGATGATGTGAATGGTTGACATGTTTGATGTATAAAGAGTAATCCACAGCAGAAAAATGATCATAACTGTTGGAAAGATATTGCCTGCCTGTAATAAGAACATTCTGTCAACATGTTAGACTTTTTAGCTCACCAGAGCACAAAGTGCTCAAGGTGAGTTTTTGAAATCGCCTTTTGTCCGTCGTCAGTCGTCCGTCGTCAACATTTGCTTGTTAACACTCTAGAGGCAACATTTTGCTTCCAATCTTCATGAAAGTTTATCAAAACATATATCTCCATCAAATCTAGGCCAAGTTTGAAACTGGGTTATGTTGGGTCAAAAACTAGGTCACTAGGTCGTTTAGAGCAATTTCTTCTTTTGTTTGTATGTTTTCAAAAAGCTGTCTGCTGCAGAGGCGTCAAAAAGCGTCTATATGAGGGAAAGGGTTACATTTCCATTTACTGAGATTTTTCAAGTTTTGTCTGGTGGTTTGATAGGACTGTACCTTGTCTGGCTCACATCTCAACCATGCATCATAGGATTCCCACATTACTTGGCACAAACATTCACCATGCTGAGGCGGTGTGTCGCGCACAAGACTCAGGCCTGTACCACAAATGTCAAGGTCACACTTAGAGGTCAAAATGAGAACTGTTTGATATGACTGTACCTTGTCCTGCCCACATCTATCATGCATCATAGGATTCCCAAGTTACTGGGCACACATGTTCACCTGTAACTGGAAGGTTCAGGTCACACTTACAGGTCAAAAGTCGAATTGAGAAATGTTTGATAGGACTGTATCCAAAATGTGTGCAGTGCATTGCTGTTTTTGTCAACAAATGCACATACAATACACAATGTGCTATCCTCGTCCGATACAGTACTTTTGTATTGCTTGCAATACAACATTAACTTGTTTATTAAAACATCTTGTAAATACTATGCATATTTCAATCAAACTTCACAGGAGTGTGCTTTTGTTGTCTGCTTTAAAAACTATTCAAAAAAATAAATTGTATTTAGAGAAGTTCGAGTGCCACATCATCAGAAAGGGTGTTAATTGACACACGCTGAAATTTATAGTTATTCTGCTCTGCAACTACATGTACTTATTGTAAGACAATTTGGTAAAAATGTTCCTTAATAAACCTTATGTGACCCAATGAAGATTCTCCCATGGCATAATGATTTTTGTTACTATTGCGTGGCATCAGACAAGTCTAAAAACAAAACTTTAAAAATATACTTTTCTGAAATTACCTGTCAGAACTTCAAAATCATTTGGCAGATTTGTTAATAAGTAACCCACTATAATAATTGTTCAAGTCATATTGATTATTGAAAACATGGCTTCCATGTGGCATCAGAAAAGGGGTAAAATGAATTATTAATGAGGTTAGTGATACAGGGCCACAAAACGTTCTTGGTTGTATGTGTTAATGTATGATGGTACAGTATTTGTTATTATCATTTGTAAGTTTGACAGTGCAATAAAGTATTTACAAAAGAAAGAGCAGTCTGTTAGTTTCATCCCACTTGAGTAAAATAAATGCTCAATATGAGTTATTTACTTATAGTGATCGTCCATGTCTGTGGTCAATCAACAGTTGAATCAAACATGTTAACTGAGTCAATTATCATGGAAATTCCTAGACATCATCCCAATGTCCTCTGCAAAATTACTTTAAACTGCTTGGATCCCTGTTGAATTCTTGTGAATGTGACATTAATGAATGTATTATTTCTCCTAAGACACAATTGGGCTGATTTTTAAATAGTTTCTCAGAAATGTTTGTATGGTTAAATTTATGCTATCAATACTATCCTAGACAACACATTGGTCATGATGCACTTTGTCATTTACTGCATCTTCGCCCACGATTTCCTTACGGGCCGAGCCCCGGTAGCTCAGTCGGTAGCGACGCGAGATGTCACTCCAGGGGTTGTGAGTTCGAATCCCAGCTTGGCCAACTTTCTTTCCGATGTTCGACAAAAGTCAATGCGACATTCGTCTTTCACCAATGGGCCAAGTCTATGTGGAAAAGCAGCCAGTTTCTTTGGAAGATTGTTGTGTGGAGTGCTGGTGTGAGAAAACCAGGAAACACATGAGTAGGTGAACTGGCCGCCGTGATATGACTGAGAAATTGTTAAAAACGGCGTTAAACCCCAATCAATCAATTTCCTTACGGGAATGTTGCAGTACAGGAGCGCGATGCGTCAGTCTTTGTGAAATTCGTCAATGTTTTGTCATACGATAGAAATTAGAAAGAGGGAAAGCCCAAGCGAGAGGCAGACCACACTGTTATTAAGGGCCTGAAGTTTCATAAACGCATACCGATTAGTTTGTATTGCTAGGACATCCTTTTGTTGATGCCCCTCTCTTAAGATCATTATTTTGTAGATTGGTTATAATGAGTCAAATAACCTTTAAAAGTTTATCTGCGTCTCACTCAATCTTCTATAAAATCATTAAGTGAATTCCTTCTAAAATATATTTTTTTTTCAAATTTGAGGTGGTGGTTTCATAAAAAAGGATGGGATTGACAGTCATCTGTAGAATTTAACCTTTGGTTATAATATTTAACCACGGCCTTTACCTCGGTTAAATTTGCTGATATTTAACCACTGGTTAAACATATATAACCCTTGGTTAAATTGAACCAAGCGATGAACAACAGAAAATAACCGATGGTTAAATTTAACCCAAGGTTACCAAATTTAACCCTTGGTTAAAATTTATCCACAAGTTGAACAACCGGCCCCAGATAGACACACGATAAAGGAAATGTTCAAATTCGGCTCTGATCGTCAAAACATCGGGCCATTCGTGAGGGCATCTTAAGCCATTGTATGACCGCCGGTGGAGTTTCTCGGGCTCTGGCAGCAACTTCGTGAGCGCTGGCAAAATCTTTGGCATGCAAAACAATTGCCGAAGGACCTTGTGAAGGTTAATTTTTGTGTTGAAATTGTGTGTTCATTTTGCCCTTCGTAAGGCCATCGTGAGGGCAACTTGTCAAATCGTGTCATCTTCGTCTTTACTTCGTAAGATCATCGGTGCCATCGGCTATTTTCGCCTCACAAAGACAAAACAAAGGAAACAAGAAGCTGCCCGATTGTCTTAGGAAGGCAACACGACTACGTGAAGCTCGCGTGTAGCTATCGTATTATAGTACGATGACTTCGAGATGGGACTAGGGTGTTGGCGAAGACAGCCGAATTTGAGTAGCTCAAGCATTTCCCATGTGTAAATCCCAAAGCTTCAATAGCAATTAAACATAATTGCTTCTTTTGATGCAACTCGGAGAACATTATGAGCAACTCTTACAGGCCGGGTACCTCCTCTTATAGGTAAAAATTGTCTTTTTTCACTTTCTTATTTCTTGCTATTTGCCTTTCTAGCATTCATTCGACAATGAAATTATCTTGGTTTGCTTTTTATTTTCCAGGGCAGGGGCAAACTGAGGCGAAGAAGGAAACTCTATGAGGGTTAGGAAATGGCTGTCTGACAAAAGAAGAGAATGCTATGGCTACTATAGAACTCTACAATATGAGATGAGAAGGCCTTCTACAAGTACACAAGACTACGATGAGGTCCTGCGAAGGGTAGAATGCAGAATAGAGAAGATGGACACATGGTACAAAAAGTCTCTCCCTCCTGGTCTCAAGCTGTCCATCACTCTACGACACCTGGTCTGCAGTGATAATTATCCAAGCCTATCCTACAACTTCAGAGTTTCTCCAAACACCATCTCCCTCATCATTAATGAAGTCTGTTATGCCACCAAAGCCGAGTTTGCTGCTGAGGTGATCCAGTGTCCTACTACAACTGAAAGTGGACCGCCATTGCAGAGCAGTTTGAGAAGAGATGGCAATTTCCACACTGCTGTGGTGCTCTGGATGGCAAGCATATGGTGGTCACCTGTCCTTGGAATACTGGCTGTATGTACAGAAACTACAAGGGCTTCTTCTCAATTGTCCTCATGGCTCTGGTCGACGCAGACTATAAGTTTCTCTGGATTGATGTCTGCTCTGATGGTTCCAGTAACGATGCCAGTATCTACAATGGGTCAGAACTGAAGGAATGCCTGGAGAGACTGAACAACATATTCAATCTCCCTAAAGAGAAGTCTCTACCTGGTGATGACTTTTCAGTCCCATACTACATAGTAGGGGACAATGCTTTTGGGATCAACAAGCGCCTGGTGAACCCGTTTTCAATCAGAAACATGGATCCCCATGAGAGAATATTTATCTTTACAAAATAAAACTTCTGTTTTCTGTAATCTTATAGGGTTTTTTTAAAAAAAACATTTGTGAGGGAAATGGAGCAATAATTGCTCATATTGAGCAATAACTTCTTTTCAAACAATATTTTTTAAAATCTGTCTTCTGCAAAGTTGTCAAAATGTGTCCATCATAACAGGTTAAGAGATAAAAAGGTTCCATAATAACCCTTTCCCACATGCATTTTGACACAATAGCAGCAAACGACTTTTGAAAACATTGTGGCCAAAGGTGAAATTGCTCATGATGAGCAATTTCTCCTTTGGCCCCAATGTTTTCAACTTTATTTAACAATTAAGCAATCTTTTATGGAGATTTTTCTGATTTTTGTCACTATGTTTTGAAAGTTGTCTGCTGTTGATTTGTTGTATGTGGGAAAGGAATAAGTTATATACTCAACTCTTTCTTCCCTTTCTTGCCTCTATGGGTGCCCCTTTATTTAAACATGTTCTTATCAAGGTGGCTACCTTCTCTGTCTGGTCTCGCCGAGTACAGTAGATAATGATGGAGTCCAGGTTGCAGAATCTGTCCCCTTGCAGCAGGTTTATCAGGGCCTGGAGAATTGGAAAATTGAAAACTGGAAATACCATTTTGATCTTTAACCCTTTCCCTCATATAGACACTTTCTGACGCCTCTGCAGCAGACGGCTTTTTGAAAACAGTTACAAAAGAAGAAATTGCTAAAAACGAGCAATTTCTTCTTTTGCAACAATGTTTTCCATCTTTAGTCATAGGTTATCCATTCAATTACAGAGATATTCTATCTTTTGTCAAGATATGTTCAAAGTCTTGAATTCTTCTTTTAATCCTTTGCCACATTGTTTTCAAAAGTTGTCTGCTGCAGAGGTGTCACATAGCATCTGTATGAGGGAAAGGATTAACATATCATAATGTTCAAAGAAAAACAGATATGCCAGATTCAAACAGTTTTTACCTGTTTTACAATGTCATCATTAGCAGGCAAGGCGAAAAGGGAACGGATACACTTGACTTGTTTAACCCTTTCCCTCATATAGACGCTTTCTGATGCCTCTGCAGCAGACGGCTTTTTGAAAACATAGTGACAAAAGAAGAAACTGCTCAAAACAAGCAATTTATTCCTTTGCCACAATGTTTAACCACTTTTAGTCATAGGTTATCCATTCAATTAGAGATTTTCTATCTTTTGACAAAATATGTTCAAAGTCGTCTGCTGCAGATTTGTTGTATGTGGGAAAGGGTTAAGTACTCCCAAGAGGAACTCTGTGGAAGAGTGTCGGCCTCTCATACCGAAGGTCCCAGGTTTGAAAACCGTGATGAGCAGGTTCTGCATTTGGGATTTTTCCAAACAAACGGCCCAAGTACTGGTTTCGTCTCCAGGATGCAGACAAAGAGCGTGAATAATATAAACTGAAAGCTTTTAAAATAAATAAATTATTTTAATAAATAAACCCTAACCCTTTCCCACCTGCAGACGCATTTTGACGCAATAACAGCAGACATGACTTTTGAAAACATTGTGGCCAAAGGTGAAATTGCTCATGTTTTCAACTATTTAACAATTAAGCTATCTTTTATGGAGATTTTTCAGGTTTTTGTCACTATGTTATCAAAGTCGCCTGCTGCAGATTTGTTGTATGTGGGCAATGGTTAAACTAAACACTATCTGCATCCAGGGGCATTTGAGAGACTACAGTATTTGGCTACAGTATAGTAAAGGGAGATAACACTTAATGATAATCACAAACTGTCCAGTAAGAATTCAGTGCTCTTTATTTGTTTGTTTATATCTTTGGAGTTTTACAGTTTTCAACATTATTTTAGTTATATCACTGCAACAGTCCACTTATTCATGATCCCTGGGAAAACAAACCAGTTGCAGGCTAGGAAATGTGCCTTGCCCCAGGGTACTCCATAATGACTGTCTTGGCTGGGGATAGAACCCGAGACGCCTGGTTCCAACTCCCATGCGCTAATCAATTTGCAATAATTGTATGTGAAACTAGAATGGAGTGCTCAGCGGAGCATGTGTGTCACCTGCACCTGCTCATTGAAAGTGTGACGAAAAAGTATGACGGACAGACAGACGCCGGACAAAAAAAAAAGTAATCCCTAAGTGCCTACCATGCTACGCAGGGTGACACAATAAAACCAAAATAAACTTTTCAGGGTGTTAACCCTTTCCCTCATACGACAATTCTGCAGCAGTCAACTTTGAACATATTTTGCCAAAACATAGAAAATCTCCATAGTTGAATGGATAACCTATGACAAAAAGTGGAAAACATTGTGGCAAAAGGAGAAATTGCACTTTTTGTTTTCAAAAAGCCGTATGCTGCAGAGGCGTCAGAAAGTGTCTATATGAGGGAAAGGGTTAATACATTCCTTTTGAAATAGAGTTCAAGCTTATCTCTAACGATACCTTTATTATGATAGAGTAAAAGTAGGAGATTTTGAAAACATTGTGGGAAAAGTGAAATATAGGGTTATCAGACAATACAAATACTTTTATCAGGCAACTTTATACAAAATGAAGTCATCTATAACAAGTCAACCATTTCCCATTTGAGGAAGTATTTTGACGCATTTAGTTTTCCCCTACTTTCTTTTTAGATATTTATTATCACTTTGGTTAAGATGTTTTGTTGTATGCGGGAAAGGGAGCTAGAGACGTTATGAACACTAACCTGTCCCCTGTCGTCGTCTCTCGACACAGACAACTGAAGATTCGACGGAATAGGTGAACCTCTGATGGTTGCTTTCTTGAAGTCTTTAATATTTAGGTGACGTGACACATCGGCAGCTGTAGAGAATGTCGCGGTCGCAGTAAGACCGAGAAAACACTGGATCCCAAGCTTATCCCTCAACACCTTCAAGTAATATAAATTCAATATGCTTTCTGATGCCTCTGCAGCAGACGACTTTTTGAAAACATAGTGACAAAAGAAGAAATTGCACAAAACATGCAATTTCTCCTTTTGCCACAATGTTTTCCACTTTTAGTCATAGGTTATCCATTCAATTATGGAGATTTTCTATGTTTTGACAAAATACGTTCAGTCATCTGCTGCAGAATTGTCGTATGAGGGAAAGGGTTAATGCATGATATTCATGTTGCAAATCCCTGCACTTTTTACGGTAGAGGGCCGCTGAAGGAACATTTGTCCGACTTATGGCAGTTGAGGACGAGAGTTTATTTAAAGATTTTTTCTTTACGTAGCCTTGGTTACTATTTTGTGGAGCATAGCAGAATGGTTTGAGAAATTTTGGTAGAGGGTTACCAAAGGACGTTTAGAGTCAAATTATATTGTAATTGGGCCAGTGTTTTAGATGATTTTTAAAAAATTTCTATTTTCAGCCCTGTGGTCATTGTGCATTAAAGAAAAAGTTTAACCCCCCTTTCCCACCTGCAGACGTATTTTGACGTCAAAATGCAAAAGGGAAATGGTTAAGCACAGTAAGATGTTTTCAACGTCGTCTGCTGTAGATTTCTCGTTTGCAGGAAAATTGTACAAAAAAGATGATTACCTTACACAACCTCAAATATGAAGGTCTAAAATTATGCGACCATTCAGACAGACAGTGAGCCTCATCGATACACACAAAAGCGACGGGTGGAAGCGACGCCATGGACGATATCAGTGTCATACTGCCGCCCGCGATGGCCTCTGGAGACAGACACTGATATCGTCCATGGCGCTCGCTTCCACACGTCGCTTTCTGTGTGCTACTCGATGAGGCTCATGTTGTATGGAGACACATTCCTATAATACCATCGGGTAAACCAGTCACCTGAAAAGTGTAAGTTCCGGATAAGGAGGGGTATTCAGCTCTTTTTCCCACAATTTCTATCTTATTATTAAAGCAAACCCTACATTGTGGGTACTCAAAAGAATCGTCTCAGCGACATAGGGTTAGAGGGTCGAATAAGAGGTCCAGCTAAGGAGGGGTATTTACCCTTTCCCTCATATGACAATTCTGCAGCAGACGACTTTGAACATATTTTGTCAAAATTTGGAAAATCTCTATAATTGAATGGATAACCTATGACTAAAAGTGGAAAACATTGTGGCAAAAGGAGAAATTGCTCGTTTTGAGCAATTTTGTCTTTTGTCACTATGTTTTCAAAAAGCCGTCTATATGAGGGAAAGGGTTAAGCTAATTTTCCCACAATTTCTCTCTTATCATTAAAGCAAACCCTATGTTGTGGGTACTCAAAAGAATCGTCTCACACCGACATAGGGTTAGAGGGTCAAAAAAGGATTTTAGGACATGCAAAATGCCCCTTATCTAGAGCTTTGGTAGGATTATCCCGTTTTAACACTTACCCAAATACAGCAAATCTAAATCAAAATAACGAAAATCTCTACAGATGAAAGTATAATTACTGACTAGTTGAACACATTGTGGCAAATGTGTCTGCTTTAAAAACACCAGAATAAAAAAATTCAAAGTTGTAAATATTGAAATTTCTCTCTTTCCCCCAAACCCCCTTCTTTGTGGGTAATTTTTCTTTTTCTAGGAATGTTTATAAAAGATTTACCTGATCCTCCATGAGTGACACGAGTGGAGAGATGACGAGTGTGATACACGTCGACCTCTGGGCGTACAGATAGGCCGGTAGCTGATAACACAGTGATTTACCTCCCCCTGTTGACAACACAACCAAAGTGGACTGACCTGAAATACAACATTTGAAATCCAAGTGAACTAGAACCTGTTCACACAAGCAATAATTCTGCACCAGACAACTTTGAAAATATCTAGACGAAATAAGGAAAATCTCTTTAACCGTTTCCCTCATACGACAATTCTGCAGCAGAAGACTTTGAACAAATTTTGTTAAAAAATAGAAAAATCTCTATAATTGAATGGATAACCTATGACTAAAAGTGCAAAACATTGTGGCAAAAGGAGAAATTGCTCGTTTTGAGCAATTTTTTCTTTTGTTACTACGTTTTCAAAAAGTCATCTGCTGCAGGGCGTCAGAAAGCGTCTATATGAGGGAAAGGGGGGGGGGGGGTTAAATCACAGTATGTTTTCAAAAGTTAGACTCCGTTAGATGGATGCTTCTACATGTGGGAAAGGATTAACTTTTTCCCACATACAACAAAGCTGCAGCAGACGATGTTTGAAATGTTAATATGATTATTGAAGAATTGAAGATCATTGTAGCTAAAGGAGAAATTGCCAATAAAGTTTCATGAGTTATCTTCCAGACATCAGTGTGTGTGTGTGGTTATTTTTATTTTTTTTGTGTGTGTGTGTGTGTGTGTGTGGGGGGGGGGGGGGGGGGGGGGGGGGGGGGGGGTTAAGTTGAAAAGGGGCCATAACTCCATCTTATGACCTTAACCCTTTCCTACATAGAGCAAATATGCAGTAGACGACTTTGAAAACATTCATGAAAACATTCATGCAAAAACATGGAAAATCTCTATAAATGAATGTATAATTACTGAAAAGGTTGAAAACATGGTGAAAACATGGTGACAAATGGAGAAATTGCTCATATTGAGCAATTTCTTATTTTGTCTCCATGTTTTCAAAAGATGTCTGCTGCAGAGGTGTCGGAAAGCGTCTATATGATGGAAAGGGTTAAACCTGTGTCCCAAAAATTATTTATGTCTCAACCTTTTCATGATGAGCAATTTCTCCTTTGGCAACAATGTTTCCAACTTTATTCAACAATTAAGCTATCCTTTATAGAGATTTTCATCACTATGTTTTCAGCAGACGGCTTTTTGAAAACATAGTGACAAAAGAAGAAATTGCTCAAAACAAGCAATTTCTCCTTTTGCCACAATATTTTCCACTTTTAGTCATAGGTTATCCATTCAAATCTAGTGATTTTCTATTGTTTGACAAAATATGTTCAAACTCGTCTGCTGCAGAATTGTCGTATGAGGGAAACGGTTAAAGTAAGATGCATTGCTACACATAATCATTTTAAGGTGAGTGTTTGTAGGTTACATCCCATTTGTTATGTGACTCTAGAAGAAGCTCACATCACAAAATGCCCACGTCGCACATGTGTATGCATGGATGCCGTAAAGAAGCTTTGAGATAACTAGTTGTTGTTATTTTAATGAATTAATCCTAAATTTCACATGTCAATGATAGGTTGTAGTTATTTCCCACATACGACATAAAAGATAGCTTAATTGTTAAATAAAGTTGAAAACATGATGAGCAATTTCAACTTTGGCCACAATGTTTTCAAAAGTCATCTGCTGCTATTGCGTCAAAATGCGTCTGCAGGTGGGAAAGGGATAAATGAATTAATCCTAACTTTTACCTCTCAAAATCCTCATAATAGATTCCTTCTGGCCAGGTCTAAAACTGTCATAACCAAATTTCTTCAAGCCCTTTTGTACAAAATCAGGAACTTCTGGAAAAACAAATACATTATAAATAAACAAACTCTCTTTAACTTTTCTCTCAGGAAAGGAACTTGATACATTTGCACTGCAAAATATTGAAAAAGAGTAACTTTTAGGGTTGTTTAATCTTTTCCCTCATACGACAATTCTGCAGCAGGCGACTTTGAACATATTTTGTCAAAAAATAGAAAATCTCTATAATTGAATAGATATGACTAAAAGTGGAAAACATTTTAACAAAAGGTGAAATTGATTGTTTTGAGCAATTTCTTCTTTAGTCACTATGTTTTCAAAAAGCCGTCTGCTACAGAGGCGTCAAAAGGTGTCTATATGAGGGAAAGGGTTTACAAGGATAAAAAGAGTGATAAAGTGACACAAAATATGGCCTTCAACCAAATATCACCCACGAACCCTTTCCCATATATGACAAATTTGCAGTAGCGTCTATATATCATCTTTGCACAAATGCGGAAAATCTGTATAAATGAAAGTACAATAATGGAAAAAGAGTTGAAAACAATGTAGCAAAAGGAGAATTTCCTCGTTTTTAGCTATTTCTTCTGTTGTCACAATATTTTAAAAAGTTGTCTGCTGAAGAGGTGTCAAAAAGCATAGAGATGTAAGGGTTAATGGCCCATAACAGTTACATATGTGCTTTTCAAGCTGGGTATCAAACTTGGCAAAAAAAGACCCCTATGTTGGCCACTAGCTTGGTATCAAACTTGGCAAAAGGAGACCACTATGTTGGCCACAAGCTGGGTATCAAACTTGGCAAAAGCAGACCCCTATGCTGGCCACTAGCTTGGTATCAAACTTGGCAAAAGCAGACCCCTATGTTGGCCACTAGCTTGGTATCAAACTTGGAAAAAGCAGACCCCTATGTTGGCCACAAGCTTTGTATCAAACATGGAAAAAGGAGACCACTATGTTGGCCACAAGCTTGGTATCAAACTTGGCAAAAGCAGACCACTATGTTGGCCACTAGCTTGGTATCAAACTTGGCAAAAGGAGACCACTATGTTGGCCACACACTGGGTATCAAACTTGGCAAAAGCAGACCACTATGTTGGCCACTAGCTTGGTATCAAACTTGGCAAAAGCAGACCCCTATGTTTGCCACAAGCTGGGTATCAAACTTGGCAAAAGGAGACCACTATGTTGGCCACTAGCTTGGTATCAAACTTGGCAAAAGCAGACCACTATGTTGGCCACTAGCTTGGTATCAAACTTGGCAAAAGCAGACCCCTATGTTGGCCACTAGCTTGGTATCAAACTTGGCAAAAGGAAACCACTATGTTGGCCACTAGCTTGGTATCAAACTTGGCAAAAGGAGACCACTATGTTGGCCACAAGCTGGGTATCAAACTTGGCAAAAGGAGACCACTATGTTGGCCACTAGCTTGGTATCAAACTTGGCAAAAGGAGACCCCTATGTTGGCCACAAGCTGGGTATCAAACTTGGCCAAGGAAGACCAATATATTGGGCACCAGCTTGGTATCAAACTTGGCAAAAGGAGACCACTATGTTGGCCACTAGCTTGGTATCAAACTTGGCCAAGGAAGACCACTTTGTTGGCCACTAGCTTGGTATCAAACTTGGCCAAGGAAGACCAATATATTGGGCACCAGCTTGGTATCAAACTTGGCAAAAGGAGACCACTATCTTGACCACACACTGGGTTTCAATCTTAGCAAAAAGCAGACCACTATGTTGGCCACTAGCTTGGTATCAAACTTGGCAAAAGGAGACCCCTATGTTGGCCACTAGCTTGGTATCAAACTTGGCAAAAGCAGACCCCTATGTTGGCCACTAGCTTGGTATCAAACTTGGCAAAAGGAGACCACTATGTTGGCCACAAGCTGGGTATCAAACTTGGCAAAAGCAGACCCCTATGCTGGCCACTAGCTTGGTATCAAACTTGGCAAAAGCAGACCCCTATGTTGGCCACTAGCTTGGTATCAAACTTGGAAAAAGCAGACCCCTATGTTGGCCACTAGCTTGGTATCAAACTTGGCAAAAGGAGACCACTATCTTGACCACACACTGGGTATCAAACTTGACAAAAGGCAGACTTAACCCTTTCCCACATACAGCAAATCTGTAGCAGACGCCTTTGAAAACATCTCAACAATAATATGGAAAATCTCCCTAAATGATCGATTGAATGGGGTTTAACGCAGTTTTCAACAATTTTCAAGTCATATCACGGCGACCAGTTCACCTACTCATGCGTTTCCTGGTGTTCCACACCAGTACACCACGCAACATACCTTCCAAGCAACTGGCTGCTTTTCCACATAGACTGTTAAACAGCCCATTGGTGAAAGATGAATGACGCAGGTCACAATGACTTTTGTCAAACGTCGGAAAGAATGTTGGCCAAGCTGGGATTTGAACTCAAAACCCCTGGATTGACAGCCTGCGTTGCTACCAACTGAGCTACCGGGGCTCGGCCTCCCTAAATGAAGACATACTTATTAAAAAGAGTTGAAAACATTGTGGCAATAGAAGAAATTGCTTGTTTTGAGCAATTCCTTCTTTTGTAACAATGTTTTCAAAAGTCGAAAATATGGAAATGGGTTAATCTTATTTCAGAAAGCAGTGTTTGAAGGAACAGATATGTCACCTCCCAGTATATCAGTAAGTAAAGATGTGATCCAAGGAAAGGGAGGGAACACAAACATAAAACAACACACTTTCAGTTGTTTCACCCTTTTTTCACAATGTTTTCATGTGTTCTCTAAATTTTCTGTAGCAGGCGTAGGACTCAATTTCATACAGCCCCATCAGGATGAACCTGTCTTCATATTCAAATGCATTTTGACATCATACGACTGTTGAAAACATTGTGACAAAAAGTAGGAAAATCTCATAAAGAGCACTTTCACCTTTTACTTGGTTTTGAAGGTCTTTTGAACCTTTCCCGCCTGCAGACGCATTTTTCTGAATAGCAGACGCCTTTGAAAACATTGTGGCCAAAGGTGAAATTGCTCATCATGAGCAATTTCACCTTTGGCCACAATGTTTTCAACTTTATTTAAGAATTAAGCTATCTTTTATGGAGATTTTTCAGGCTTTTGTCACTATGTTTTCAAAGTCGTCTGCTGCAGATTTGTTGTATGAGGGAAAGGGTTAAACTCTTTTCAATAGTTATACTGTTATTTACGTCAATTTCCCAAACTTTGCCCCGAGAAACGTTCAAAGTTGTCCGCAGCAGATTTGTCATATACGGGAAAGGGTTAATGAGCACTTTCTCCTTTTGCCACACTGTTTTCAGCTCTTTTTGATAATTATACATTCAGACTTTCCACAGTTTAGCCAAGACATTTTCAAAATCGTTTACAGCAATATTGTGGTATGTGGGAAAGGCAGAGCTCTAAATAAGGAGCATTTTGCACGTTCTAAAATCCTTATTTGACCCTCTAACCCTATGTTGTGGGTACTTAAAAGAATCGTCTCTTAGAGACGATTATTTTGAGTACCCACAACATAGGGTTTACTTTAATAATAAGAGAGAAATTGTGGGAAAAAGAGCTGAATATCCCTCCTTATCTGGATCTCTGGAAAGGGTTAAATCATATACTAGAAAACAAACCATCCAGGTCATCTTCTGTATCTATTAGAGGCTCCATAGCTGCGCGGACTGGTTCCACTTCTCTTCGTGTTCGCACAATTACAGACTGTATCTCTAAATCTATATCCCGCTCTTCAGCTGGGTTCACTGCATCCATGTTTTCATCATCGTCTATCTCCATGGCTGATTTCTTGCTTGCTGATGGGGCTATGAAAGGATTGAAATATTGTAATAATGATAGGGATAAACAAATTGTCGTTGAAAAATCTTATTGCATGATCTTTAACTTTAACCCTTTCCCTCATACGACAAATCTGCAGCAGACGACTTTGAACATATTTTGTCCAAAAATAGAAAATCTCTATAACTGAATGGATAACCTATGACTAAAAGTGGAAAACATTGTGCCAAAAGGAGAAATTGCTTGTTTTGAGCTATGTGAAAAATGTGAAAACAAGTTTTTGCTACTTTAACCAACGGTGACACAAGTGCAATAGCTCCCTTTATTCAATTGTTTTACTTAAATCAACGGCAATAACTCTAAAAGAAAATTGACCAATCCAAAAAAACAATGGATGGGCATCATCCCAGTATGTTGGTTCATATTTATTTCAAGTTTCATGAATTCTACAAGCTAGTTACTGAGAAATGGCTGCGGACGTGGATTTTTCAATATTTCAAGGGCAATAACTCTAAGGAAAATTTACCAATTCAAAAAAACAATGGACGGGCGTCATCCCAGTATGCTGGTTCATATTTATTTCATGTTTCATGCTAGTTACTGAGAAATGGCTGCTGACGTGGATTTTTCAATATATCAAGGGCAATAACTCTAAGGAAAATTTACCAATTCAAAAAAACAATGGACGGGCGTCATCCCAGTATGCTGGTTCATATTTATTTCATGTTTCATGAAATTCTACCAGCTAGTTACTGAGAAATGGGTGCGGACGGACGTGACGGACGCACGCACACACAAACGGACGGACGGACATTTCAATATCCCCCTCCCTGAAATCAGGCGGGGGATAATAATTGAAGAGTTGAAAACATGGTGACAAAAGAAGAAATTGTTGTTTTGAGCAATTTCTTCTTTTGTCGCAATGTTTTCAAAAAGCTGTCTGCTGCAAAGGCACCAGAAAGCGACTAAATGAGGGAAAGGGTTAAGGAATCTGGAAGAGGGTCATCCATTTATACGAAATTATTTGGAGGAGAATTTTGTTTCAGGTTTCACTATAACCAAGTAAGGCAAAACAGCCCCTCCCCTGTTGGCCATGCTTTTCGACCAATCAACATGGTCTAGAAGAATCTGATAGAAGAATCGGATAGAGGATCACCTTATGAATATTTCAACAAAATAATTTGAAAATCTGCCAACCAGCGTAGGAGTAGAACAAAATTAATTTGTTTTTCTATAGGTTGCTATGGAAACAAGAATTCTGCAGTGATCCAAATAACGTGAAGGGATTTTGGCGAGGACATTGAGAGAAAGCTTGCTATGAAGTTTCATCCCAATTGACCTACTGGTTACAGAGGAGAAGATGTTGACAGCCTCACCATGGATGACGCACGCCAGACAACGGCGGTCACAATAACTTGCCTGGAACCCTTTGTGATCAGGGGAGCTAAAAAACGCAATTGAATAGCATTTATACCTTGTACTGTTTTTACTATGTGATAATGACAATTTCAATTCCATTTTTATAATGTCAGAGACAGACAGCCAGACAGATCAATTATTATTTAATATTGTTTTTTATGTGAGGGTTTAAAAAATTCCACTTACTTGGTTTAGGTTTGGTTTTCACTTGTTTCTGCTCCAGTCTGATACCTCGTGCCATCTCGGCAGCCTCTTTCAAGCTGGGAAAATCATCTTCAATGGTAGGTTCCTTGGGTGCAGCAGTTGACTGATTATTACGATTACCTGTTAAAAACAAAAACGTATTATTTTCAACTTTTGTTCCCGACATCTAATCCGATTTGTTTGATTACAAATTCCTTGATAGACCACTCCAGCAGTTACAGACTACTCTTGAAAACATTATGGAAAATGGAGAACTTGCTGAGAATTTGTTTCAAGAATATATTTCAACTTTGGACATTTTACTTCAGACGGTTTCAATAGCAGAAAATATCACATTTAAACCTTTCCCAATTTCATCAAATCTGCAGCAGATGACTTTGAAAACATTTACTCAAAATCTGGACAATCCCAAGAAATGAAGGTATACTTACTAAAAACAAGAGGGCCAAGATGACCCTAAATCGATCACCTGATTGATAGTAAATTAGTAGAAATATCTGGGAAAAAGATCAAGGAGTGCAATTAGAACTTCAAGGAGTGAACACTTCTCAAGAAACAGCTTATAAGTAAAGGTCATTTATATCTTGAAATCTAACAAGAACTTCAATTAGAATTGAATTATTAAGCTTTTGTCATTTTGCACCTTTCTTGATCTGTTTTTAATATAAACCAATATGGCTTGAACATTTTTTTTTGAGGGGCATTTAAGGATTCTTTCTACTGAATTATCTTGGAGTCTGACAAGCAGATTATGGAGGAAAAGGATTTTAAAGTTTGGTCGTTTTACTCATGTTTTGATACATGTATGGTGAGTGTAAGGAACGACAACTCTGCGAAGGAGATTGCCCTTGCATAATACTCTGCCAAGTGTTACCTCCCTTAGACCATAAATCTAATAACCATATGTCATTTGAAGCAAAAAGTTTAATTACTCCTTTTCTGATGCTGCTTGGTTGCTATGCCTTTCAACAAATCAATATGGCTTGACAAATTATGTAGATGATCAATGAAAGAACATTTCTACAAAACTATCTTTAAATCAGACAAGCACTTTTATAAGGATGCTTTATTAAAGTATTGTCATTTTGCCCCTTTTTTGATGCCGCCTGACTGCCATGTTTTTCGACCAATCAGTATGGCTTGAACAATTTTTATAGAGGGTCACCCAAGGAACATTTCTACCAAATTATATTTGAATCTGACAGGCAGATTCGGAGGAGAAGATTTTTAAAGTTTGGACATTTTGTCCCCTTTCTGATGCCGCAGCAACCAAAGTTCTCAATGGAATTTAAATCTTTGAACAATTTTGGAAAGAGGACCACCAAAGGAACATTCCTGTGATGTTTGGTGGAAATTGTTCTTGCGGTTCAGGAGGAGATGATGTATAAAGCTAAAAGTTAATGACGGACGACAGACGACGGACGACGGACACAGAGTGATCAGAATAGCTCACCTTGAGCCTTTGGCTCTAGGTGATCTAAAAAAGGTTCAGAACATTTTGGCAAAAGGTTGAAATTGCTTGTTTTGAGCAATATTTCCTTTTACCAACATGTTTTCAAAAGACGCCTGCTGCAGATGCATCAGAAAGCATCTAAATGAGGGAAAGGGTTAATAAAAACAATTTTAGATGAGAAAACATTCCTGAAATCGGACCAAAAGTTTCAGATAAGAAAATTATAAAATGACCTCATTTCAGGTAAAACAGTTTTAATTTACTCTTTAATCCTTTCCCACATACAGACGCTTTCTGACACCTTTTCAGCAGACGACTTTTGAAATCATTGTGGCAAAAGGAGCATTTGCTCATAACAAGCAATGTTTCCATTTGCCACGATGCTTTCAACTATATTAAAAAATCATACTATCATTTACAGAGATTTTCTTTATTTCTTATTTGATAATTTCAAAAGTCTTCTGCTGCAGATTTGTTGTATGTGGGAGAAGGGTTAACTACACGCCATGCATGGTTTACCTCGACATTTGCTCGCCCAATGACCTTCTTGGCCACATTTAAAACAAGCGTCCCCACGACTTTTACTTCGATCTTGCATTTTCTGTTTCCACTGCTGTCGCCTGTGCTGGCCACCAGTCATGTGACGGCCTTTTCTCTGGTACGTCTTAACTTTCATGTTCAGTCGAAGAAAGTTATCATTGGTCATTGGTTTTGTTCTGCAAAATATTGAAAGTGTAGCACATATTATCAGGTAGCAGAGTTCTACATAAGAAGCGTTTTTCATGCTCTAAAATCCTTATTTGACCTCCAAAACCTATGTTGTGGGTACTCAAAAGAATCGTCTCAAAGTCGTCTGCTGCAGAATTGTCATATGAGGGAAAGGGTTAAAATATATAGTTACATCATGAAGTAATAAGATGTAGTTATAAGATGTAGTAACAATATGTAGTAATAAGATGTAGTAACACTATGTAGTAATAAGATGTAGTAACACTATGTAGTGACAATATGTAGTAATAAGATGTTGTTATAAGATGTAGTAACACTATGTAGTTATAATATGTAGTAATAAGATGTAGTAACAATATGTAGTAATAAGATGTGGTAACACTATGTAGTTATAAGATGTAGTAACACTATGTAGTTATAAGATGTAGTAACACTATGTAGTTATAAGATGTAGTGGCAATATGTAGTAATAAGATGTAGTTATAAGATGTAGTTACACAATAGAGTAATAGGATATAGATATACAATATGTTAAAAATGTTAATTACACAATGTAGTTACACCATGTAGTAACATAAGATAGTTAAAATATGTAGTTAACAATGTAGTTACATAAAGTAGTTATAATATGTAGTAATAAAATGTAGTTATAGGATATAGATATAAGGTGCTGTTATAAGACGTAGTTATATAATGTACTCAGAGGTCCAAATAAGGAGGGGTTTACAGCTCTTTTCCCCACAACATCTCTCTTATAAACCAACCAAACCCTATGGTGTGAGTACTCAAAAGAATCGTCTCATTGAGACGATTCTTTTGAGTACCCACAACATAGGATAGGGTTAGCAGATAAAATAAGGATTTTAGAGCATACAAATAGCTCCTTATCTAGAGCTCTGGTACTCATAAGATGTAGTTATACAATATTGTTATAAGATGTAGTTATACAATATTGTTATAAGATGTAGTTATACAATGGAGTTATCTGACAAAGTTCCATCTTTCTTGAGTTGTAAATGTAAATGAGTGTCATATTTTTTATCTTAAAATTGGCCTTTAGACCTAGTTCTTTAACGACAAGACCCATATTTAAGCTCGGCCTAGATATAATTAAGACAAACTCACTGGAACGATGCAGATAAGATGAACAAGGAATCGGTGGAACCGAATGATGCTCCCCATAAGGGCTTTGTAAAGTGATAATAGGCATTGTCTGATAGAATTACCTTTAACCCTTTCCCTCATACGACAAATCTACAGCAGACGACTTTGAACATATTTTGTCAAAAAATGGAAAATCTCTATAATTGAATGGATAACCTATGACTAAAAGTGCAAGATATATTATATGTTTTATGTGTTACTTGTTACTGTGCTGTTGTGTCTAGAAGAGTTGTTGGACACATTAAGTGAATGAAAACATAAAACAGACTTCATTAGGGTCCATTATATTTACATAATACAGACTTTATTCTTGTGTAATGCACTTCCTCTCTTTAATATCTCTATACATTTCAAGTGTCATCGAAATATCTTTAGTACTTTTCGAGTTATGGTCCTGACATGGAAATATAAAGTCTAACAAGGAAGATAATTTGAAAATTATTTACTATAAAGTTATGGTTCTTGTATTATGCACTCTCTCTTATTGATATGTATGTATATTTCAAGTATCATTGAAATATATTCAGAATTTTAGATTTATGCTCAATGCAAATAAAGTGTGACGGACGGACAGACATCCGGACGTACCTACGGATGGGTATTTGTGGGGTTATTTCCTTTGATGTTTTTTTGTGGGGTTAACCCCACAAGCATGCTTTTCATTCCGTAATTAACCCCCTTTTACGGAATGAATAACATTAATATGCAAATGAGATACCCGTTATAAAAACTAAAAAAAACCTATTTATCTAAGTGTCTTAATAAGGGTGGTAGGTGGGCTTTAGGAGAACACCAAACCCAACAAGTTTTAGGAGAACACCATGTCTTAATAAGGGTGGTGGGTGGGCTTTAGGAGAACACCAAACCCCACAAGTACTCGGTCACATGTACGGCTTAGGAGAACACCAAACCCCACAAGTACTCGCTCACATGTACGGACAGACAGATGTGACTGACGGACAAACCGACAACTATATGTTCTCCCAAACTAGTTTGGGGAACATAAAAATGTGGCCCCTAAAGTGTCCAAGAGCAAATTCTTGACAACAGACGGATGGACGCAAGACAAAGTCTAATCACCATCGTTCACCTTGGGCACATTATATATCTGATTCCAGAACAATTGATGAGCACTTACCTTGCCGGTTTCCTAACAATGGGTTTGTTTGTTTGTTCCTGGCCTGCCATATTGACCACATCACCTTCTGGATTCTGTAAAAAAAAAGAAAAAACAAGAGCTGTCGGAGGACAGCGCGCTCGACTATTCCACCGCTTATTTAAGTTACTGAGATAATGGACTCTAATTGCATGCAAAACATTAACCACAATTTCTTAGTGGGTGATAATTTGCATTATATGCAGGATAGTGTTATTTAACATGATTATTTTCACAGGTGTGATGGTTAGATAGGGTTGTATAACCTTTCAATGGAATGCATCAAGTAGTTACTAAGATATGGACTCTTAATGTAGTTGCACGCAAACCTTTAACCATAATTTCTAAGTAAAACAAGATGTGTTTGTGAAACACTGATGCCCCCCAATGGCAACATCTAGGTCAAAGGTCAAGGTCGCCAGGTCAAAAATGTTGGTACTGACAGAAAGGTCATGTCACAAGGAATACACATGTGAAATATGGTAGCCGTACCTGTTATGGTTCAAAAGTAGTAAACAAGGTTAAAGTTTTTTTCGAGAATGGCAACATCTAGGTCAAAGGTCAAGGTCGCAAGGTGAAAAAAATTTGGTACTGACAGAAAGGTCATGTCACAAGGTATACACATGTGAAATATGGTAGCCTTACCTGTTATGGTTCAAAAGTAGTGGGGAAGGTTACAAAAAAACCTTTAACCATAATTTCTAAGTAAAACAAGATGTGTTTGTGAAACACTGATGCCCCCCAATGGCAACATCTAGGTCAAAGGTCAAGGTCGCAAGGTCAAAAATGTTGGTACTGACAGAAAGGTCATGTCACAAGGAATACACATGTGAAATATGGTAGCCGTATCTGTTATGGTTCAAAAGTAATGGCCAAGGTTAAAGTTTTTTTCAAAAATGGCAACATCTAGGTCAAAGGTCAAGGTCGCAAGGTCAAAAATGTT
The DNA here is from genome assembly GCA_031761405.1 of Serripes groenlandicus. Classification (NCBI taxonomy): domain Eukaryota; kingdom Metazoa; phylum Mollusca; class Bivalvia; order Cardiida; family Cardiidae; genus Serripes; species Serripes groenlandicus. The sequence goes on from JASEVX010000006.1 coordinate 33,183,037, forward strand.
GGTACTGACAAAAAGGTCATGTCACAAGGAATACACATGTGAAATATGGTAGCCGTACCTGTTATGGTTCAAAAGTAATGGCCAAGGTTAAAGTTTGTTTTTTTCGAGAATGGCAACATCTAGGTCAAAGGTCAAGGTCGCAAGGTCAAACATTTTGGTACTGACAGAAAGGTAATGTCACAAGGAATACACATGTGAAATATGGTAGCCGTACCTGTTATGGTTCAAAAGTAGTGGTCAAGGTTAAAAAAAAATTTGTGCAGACAGGCCAAAAACTACATCTAGGTCAAAGGTCAAGGTCGCAAGGTCAAAAATTTTGGTACTGACAGAAAGGTCATGTCACAAGGAATACACATGTGAAATATGGTAGCCGTACCTGTTATGGTTCAAAAGTAGTGGTCAAGGTTAAAGTTTTTTTTGTGCAGACAGACAGACAGACAGACGTGCAGACCAACAGACAGACAGGCCAAAAACTATATGCCCCCCGAATCGGAGATTCCGGGGAGGGCATAAAAAGGGCAACAATTTGCACCATATACAGGATAGAGTTATCTTAATTGGTTGTGTTTATAGTTGTGCACTTGGGAAAGGTTGTATGAAGTTTCAATACAATTTTTCAAGTTGTTACTGAGATTACACTCTAAATGTAGTTGCAAAACTTTAACCAGAATTTCTAAGTCCAAAAAGGTCCATAACTTGCATAAAATACTGGATAGAGTAATCATACTTGATTGTTTACATAGATGTGATGGTTGGTAAGGGCTGTATAAAGTGTCAATGCAATGCATCAAGTAGTTACTAAGAGATGGTCTCTTTATGTAGTTGCATGCAAAACTTTAACCAGAATTTATAAGTCCAAAAAGGCCATAACTTGCATAAAATGCAGGATAGAGTTATTATATATATTATTGATAATCTACACAGGTGTGATAGTTGGGTAGGGTTGTAGAAAGTTTCAATGCAAAGCATCAAGTAAATACTGAGATATGGACTCTTAATTTAGTTGCACGCAAAACTTTAACCAGAATTTCTAAGTAAAAACAAGATGTGTTTGTGAAACACTGATGCCCCCCAATGGCAACATCTAGGTCAAAGGTCAAGGTCGCCAGGTCAAAAATGTTGGTACTGACAGAAAGGTCATGTCACAAGGAATACACATGCGAAATATGGTAGCCGTACCTGTTATGGTTCAAAAGTAGTGGTCAAGGTTAAAGTTTTTTTCGAGAATGGCAACATCTAGGTCAAAGGTCAAGGTCGCAAGGTGAAAAATTTTGGTACTGACAGAAAGGTCATGTCACAAGGTATACACATGTGAAATATGGTAGCCTTACCTGTTATGGTTCAAAAGTAGTGGGGAAGGTTAAAAAAAAAATTGAGAATAGCAACATCTAGGTCAAAGGTCAAGGTCGCAAGGTCAAAAATGTTGGTACTGACAGAAAGGTCATGTCACAAGGAATACACATGTGAAATATGGTAGCCGTATCTGTTATGGTTCAAAAGTAATGGCCAAGGTTAATTTTTTTTCGAGAATGGCAACATCTAGGTCAAAGGTCAAGGTCGCAAGGTCAAAAATGTTGGTACTGACAGAAAGGTCATGTCACAAGGAATACACATGTGAAATATGGTAGCCTTACCTGTTATGGTTCAAAAGTAATGGCCAAGGTTAAAGTTTTTTTTCGAGAATGGCAACATCTAGGTCAAAGGTCAAGGTCGCAAGGTCAAACATTTTGGTACTGACAGAAAGGTCATGTCACAAGGAATACACATGTGAAATATGGTAGCCGTACCTGTTATGGTTCAAAAGTAGTGGTCAAGGTTAAAGTTTTTTTCGTGCAGACAGGCCAAAAACTACATCTAGGTCAAAGGTCAAGGTCGCAAGGTCAAAAATGTTGGTACTGACAGAAAGGTCATGTCACAAGGAATACACATGTGAAATATGGTAGCCGTACCTGTTATGGTTCAAAAGTAGTGGTCAAGGTTAAAGTTTTTTTTGTGCAGACAGACAGACAGACAGACAGACCAACCAACGTGCAGACAGACAGACAGGCCAAAAACTATATGCCCCCCGAATCGGAGATTCCAGGGGGGCTTAAAAATGCCATAACTTGCATAAAATGCAGGATAGAGTTATCTAACTTTATAATCTACATAGGTGTGATAGTTGGGTAGGGTTGTAGAAAGTTTCAATGCAATGCATCAAGTAAATACTGAGATATGGACTCTTAATTTAGTTGCACGCAAAACTTTAACCATAATTTCTTAGTAAACAAAAGTGCCATAACTTGCCTAAAATGCAGGATAGAGTTATCTAACTTGTTAATCTACATAGGTGTAATAGTTGGGTAGGGTTGTAAAAAGGTTCAATGCAATGCATCAAGTATATACTGAGATATGGACTCTTAATTTAGTTGCATGCAAAACTTTAACCAGAATTTCTAAGTAAAAAAAGGGCCATAACTTTCATAAAATGCAGAATAGAGTTATCATACTTGATAATCTACACATGTGTAATAGTTGGGTAGGGTTGTAGAAAGTTTCAATGCAATGCATCAAGTAAATACTGAGATATGGACTCTTAATTTAGTTGCACGCAAAACTTTAACCATAATTTCTTAGTAAACAAAAGTGCCATAACTTGCCTAAAATGCAGGATAGAGTTATCTAACTTGTTAATCTACATAGGTGTAATAGTTGGGTAGGGTTGTATAAAGGTTCAATGCAATGCATCAAGTATATACTGAGATATGGACTCTTAATTTAGTTGCATGCAAAACTTTAACCAGAATTTCTAAGTAAAAAAAGGGCCATAACTTGCATAAAATGCAGGATAGAGTTATCTTAGATGATAATCTACACAGGTGTGATAGTTGGGTAGTGCTGTATAAAGTTTCAATGCAATGCATCAATTAAATACTGAGATATGGACTCTTACTTTAGTTGCACGCAAAACTTTAACCAGAATTTCTAAGTAAAAAAGGGCCATAACTTGCATAATATGCAGGATAGAGTTAACTAACTTGATAATCTACATTGGTGTGATAGTTTGGTAGGGTTGTAGAAAGTTTCAATGCAATACATGTAGTATTTAAGAACTTGCATGCGAAACCTTAACCAAAGTGTGACGTGGACGCCGACGCCAGGGTGAGTAGTATAGCTCTCATATTCTTCGAATAGTCTGAGCTAAAAATGGAACACATATCATGGGCTTCATGCAAAACTGTTGTAACTACATCTTGTTACGTCAATTTTAGACGGACAGAGAAGTGATCTCAATGTCGTAAAAGCTATGTGTATCAATTGCCTACCTGATGCAAAATACCCAGAGGCATCAAATTGTGACACAGCTAAAACATTGTAACTACATGTACATGAATATATTGAAACATGCACTCTGCACATCATCTCAATATGGTGAATATTTATTAAAATTGTATTTCAAAAAGATACTGAGTGCACATAAAATACAGTCATATGACCTTTAACCCCGTGACCTTCAGTCAAGCTAGCAGAAACATGTGCTCTGACCATCGTCTCAATATATCTAATATTTGTTGTGGAGAGTAGTTTCAAAATCGTAATGGATATGAAACTGACAAAATATGTGTTCACATGACCTTTGACCTCTAACTGTTACTTTGACCTTCAACTAACCCTAACTCTCCTCAAAACATCATTGTTTCTCAAATTAGATCAGATGTACATAACCCTGGTCAGAATTACTGCTTAACCCCAATGATTGATGAGCAATTTCTCCCTTGGCCACAATGTTTCCAACTTTATTTATATTAAAAATTAAAAAATCTTTTATGGAGATTTTTCAGGTTTTCAAAGTCGTCTGCTGCAGATTTGTTGTATGTGGGAAAGGGTTAAGCTTACCACAGCCATAGATTCTCCTGTGTTCAATTTCTTTCTTTTTGAGGCAGGTTTAGATTCAGCAGCTCTTCCTTTACCTTTCCCCTTTTTGTCTGCACCCTTCTGGATCTTCTCTTCCGGATCACCAGAAGGACCGGCTCCATCGTCGTCATCACCATCACTCTCAATAACGTTAGGTTTCCTTTTTCGTGTAATCTTTTTACCAATAATTTCTCCTTCATTTATATCGCCTAAATCTGGCTCTCTTTCTGTTATGATTGGCAATCTTTTCTTTGTTGCTGTTCTTTTACTACCTCCACCACAGTCTGTTCTCGACTCTGAGTTGTCTGGTATCTCGTGATCTTTTTCACTGGTTGGGGAAGTATCAAGCTTAGAATCTTTACGAATATGTGCAGTCCTTTTGCCAGTAGAAGATATGCCTTTATTTGTATTGCCTTGTATTTCATCAACAGCTGCAGAACTGTTTTCGTTTTTTGGAGATTTAGTAATTTTAGATTTCGAAATCTTGTCACAGTAACCCATATCCTCGATTATCAAGTCTTTCACAGGAACATGCCATGAATGGCCACCACTGTCAGCATCACCGTCCACTTCATCCACATGTTTTTTATCTTCTATATCCATTGTATCATCATCATCATCAGCGTCGTCATTCCAGCTCTCATTGTACTTCTTATTATGCTTGCCGACCAGTTTGGATAGGTTTTTGGAAAACACAGACACATTGGATTTTGTTTTTGTTTGAAATTTATTCAGACAAGGAGTCGAGTTTTCCTCATTGTGATCACTATTGGTGTCTTTGGGCATGAAGGAGGATCTATCCAGCAGTTTTCCAAATTTGAGTGATTGAAAAACAGGCAGGGGAGCTGAAATTTCCTCATCGTTAAAAGAATCACTGTTGAAGTGAGAGTTTGGTTCTGCAAAGAAATGTCAAGATTTGTATTACAGTTAAGGAGATATAAATTAACCCGTACGGTGCTGAAACCACCATTCTGTCACTTTGTTAACCGAAGTTAGTGCGAGGAATTCATAGGTGAAATAAAAGTGTTTTATCCATAACTCTTTTCGAAACATTTAACATGAAGAATCTTTTAACCCTTTTCAACATACAACAATTATGCAGCAGGCTACTTCAAACCATATGTATAACAAGAGTACCGCAAACGGTACATAATACGCCCGTCAGGAACTTGTAAGTTTCCTCTTTGTTTTGATATATTGTTTGTTTGTAAAAAGTTAATAAAGTCGTTCAGGAATAAGTTGTTAAAGAATAATGGGAAACTATGAAAAATGCATAACTCATACAGAAATTGACAAATATTCTAAGTCCAAAAAGGGGCATAACTCATTCAAAAAATGACGAAATCCGAGGAAATGTGAACTTGATCTGTGACACATGATTACAAAGCCATATACAAAATTCCAGGTCAATAGCTCAATTTATGTAGGAAAAAAGTGCGGAAAACCAATATTCTAAGTCCAAAAAGGGGCATAACTCATTGAAACATTGTGAACTTGATCTGTGACACTTGATTACAAAGCCATATACATAATTTCAGCTCAATACATCAAAGCATGTAGAAAAAAAGTGCGGAAAACAAATATTCTAAGTCCAAAAAGGGGCATAACTCATTCAAAAATTGTCGAAATGCCAGGAAATATGAACTTGATCTGTGACACATCACTACAAAGCCTAATACACAATTTCAGGTCAATAGCTCAAAGTATGTAAGAAAAAAGTGCGGAAAACCAATATTCTAAGTTCAAAAAGGGGCATAACTCATTCAAAAATTGACGAAATTCGAGGAAATGTGAACTTGATCTGTGACACTTGATTACAAAGCCATATACATAATTTCAGGTCAATAGCTCAAAGTATGTACGAAAAAAGTGCGGAAAACCAATATTCTAAGTCCAAAAAGGGGCATAACTCATTCAAAAATTGACGAAATTCGAGGAAATGTGAACTTGATCTGTGACACTTGATGACAAAGCCATATACATAATTTCAGCTCAATACATCAAAGCATGTAGAAAAAAAGTGCGGAAAACAAATATTCTAAGTCCAAAAAGGGGCATAACTCATTCAAAAAATGACGAAATTCGAGGAAATGTGAACTTGATCTGTGACACTTGATTACAAAGCCATATGTATACATAATTTCAGCTCAATACATCAAAGCATGTAGAAAAAAAGTGCGGAAAACAAATATTCTAAGTCCAAAAAGGGGCATAACTCATTCAAAAATTGTCGAAATCCCAGGAAATATGAACTTGATTTGTGACACATCACTACAAAGCCTAATACACAATTTCAGGTCAATAGCTCAAAGTATGTAAGAAAAAAGTGCGGAAAACCAATATTCTAAGTCCAAAAAGGGGCATAACTCATACAAAAATTGACCAAATCCGAGGAAATGTGAACTTGATCTGTGACTCATGATTACAAAGCCATATACAAAATTTCAGGTCAATAAATCAAAGCATGTAGAAAAAAAGTGCGGAAAACAAATATTCTAAGTCCAAAAAGGGGCATAACTCATTAAAAAATTGACGAAATCCCAGGAAATATGAACTTGATCTGTGACACATCACTACAAAGCCGTATACAAAATTTCAGCTCAATAGCTCAAAGTATGTAAGAAAAAAGTGCGGAAAACCCGAACGGACGGACGGATGGACGGACGGAGGGACGGAGGGAGGGACATGACCATACCATAATACGTACCGTTTTTAAAAAACGGTCGTATAAAAATAGGGTAAGCCTCTATAAATGAAACTTTAATCATTGACGGAGTTTAAACATTGTGCCAAAAGGATTATTGCTCATTATTAAACAACAAAAAGACTGTAAAACAGTAATCTCTAACAAAAACAGTGATTTCTAACTAAATCAGTGACCTTTTACTAAAAACACTGTACAACAGTGACCTCTTACTAAAATTTGTAAAGACTTTTTAATATGAGTTTTAGGAATATTCCATATTGAAAGTGTGAAGCTTAAGTAAGTTATTAACGTGCCATGGAATATGTGTATTTTAGATACTTTATTAGGGGTTTTCTTGACACATTTTATTTGAGTAAAATTTCATTGATTCCTTGAATAAAAAAAACTATGAAGTTAACGCATTCCCTGACAACATTACATGCTTTAACAGTAAACAACTTTTGAAAACATTGTGGGGAAAAGAAGAAATTGCTCACAAAGAGAAATTTCTCCATTTTTGACCATTATTTTCTAATTTGTGTCAAAATCATACTCTTAGAATCAGAGATATTTCATAGCAGAGAAAACAGTTTTTGTTGTATTTAACCCTTTCCCACATTTGTCAAGACCAATTATATTTCTAAGGCTGAAATCTCAACAAAATGTATCACAACATTTTCATAAGTCTAATGCAGGAGATGAGTAACAAGACCTCTGCATGAGGGTGTCTCGCCCTTCTCGGAAAACCGCATATTAAATGGTATCAATATGTCAACAACAACAAAAAAGTTGATGAAACGTAAAAAGTAAGTTAAGATCAATGCATTGTTGTCAACATGTCGTAAAGTTTATTAAATATTAAGGAAGTGTCATGAAGATTAGAAGAAAAATGTGACTTATAGAGTGTTCACAAGGTTATTATCACTATGTTTTCAAAAAAGCCGTCTGCTGCAGAATTGTCGTATGAGGGAAAGGGTTAATGCTAACCCATCAACCCTGAGTGCCAAGGAGGTAGAGCTATTACTACCATTTGTTTACGCCTTTGGTATGACCCAGCCCGGGATCAAACCTGCCCACAAGGCAGCTGCTCTTCCACTACACCTCGAAGGGGGGGGTTAACACTTTCCCTCATATAGACGCTTTCTGACGCCTCTGCAGCAGACGGCTTTTGGAAAACAGTGACAAAAGAAGAAATTCCACTTTTTGTCATATGTTATCCATTCAATTATGGAGATTTTCTATTTTTTGACAAAATACGTTCAAAGTCGTCTGCTGCAGAATTGTCGTATGAGGGAAAGGGTTAACACTATCCCAAATACAAGAAATCTGTAGCAGACAACTTTGTTGAAAATATAGTTTACCTCTATAAATTAAAGTTTAATCTTTAATTAAATAATGCTGAAAACTTCATTATGAGCAACTCCTCACTTTGCCACAATGTTTTAAAAAGTTGTCTGCTGCAGAGTCGTCGGAAAGTATGTGGGAATGTTTTTTTTCTCATCACTTACCTTTAAATGGATCATTTGAAATATTTGCTGGTTCTCCGTTCTCAGTTAATTCAGGTGCAGTAAACACAGGAGCCGGGCCCAAGCCCCGTCTAGGTGTGTCTGGTTTTTTCCACAGATTAGAGCTGTTGCCACCACCAGTCTGGTAAATATAACATTTCAATGGCTTCATGCTAAACAGTTGTAACTACATCTTGTAACATGTAGTTACAGCCATTTTGCATGAAGCACCAAAGATATTAACACATGGGAAATTATGTTTAATCAGGAAAGTTGAAATTACATTTTATATACAGTTGGAAAAACAAGAGCTGTCGGAGGACAGCGTGCTCGACTATTCCACCGCTTATTTAAGTTACTGAGATAATGGACTCTAATGTAGTTGCATGCAAACCTTTAACCATAATTTCTAAGTAAAAAAAGGGCAACAATTTGAACCATATACAGGATAGAGTTATCTTAATTGGTTGTGTGTTTATAGTTGTGCAATTGGGAAAGGTTGTATAAAGTTTCAATACAATTTTTCAAGCTGTTACTGAGATTACACTATAAATGTAGTTGCAAAACTTTAACTTAAATTTCTAAGTCCAAAAAGGCCATAACTTGCATAAAATGCAGGATAGAGTTATCATACTTGATAATCTACACAGGTGTGATAGTTGGGTAGGGTTGTAGAAAGTTTCAATGCAATGCATCAAGTAAATACTGAGATATGGACTCTTAATTTAGTTGCACGCAAAACTTTAACCAGAATTTCTAAGTTAAAAAAATGCCATAACTTGCATAAAATGCAGGATAGAGTTATCTAACTTGATATTCTACATAGGTGTGATAGTTGGGTAGGGTTGTATAAAGGTTCAATGGAATGCATCAAGTATATACCGAGACGTGGACTTTTAATTTAGTTGCACGCAAAACTTTAACCAGAATTTCTAAGTAAAAAAAGTGCCATAACTTGCCTTAAATGCAGGATAGAGTTATCTTACTTGATAATCTACATAGGTGTGATACTTGGGTAGGGTTGTATAAAGATTCAATGCAATGCATCATGTATATACTGAGGTATGGACTCTTAATTAAGTTGCACGCAAAACTTTAACCAGAATTTCTAAGTAAAAAAGGGCCATAACTTGCATAAAATGCAGGATAGAGTTATCTTAGATGATAATCTACACAGGTGTGATAGTTGGGTAGGGTTGTAGAAAGTTTCAATGCAATGCATCAAGTAAATACTGAGATATGGACTCTTAAATTAGTTGCACGCAAAACTTTAACCAGAATTTCTAAGTAAAAAAAGGGCCATAACTTGCATAAAATGCAGGATAGAGTTATCTAACTTGATAATCTACATAGGTGTGATAGTTGGGTAGTGCTGTATAAAGATTCAATACAATGCATCAATTAAATACTGAGATATGGACTCTTACTTTAGTTGCACGCAAAACTTTAACCAGAATTTCTAAGTAAAAAAGGGCCATAACTTGCATAAAATGCAGGATAGAGTTATCTAACTTGATAATCTACATTGGTGTGATGATTTGGTAGGGTTGTAGAAAGTTTCAATGCAATACATGTAGTATTTAAGAACTTGCATGCAAAACCTTAACCAAAGTGTGACGTGGACGCCGACGCCGACGCCGACGCCAGGGTGAGTAGTATAGCTCTCATATTCTTCGAATAGTCGAGCTAAAAATGGGATATTGTTTTCCTTGAGCTATTTCTCCTTTTCAAAATGTTTCTGTTGCAGAGGCGAAATATGTCTTGCTTTTGAAAGTCCTCTGCTGCAGATGTGTCATAATGTGTCTGCAATACCTTTATCTACCACCTCGGTACCCAGGCTATTCATAAACTATTTGATACCCTGGGAAAATTGAATAGAAAAATCTCGTACTCATGAATAATTTATGAGACGAAATGCAGCCGCTTGATTGGCCGCATGACACAAACCTCATGCAATAACAAAATAACAGTGTAGTTACGGAGGAAATCGTGGTGCATGCTTTACGAAGTTTCCCTAGCCAATTCGCCCAGGGTATCATATATTTTATGTATAGGCTGGGTACCTAGGATGCTTTATCTTCAGCTCTTTATAAACCCGATCAAATATGTAAGTACAGTTTTTTCCTTTACAAAAATTAACCCTTTCCCATATGTAGATGCTTTCTGACGCCTCTGCTGCAGACAACCTTTGAAATTATTATAGCAATAGGAGAAAACCCTCATAATGATCAACTTCTCCATTTGCAACAATGTGTTCAACTCTATTCAATAACTATACTTTCTTTAACCCTTTCCCTCATACGACAATTCTGCAGCAGACGACTGAACATATTTTGTCAAAAATTAGAAAATCTCTATAATTGAATGGATAACCTATTCATAACTAAAAGTGGTAAACATTGTGGCAAAAGGAGAAATTGCTTGTTTTGAGCAATTTCTTCTTTTGTCACCATGTTTTCAAAAAGCCGTCTGCTGCAGAGGTGTCAGAAAGCGTCTATATGAGGGAAAGGGTTAAAAGAGGATTTCCATATTTTTGCAGATATGCCTTCAAAGTTGTCTGCTGCAGATTTGTTGTATGTGGGAAAGAATTATAGCAAGGTATAACTTACTTGATGAATGTTCAACTTGAGAGACTTCTCAAACATCTTTTTCCCAAGATTCTGCAGAAATGGGGACTGTTTGCTTTCATAAACCTTCTCTTTTGTTTCTTTTTTTGTAACATTTTTCCTGTCAAACCCGTGGCCCCACACCTCATTATCGGTGATATTTTCATGTTCAGAACTTTCATCTTCTTTATCCTCGTGGGCTGATTGGTTAATCTGTTTCAAATCCTTGTACCTTTGATAAGCACCTGTGGAACAAATCGATAGCATCATTACAGATTATTCCATTTCCACATACAACAAATCTGCAACAGATGACTTTGAAAACATACAGACAAAACTATGAAAACTCTCCATAAATGATAGCATGCGTTAACAAGTTGGAAGAGATTATGCAACCCAAATTCGGTTTTCTATTCATCATGAATTAGTTATATCTTATTGCTTAGCCCTTTGCCACATACATACACCATTCTGACAGCTCTTTAACAGACGACTTTTGAAAACATTATAGAACAAGAAACCGCTGAAGACTGTAAGGCCGGATTGTCGACAATTTGACCTTGAAAATCGACAAACCAAGGTCAGGTTCAAAGTAACCATAGTAATCAATAGAACTTGCTACTGGTTACCTTCAGTCAAAGTTTAAAGTTTGTAACCCTTTTCAGTGCTGAGATTTTGCCTCAACCTGAAACTTTAACCAAAATGTTGACAGACAGACAGACGGCCATCGCCAATCTATAGACCGGAATTGCTAAAGCAATCCGGCCAAAAATTGCTCATGACAGAATTGTCTGTTCGATGATTAGCTAGGTTTTTGTATCATAGGGGAAACTTATACATTTAATGCCTTGCTTCTGAGTATGCTGCTTAATATCTCCCTTTGCTACAACGTTTTTAACTCTGGTAAATAATTATACTTCGACTTATAGAGTTTTCCATAGATTTGCCAAGGTATTTTTAAAAGATGTCTGCTTCAGATTTAGTGTATGTTGGAAAGGGTTAAGAAAAACATCTAATGTTGCTTATGGTGAAAAAAAATCTCTTTGTCGATGATGGGTATTAAAAAGGCAATTATTGTCTTTTTACCCACATCATCAAATCGACAGCAGACAACTTTGGAAATATCTCAGATGTGATGAATTGAAAATTACCTTTTATGTCTTGTGGAGCTTTCTCAATATCAATCTGGAACAAATAATAATTTGCAATTTATAATATATCAATCAAATTTCAGGCAAACCCCAGTAACACAAAGTTGAAACATATCTACGGACATTTCAAAAATGTGTAGACTGTGAAATATACCCTTTTTATATATATTATAGTCTCTCAATACATATTCATGTCATAAGTATTGATTTAAACACGTTTTTTCCAAATCACTCATATATTAAGAACCAATGCCCAACAGATATATGATAAAATTCTGCAAGGAAATTTTCTGAAAAATAATGCCCATTCCGAGAACAATCTTTCCCTGTTACACAATGCATTTTCCGACATAGCATAATCTTGTAACGTGTACCGGATCCCTCACGGTGCGAGAGCTTGGTTTGGGTTAATAAACCAGGGAGTATATGCATTTGCCATGGCTAGACAGATGAGACCGTTTTGTGCCCTTCTAAAACCGTCCACCATGTTCTGCTGGACAGATGAACTTGATGAATTATTTCACCAATCCTAAGAGATCATTGTACAGGAGATGAAGGAAGGTGTACGCCTGTTTGACCCTACTCGTATGACTTGCCTGGCGACCGACTGGTCTTTTGACGGAATTGGATTTCTCTTGATGCAGAAGCACTGTCAGCGTGCAAGTAAAACACAAACTTGTTGTAACGATGGCTGGAAACTATGTCTAGTTGGCAGTATATTCACACATCCGGCGGAAAGCAGGTATGCGCCTATTGAAGGTGAGGCCTTAGCGGTTTTGTATGCACTCCACCAAACTCGCTACTATGTTCTAGGGTGCAAAGACCTCATTGTCGCCAATGATTATAAACAATTACTCCAGATTCTGAATGACCGGTCCCTCACAGACATTGACAACAGAAGACTCCTCAACCTGAAAGAGAAAACATTAGGGTACAGGTTCACAATCGTACATGTGTCTGGCAAAAAGAACCTTGGCCCGGATGCAGCTTCGAGACACCCCGTTGGCTCACCGGATCGTCTACACCTACCTGTGAAGCACAAGAACTGGAGTCCCTTGTAAGCATGTCCACTCATTACCATGATATACTCATCAGTTTATGCCTACATACAGAGGATAATGATACAGCTAACGACAGTTCCACAATTGCTGCTGCCACTAGTGCTCTGAATGCCATTATGACAGTTGTTACTTGGGACATGGTACGTGAGGCCACATCATCGGATACCACATTTACCAATATCATCAACCAACTGGAGGGTGGGTTACCAGAGGACTGCAAGGAGCTCCCGTCAGACTTGCGTCCTTACCATCGCTTCGCAGCAAGTCTATGCACTGTGGATGGTGTAGTTCTCATGGGCCAGCGAATTGTTATCCCATCTGCTCTTTGCAAACCAGTACTCAATGCTCTCCATGCAGCCCACCAAGGAGTCACTGTAATGCGTGCGAGGGCCATGGCCAAGTCAAACCTGATGCAGCCGCCATCCGACATAACAACACCAGACTATCCGTTTCAGATGATTTGCAGTGACTACTTCACATACAACAGTAAGGACTACGTAGTCATTGTTGACAGGTATTTAAACTGGCCTATGGTATACAAGTCAGAATTAGGTGCAGAGGGCCTTTTTAAGAGATTACGTGAGACATGTGTGACGTTTGGCATCCCAGAAGAGTTGACGTCTGATGGAGGTCCACAGTTCACAGCAGGGAAGACACAGGAGTTCTTAAAGGCATTGGGGGTTCGTCATAGGCTTACATCAGTTGCAAATCTGCACACTAACTGCAGGGCTGAGATGGCTGTAAAAACGATAAAACGCATGCTCATGGACAATATTACGGCAACTGTATCACTTGATGTTGATAAATTCCAGAGAGCATTACTGATGTATAGAAATTCTGTTGACCCAGAGACAAAAGCATCCCCAGCATTGATCCTTTTTGGACGACCCATTTGTGATGCTATTCCCATACTGATGGGTAGATATTCTATTAACGAAACATGGACTGAGTTGATGTCCCATCGAGAAATGGCACTTGCCAGACGGCATTCAAGGGAACATGAACACACTCACCGCTTGCCGCCATTGCAGGTTACAGATCATGTCTTAGTATATTCAAAATTTAATGGGGAACCACCCCAGGAGATGGGAACGGACTGGAACCATTGTATAAGTACGCCAGTACCACCAGTATGTTGTCCGTGTAGATGGCACAGGCCTAGTTAATATCTGCAACCACCAGCATCTTCGAAGGTTCACTCCTTATTAAAATACCCAAAAAAAAGGGACATTGTTGGTTCCCACTATGACTCAATCTGAGGAAGTGATCTCAAATTCTCAAGCTCCCTCAAAGGCTTCACTGCCGAAGGTGCCCCAGCCTTCCATTCTGTCATCGCCACCAAGTAGCCAAAACATGCCAGTCCCGGTGAGGGAATCCCTTACACTGGAACAGGAAAATCAGATGATTCAACTGACTCAATGACTCGATTTGGACCAATCATTACACCACAGTCCTGGACCAAATGGGCCTATCATAACCCGGATGCCACGTGCTCTTTCTCGCCTTCAGCCTCACAATAACGCTGGGGAAAAAGAACTATTTATTTCACGCAGACCTAGACGCCACAGGGTTGAACCCGATACTGTGATGAATGAACAATGATAAGATATGTCTAGTGATTTCAGAGACTTTTATTGGAGTGTGTATAACAAACATTCCTAGTGGTTCTTGAGACTTTTAATGTACAATCAGTGATGTGACTACGTGTATTTAGTTTTCTATGTGGACAGTAGGCTGACAGATCATTTAATTAAGATGGACTTATAGACTAGTCATAATTTGTTTTAAGTTTTCTTTATCCTAAAAAACTTGTCCCCGGGGGAGGAGATAACTAATCATTACTCATTTACTGTATATGTATATTACATGTATATTTCAGCTATCAGTCATCCTTAATTAAAGACCTAATAATAGGAAGATGTTGACTCTCATTTAGTCACTGCGGGTCAATCGTCCAGGGACTATCCGCGATGTTCGTTGTTTAACTTTGTGAAAAAGCAAACCACTCTACCAACGATGCTATAAAAGCTGGCTTCCACAGCAAAGCTGTATAAGTGGTATTTGTACCTATACCCAGGGCTCGAATTTAACACTCGCTAACTCACAAAATGCAAGTGAAAATTCTATTATGCGAGTTCATAATCTATCTACTCGCATTTTTTTGCGAGTGCAAATTTTGATTCGCAACGTTACAAAATCAGCATCGGATGTTTCTCTATCCGACGAGTCAATATCATATTTTTAACATACGCGCACCTGCTAGACTAAGGTACTGTATTTTCGTATATTACACAGCAATAACTACATACCTTTACGACGCACAGTCTAAATTGTTAACATACGCACACCTGTTTGACTGACGCACTGTCTTCTTTTTACTATGTTACTGCGTCAAATTCGTACAGCCGATGCATTGAAATTTGATAAACAAAGATGTCAAAACGCAAAATTACAAGTTTCTTCACACCTTTAGAAGATACAAATCAGAATAAGAATGCACAACAAACAACTGTTACCGGTGTAAATACCCACAAACAAAAGAAAATCAATCGACCAGCAGTTAAAACTGCAAGGAAATTGGAGAATGAGCTCCGCATTAACTTGCGGCATGAAGTCGATGAGGATTGAAATTGATAAAACAATATACTGTTAAGATTCTCGCCCGGACGGACATCAACGGTATGTTGACACACCAATGACACCCTACACTTTCTATAAACTGTCAGTTACAATTATTAATTTTAACCATCTGAGACGAAAAGGACTCGTCTGCTGTCTTCGTAAAAAATATTTTTGATTCGTACAAGACATAATTGTAATCGTATTCAAAGTCTTAGTGAATATTGCCAAGAAAATCATGTTATAAGTGTGAAATAAACACATTTTAAATTTTTACACTGTGGCACCAATTGTTTTGTGAAAAAAACATATGAAAGCAGCCATTAATAGCTTAAAAAACATTTTGCTGCTCATTCACCTTTCAAACCTATTAAGTAAGGCTGCATGTAAACGTTCTTTCTCAGTCATGAAGAGAATTAAGGATGATTGGAGATTTTTGGGGGCTTCATAATTTCCAACCTGGTCTAGCAGTAAATAGATGGTGGATCAGTGGACAGTAGGCTTAAAGACCCGATGTGCAGCCACATGATATGGGCCTCGTTAATTAACAACAACATGGAGACAATTCCACAAGTCAAAGACATATACTATTATAAAGGAGTTCTTAATAGTTTCTCATGTGTATTTGATTCTCAATTTATAATATGTAGTATATATGTAGCATATCACATTACGTTTAAATATATGAATATTTATAATTACATACATAAATATACATGGATGTCATTGTTTTATTAATCATTCATGAAATTGCGAGTGAATGATAAATTTTGCGACTTGAAATATCAGCAACTCGCAAAAAATTGCAAGTGGCTAAAAAAGTTAAATTCGAGACCTGATACCCCATTCCCGTTATATTTCTACCTCTTTCTCTTGACTTCGACCCGAAGTCACACAACTGCGCACTAGCAGTACACCAGAGCGGAACCTATGCAACATCACTGGGAAACACAAGGGTCCCGGGATGATGGTGCTGTCACCCCAAAATTCCACCGCTGCTGCCACCATTTGTAACGTGTACTGGGTCCCTCACTGAGTTAAGCCACCGCGGGTCACCAATCAAGGCACTAACTAAAGTTCTCAACCTGTCTCTAGTGTTATCATTCTCAGGTCAGAATAAACATGCCCAATCAATTATATCGTAGCTTGGGAATAATAATTATCTTTGTTTAGATGCAGGGTTTTTCCAATATGGGCGTGAAGATGTTCATGATGAGTAAAAATAATCCGAGATTATATAATATATATAGCTGAAGATAATAAATTATCTGGAATGAAGAGTTGACATATATCAGGTGCTAGGACATGTGAAGGTAGAAGTGTGTTCAGGGATGTTAATTGTTAGTTCAATAGACCAGTTAATCAGATTTACCCCGTCTTATTATTGTATCTTTTATTTGCACATTATTTCCGTTAACAACAAACGATCAAAAAACAATCAATTTCGCAAACGTTGGTGAAAAGCAGAAGTGTCGTCTGCAATTCACTAATTGGCAGATGACGTAAATTTGCTTTGATGATTGCATCGTGTTAAAAGATTAATTAAATTTTAATGAAATTTCATTTTGCATCGTTTACCTTGCCTGGTTTTCGCTTGTGTTCCTCGATAAAAGTAAATTCCCATTTCTTTAACGACTTCTTGACTGTTGTCAATTCCTCCATAGTCCAAATTGCGACAGAACTGACATGGGAAACAGTTTCACACGAGTAATCATTTGACGTGACTTCCCGCGAATTTATTTAATTTTGCGTATGTCTTACGAGAAAGTAATTCTTACAGAATCAAAACAAATAATGTCGGCTCCCCCACTTGACACTGACAGCGAAGACGAAATCCCGGCAGGATGGGAAGAACGGGTCTCTATCGATGGGGAAGTGTACTATGCTAGGTATTTGTGTTTCATCTTCAAACAGGAATTATAATGCCATGCCAATAAATACTCTAAATATTAAAAAAACCAACATTGCTATTGTTCATGATAGTACACTAGTATTCGGATCTTACATATATCCGGACTAGCACATTTACTAGTAGAACCTTCTTCATCTACCAATATACGGCAACAATCAATAAGTAGACTATTTTCCACTTTCTTTAACGTTTAAGGACATTTTAACCCTTTCCCATATACGACAATTCTGCAGCAGACTACTTTGAACGTATTTTGTCAAAACATAGAAAATCTCCATAATTGAATGGATAACCTATGACAAAAAGTGGAAAACATTGTGGCAAAAGGAGAAATTGCATGTTTTGTGCAATTTCTTCTTTTGTCACTATGTTTTCAAAACGCCGTCTGCTGCAGAGGGAAAGGGTTAAACAGCTCTTTCCCCAACAATATGTCTCTTATTATCCAACCAAACCCTATGATAAGAATTTAAGAACATGCTAAACTACCCTCATCTTGTCATTGTTCCCTGCTAATTAACTGGTTTTACGTGAGCTAAAAAAAAACCTGCAAATGATTCAAGGACAAATATTCGGGTATCACTAAACAGAGTCTGGTCGTCAAATAGTCCATTATATCACTGTTTTGTTGTGTTTTTGTATTAAAATGAATAAAATAAAGTGCTATTGTATCATATAAATAAAAATAAAAAAGGTATTTGCCTATTTTAGTTCATTTTCGAGTGAATATAGAAATATTATATGCGTGAACACAGACACTGGTAGAGTCTGGTCATTATTAAGCAATAAATACAAAGTTTTATACGATTTTTAAGTTATAAAAAGTTTAATTTGATTTATATGTGTCATATTATATATTTATTTCCTATTTTATTTCAGCTGATAATCGGGAAAATAGTGGAAGATTGAGGATTTTTAACGATAACATTGTGTTTCGTAAATCAAAATGGCTGACGTGAAATTTTTGTTTATAATGCGGCCCCTATCGTACATCTTGAACCAGTAATACACAAAATTCTCTAATTGATTAGGTGTGATCAACAGATTAGTGTTATAATTACCAATATTTTAAATGTATGAAAACTACTTGATTGGAATAATTTTATGTTTTATATGTCATTAACATTAATTAAACCAAATGCTTAGAGAACTATATACCTACTTAAAAGTAATTCATATGAAATTGCAGGATAAATTGAGTTACATCGATCAGAGTAAATTAATTCTTTGTTCCGACGAAGAGTTTTCGACTTGTAAAGCCATTGACACATGTTTCCCACAAGCCACAAGAGTTCTTTGCGCGAAACATTTGAAGGATAATGCGGTAAATAAACTTAGTAAGTGTCTTCCTCAACCTGAGGTTAACCGCATTATTTGTAAACTCTTCGGTCCTAATGGTATCTTAAGTGCTGAAACTGCAACCTCATTCACAGAAATGAACCAAGAAGTATCCAATACACATCAAAATTTGACATATTTAAAACGGATACTTACCAATTTGGAGAAGCATATGTTTCTCCCCAAATTCAAACATCCCTGGCTACCACAACAATGGTTTAATAATGCAAATAAGTCATACAACCATGTTATCAAAAGGACGACAAACTGGGTAGTCCAGAAATTGCCCGACATGATAGAAAAGTTACAATAACTTGAACAGTGTCAAACTCTAGATGTGAGAGGCGCATTGCACGAATTTGGGTAAATATTGTTTGGCGACACAAGCGTCGGTGCTACATGTTTCTCATGCTACATGGACACAGTTAAGTCCTGACCAGAGATCAAGGCGATTTATGAAATTATTATTTTTCAAAAAAAAATCCTCTATATCTGTCTTAAATGTTAACGCTAGGACAAGGTTTAAATTTGAGTACTGGTTATGTCACCAGGAAGCAGACATAAATAAGTGGAAAATATAAACCAAAAAAAATGGAGCTCTGTGTAGGGTCTTTTTTGTTAACCTAAAATGAGATCACGTCACCAATTAGAAACAAATTGAATCAAACACACCTTAATCTTGAGGATACAAAATAAACCGGCATACATCTGTTAGAGATTCGGGTTGAGACAAATGTGTTAAGGGAGAAAACATAGAATAAATTCCCAAAATGATATAATATAGATCCAAACATTAAATTTTAGGCCATGAGAGAGTTCATACACGTGGTGTGGCCTGGATACAATATTTCGCAAAATGCATTTTATGAACTATATCAGGATATATAATTATTTTTCAAGTTAAAATATTTTTGCATATTTAAAAAAAATATGCAAATATGGTTTAGTTTGATTCTACTTTTTGCGGAATAAAGTAACTACACAGTCTCTTTAATTTCATATGAATTACTTTTAAGTAAGTATATTTATTAAGCTCTCTAAGTTTTTGGTTTAATTAACGTTAATGACATTTCAAACATAGTAGTTTTCATACATTTAATATCTCGGTATTGTTATAATATAATCATAACACTAATCTGTTTATCACACCTAATCAATTAGTTGACGCATAATAGAGAGAGAATTTTGTGTATTACTCGTTCAGGATGTGCGATATTGCCGCATTATAAACAGAAATTTCACGTCAGCCATTTTGATTTACGAAACACAATGTTATCGTTAAAAATCCTCAATCTTCCACTATTTTCCCGATTATCAGCTGAAATAATATAAGAAATAAATATATAATATAACACATATAAATCAAATTAAACTTTTTATAACTTAAAAATCGTATAAAACTTTGTATTTATTGCTTAATAATAACCAGACTCTACCAGTGTCCGTGTTCACGCATATAATATTTCTATACTCACTCGAAAATGAACTGAAATAGGCAAATACATTTTTATTTTTATTTATATGATACAATAACACGTTATTTCATTCATTTCAATACAAAAACATAACAAAACAGTGATAAAATGGGATATTTGACGACCTGACTCTACCGGACTCTACCAGACTCTGTTTAGTGACACCGCAAATATTCACTTGTATTTGCAGAATCACCTTACTATTTATACTGCTTGCTTCTGAGCTAGCTTTTGTATCAACATGGTAAAGTATTTGTCTCCATGACTAAAGTTCCAAAGTTTGGGATGGATTGCATATTTCAGATGGTTGGTTGCATTTGGACTATAGTATCACTGCTTAACCAACATATAATTTGCAATCTTTTTAATAGCAAGTAATGTTATTAGTCAAATAAATAACAAGTATGCCAACCCAACCCCAGTCAGTAGTGCTGCGGGCTGTCAATCCAGAGGTTGTGAGTTTGAATCCCAGCTTGGCCAACAATCTTAACGATGTTTGACAAAAGTCACTGTGACAAGCGTTATTCACCAATGGACTAACTGTTTATCAAACTTTATGTGGAAAAGCAGCCAGTTGCTTGGAAAGTATGTTGTGTGGAGTACTGGTGTGAGAAAGCTAGGAAACACATGAGTAGGTGAACTGGCTGCTGTGATATGACTGAAATTTTTTGAAAACGGCGTTAAGCCCCAATCAACAAATCAATCAATAGCAAGTATTGTTATTGGTCACATAAATATTAGTTTCATGATAGAATTCATCTTCAATTTTAGTCTAAATAATAGTACTCCAGTGGAAGCCAAAAATCACTTGTGTAATTCAAACTAGTGAACCTTTATGTATTTTCACAGAAGAATTAAGCAATATATTAATTTATTTATCCCTTACACAATAACCATGGCTTGCTCTCTCAATAAGAAGAAGAAATAGGAAGTTATTCTTTTTTCAACAATGCCTTTTACTCTGAATTTTCTATATTTTTTAACCCAATTACAGACACATTCTTACGCATCAGAAGCAAACAACTTTTGAAAACATAATAAGCAATTTCGCATTTTGACAAAAATTATTATAACGCTATTCAATCATACATGTACTTCATTTACAGAGAATATCAATGTTTTTGTCCACTCATGTGCTGCAGATTTCTTTTATGTGGTAACGGGTTCAACAGATTTTATTTCCATTAGGAATTGTTTTAAAAAATTTAACACATGTTTTGTTTTAAGGTTTATAATGTTTATATATATATGTTTCTCTTTCTAATATAGCCACAGCTCTCAGAAAACACAATGGGAGCATCCAATTACAGGGAAGAGGAAGCAGGTAACAGGAGGTGTGTAGTAATTGAAACTTGGAGTGATTTGACCCGTTCCCACGTACATAGGTGTTTTGATGCCTTTGCAGTAGACAACTTTTAAAAACATTGTGACAAAAGGAGAAATTGCTCAAAATGATAATGCTTGTTGTATGTGGGAAAGGTTAAAGCTGGAAACGCCCCTTTTCTGCTTTTCAGGTGTCATAAAGTGTTTCCAACTCTTGCATGAGAAAAAGGGTCAATAAAGATGTCTGCAATTGTAATCAATTCTACAATGACCATTTTGTGCCAACGTTCAGCAGTCATTCTAATTTGCAGGGCAGTTTTTAGCTCACCTGAGCATTTAGTGCAGGATGAGATTTCGTGATCACTTGTGTCCGTCGTCGTCTGCCTGTTCATATTTTCTTATATAAACAACTTCTCCTAAACCAATGAACTAAATAAAAATTAATTTCACAGGAATATTCCTTAGATGCTCCTCTTTCAAATATGTTCAAATAATTTGATTCTATGGAGGACTTTGGTTGCTGCAGCATCAGAAAGAGGAACAAAACTTTAAAAATCTTCTTGTCAAAAAGTACTTGCCCGATCTGAAAAGTATATTGTATAAATGTTCCTATGTTAACCCTCCTCCAAGATGTGTTCAATTCATTCTTTTCAGTTAAAATACATGGCCACTAGTGGGCGTGGCATATTTTCTCATATGTATATGTAGTGAAAACTTTAAACAAAATTCTTGTACAAAGAACTAGCCTATTTTGAAAAGTATTTGACTCATATCGATATGTTCCTTGGGTGAACCTCTAGTAAGAGTTGTGGCTTCTATTCCTTACATGTAAATATAGTAAAGACTTTAACCCTTACCATCATATAGACACTTTCTGATGCCTCTGCAGCAGACAGCTTTTTGAAAACATAGTGACAAAAGAAGAAATTGCACAAAACGTGCAATTTCTCCTTTTGCCACAATGTTTTACACTTTTTGTCATAGGTTATCCATTCAATTATGGAGATTTTCTATTTTTTGACAAAATACGTTCAAAGTTGGAAAGGGTTAAAAAAGAAAAGGTTCATTTTGAAAATAATTTGGCACACATGTGCCTTGGGTGACACTGCCAAGATTGTTGAAATTATTCTGATCCATTGATCAACATGGCTGACAGGGGGCGGGTCTTGTTTAAAAAATATTCTTGTACAAAAGTACTGGCCCAATTTAAAAGAATTTGGCACAAGTGTTCCTTGGGTGACCTCCAACCAAGATTGTTGAAAAATTTCAGATATTTTGAAAAACATGGCTGTGGCCTGTTAGGAGGCGGAGTTTATTTTCCCTTTATGCGTATAGTCAAAACTTGAAAAAAATTCGTGGCACAAGTTGAAAATAATTTGGCACAAATGGTCCTTGGGTAAACCTCTACTTATGTTTTCAAAGGTATTCAATAATTGTTTATTTATTAAAAGAGATTTTCAAATTAAATTGCTGCATGTTTTCAAAGTTGTTTGTTGCAGATTCATTATATGTCGGAAAAGGTTAACTCTTTTATGACCCATTTGTATGTTTTATAGAATTACCATATGGATGGGAAAGAAAGGTGAAAGAGGATGGAACTGTCTTCTATGTAGAGTAAATATCCTTTTATTTGTTAAAAAGGTCTTTAGAGTTGTCCACTTTGGAAGCATTAGTTAGTTTAAACTTCTTTATTTTACATCAATTGCGAAACAAGAAATCACACTCGATGTTTGCTTCCTGGAGACTTAACAAGTACTGTTACCGTTTGTATGGAAAAATCCCAAAGGCAGGACCCGCTCATCACAGGACTCGAACCAGGGACCTTTGATACAAGAGGAAGACGAAATATTAGAAGAATTATAAAGAAATAGAAACATCTAAAAATTGGAAATAAAGATTTTCATTGTCTTAAGTATTTCTCCGTTTTCACGATGTTTTCAAACAGGTTAAGGTCTGATACATTTATTTTTAGCTTGACTATTCGAAGTACATGGAGAGCTATTACAGTCAGTTGTGCGTCGGTGTTGCAGCTTTGGTTAAAGTTTTGCATGCAAGTTACTATCATGGACATATCTCAGTTACCACTAATGATATTGACTTGAAACTTCAGGGGTGCCAGACAGTCAAGTTATATAACTCTTGTATGAATTAAATGCAGCAGACGACTGTGAACATATTTTGTCAAAAAATGGAAAATCTCTATAACTGAATGGATAACCTATGACTAAAAGTGGAAACCATTGTGGCAAAAGGAAAAATTGCTTGATTTCTTCTTTTGTCACTATGTTTTCAAAAAGCCCTTAAAAATTAAATAATATTAAATCTTGATAAAGACCAAGTGGTCGAAAATTTGATAACTAAAGACTTTAAGTGATATAAAATGTAAAACTGTATATGTGTGTATTTTCTTTGATTTCTCTCATTTTGTGAATTTGTGTGATTTTTAGCCATATGAATCAGAAAACTACGTTCACAGACCCGAGATTGGCATTTGCGGAGGTGAAGAGAAATTCAAAAGAGTTTAGACAGAAGTTTGACTCCAATACAACAGCCCTGCAAATTTTAAACGGCAGAGATCTTAGCGGAAAATATGTCATCATTACTGGAGCAAACAGCGGAATAGGTGAGGTGTAGCTTTGATATTATATGGACCAGGTGAATCGAAAACAGACCTTCTTCCTGTTTGTAAATACGTATCAAAAGAGATTTAATTGCATTCTAGTTTTAAGGTAATAATTCTTCCCCCTGTGAACGTATTTTGACTCGTCTCTAGCAGTCAGCTATTGGAAACATTATGGCAAAAGGAAAAATTGCTCATAATAAGCAATTTCTCCTTTTGCCAAAATGTTTTCATCTCTATTTAATAATTGTACTTTCATTTATAGATATATTCATTAATTTAGTCTAGATCATTTCAAAGTGTTCTGCTGCAGATTTGTTGCAAGTGAGATAGAAATTACCTTTTCCCATATACAACAAATCTGCAGCAGACATTGATCCACCAGTTCTTGTTTTACAACAATGTTTTCCAAAGTGGTCTGCTGAAGATGAGGGCTTGGCTTGAAATGGTTGTAACTAAAAACCTATTTTGAAAACCCGGGTTTAGGGGCAATTTTGACCCCTTTGTAAACAATGCAAATTTAGGTGCCATTGCTCAGAACGAGCAATGGCACCTAAATTTCCATTGTTTACCAAGAAAAATGATTTAACGCTTATAAAGACTTTATGGTGAGGTGATTAACCTTGGTAATAAAAATACCAATTTTAGTTACAACCGTTTCACGCCAAGCCCTCGATACAATTGTACGTGTGATAGGGTTAACCCTTTCTCTCATATAGACGATTACTGGTGCCTCTGCAACATTATGGCAAAAGAAGAAATTACCCGAAACAACTTCTTTAACCCTTTCCCACCTGCAGACGCATTATGAAGCAATAGCAGCCGATGACTTTTGAAAACATCATTCATGATGATCAATTTATCCTTTGTCCACAATGTTTTCAATTTTATTTAACAATTAAGCTTTTATGGAGATTTTTCAGGTTTTTGTCACTATGTTTTCAAAGTCGTCTGCTACAGATCTGTTGTATGTGGGAAAGGGTTTAGTAATAATACTTTATTTTATAGAGATATTCCATATTTTTGTGTAAATGATCTCAAAGTCATCAGTTGCAAATTTGTTGTCTTTGGGTGAAGGGTTAAATTTTCAAAAATGGATGCTGAAGATTGGTCAAAATAGTTACGATTGTAGGTGGGAAAAGGTTAACCCTTTCCCACATACAGAAAATCTGCAGCAAATGACTTTGAAAGTATCAAGGCAAACACACAGAAAAGCTCTAAAAATATAGGTATAATTACTGAAAAGAATTGAAAACATTGTGGATAAATGAGAAATTTCTTGTTTTGAGCAATTTCTCCTTTTGTCTGAGTGTTTTCAAAAGTCATTTGCTTCAGAGGTGTCAGAAAGCGTCTACAGGTGGGAAATGTTTAAGAGGCTTCCAGGCTGCTTGTAAGATTATTTTTCTAACAAGGAAGATCTTGGTTAGCCTAGATGGAAGAAATTCCTTGTTTTGATAATGACATGTATTTAACAGTAACTGTTGTTTCTTTGCAAAAGTGTTCCTATGAATTTCTCACATACTGTTGTATTCAAACGCCTCTGAAGCAGACAACTTTTGAAAACATTTTGTCAAAAGAAGAAATTGCTCATCATCAGGCTTTTTTTTTCCAGCATTTTCTCACTTTGCCAGGGTGTTTTCAATTTGTTTTGGTATTTAGAGGTTTTTCATAATTTTGCCCAGATGTTTTCAAAGTTGTCTGCTGCAGATTTGTTGTATGTGGGAAAGGGTTTATCTGAAAGTATGTAAGTTTCAACTCTGTTTGATAAGTATACCTTCATTAATAGATTTATGTCAAATTGATTTCAAAGTCCTCTGCTGCAGATTTGCTGTATGTGGGAAAGGATTAAACACAAATTAACTAGCCTGATGCAAACCACTTTTAATTCCTTGTGACAAGTTTTGAAAACATTGATACATTGACAATTTCTCCTTTTCCCACAATGTTTTCAACTCTGTAACACAATCTTAAACTAAATGGTTAAAAATAACAAAAATATTAAAGATACTTATGTTTATCCATTTCCCACATACAGGAAATCTGCAACAGATTACTTTGAACAAAATCTAGGTTAAAATATGGAAAAATCTCTACAAATGATATACATAGTTATTGAATAGAGTTGAAAACATTGTGGCAAATGGTGAAATTGCTCATCATGAGCATTTTCTCCATTTGCCGCATTGTTTTCAAAAGTTGTCTGCTGCAGATGCATTGAAATGCGTCTGCATGTAGGAAAGGGTTAACATTTTAGCCCATGACTCTCTGTGTCATATCATGCAGTCCTCGCCAAAGTCGTCAGTCCATCAGTCCTGACTGACACATTTTCATGTAATAATTGGTTAAACAAAGAATGAAATATTTGAAAAATGAGCTACAGACAGACAGATTTCAAAAGATTTTGTGAAGTCTGGGGGATACGCAACACAGTATACTACTAGCCAAGATTCAGTAATCAAAAGATTTATCCTAGGTTTTGAAACGGCACGAGCCCTTGCGATGCACGGAGCGTATGTTGTTATGGCGTGTCGCAACATGGAGTCCGGAAGAGCCTGTCGAGACAAGATTTTAGCGGAGAGGTCAGATGTTAAAATAGATTTAATGCATATCGATCTAGCCTCTCTAGCCAGTGTCAAGACTTTTGCTGACGAATATAAGGCAAAAGGCTGGTAAGTTTCCTCCAGAATGCGATATTTTTGAAACATCATTTTCCATCCAAACCCTTCATTATGGGCACTCACTGAAACAACATAGGGCATAATTGAGAAATAGGAACTATTTGTTTGGGAGAGATCTGTATGTTATTTTATCATCATATGATTATTCTTAGAACTGTTTATCTTAAATGATATTTTAAGTCATCTGCAATGAAAACGCATCCTGAAAAGTTTTTTATATAGTATATTGAAAACATTTTGTTGAGAGATTTCTTGTTCTGCTGTCAAAAGTGAGCTGCATCATGAACCGGCTGAACTTATTCTTCTAGATTAAGTTTTTGTTTTTACTCTTTGAGCATTTAACAATCTGAGTCTTTCTTATTTTGACACAATGTTTTTTTTTATGCTGCTCTCACACAGTCCCGAATATCCTTGCGATTATGAAAATATTGTATTCTGCAAAAAAAGAGAAGAATGGACAGGTAAAATAATGAAAATTTGCAGCCTTACGAATCTTTGCGAATTTCTTATGAATGTTGCGAGTGGCCTTGCGAGTGCTTGCGAACACCTTACAAATGAAGCGAATACTTTTGCGACTGCATCTCTTCATCACTTGTTCTCCAGCTGCAGGACAGTACACATCGAGTCAAGTTAATCATGTCAAGAGGGGTGCCAATTCTTGCGAATTTCTTGCGAGCGCTACAAATACACTGCGATGATTAAGAATGGCTTGCGAATACTTACGAGTATGTTGCGAATAAGTGAAGAATATGCCTTCCTTGCGAATTTTAGGAGCATGTTGCTTATATTCGCAACAATACACAAATGGTAGCAAGTGGTTAAGAACATTTACGATGTCTTGCGACCATATCCCCATCATTAAATGGCGAGTGCTACTAGTAAGGGCAATCGCAAGGAATTCGGGACTGTGTGAGAGCAGCATTAAAGTCATCTAATGCAAATGCGTCAGATTGTGGTTGCAAGTTTGAAAGGGGTTAAACAAAATGTTCATATGAGAAATGGCTCATATATAATTTGTAAGTTCTGATATGTGTTGAACGTCACATTCTTAAACCTTTCCCACATACAACAAATCTGCAGCAGACAACTTTGAAAACATTTAGGTAAAAACATGCAGAAAATCTTTACATGTATATATGAGTATAATTATTGAATAAAGTTGAAAAATTGTGGCAAAAGGGGAGATTGTTCAAAAGTCATCTGTTGGAGATACCTAAATTTGCTTCTGCAAGTCTAAGAAAGGTAACTGGCACTTTCTCTTGACAAAAAATGCGATCTCCCTAGTTTTTAACTATTTCAGGCCGGTCCACATATTGATATTGAACGCTGCAGTGTTTGGGTTGCCATTCACCGTAACGGAAGACGGGCTGGAGGCGACGTTTCAAGTGAACCATCTCTCCCATTTCTACCTCGTTAAACTCCTCTGGGACGTCCTTATGAAAAGTGCTCCTTCAAAAGTGGTTGTTGTGTCTTCAGAGTCCCACAGGTAAACTCATTATCAAATTATGCCAAATATATGCGCAGCCAAGCTGATCTACAGCTAAATAGTACTGAGTGTATACCTTCACCAGAATGCGTTGAATGTATGACATTGTGTTTAAATTCATTGGTAATGTGTATAGGATGCACTGGAAATGATTTATTATACCCCCAGATACATAGTATATGGGGGCTATATAGGAATCACGCTTGTCGGTTTGTCGGTCCGTTGGTCTGTGGATATTTCTTGTGAACACTATTTCTCAGCAACCCTTGGTCAGAATTCAATATAACTTCACAAGAATGATTGACACCAAGCCTAGTTGTGCATATTGTCGGTGTGTTGCACTGGAATTATTTTTAAATGAGTTATGGCCCCTTGAATTTCTCATACATATGTATATTGTCAGGCACCAGCTGGGGGTATTCATCACCTTCAGTGATATTTCTAGTTTTATCATGTTTAGTAATTTGACCTTGTTTGAAAGTGAAAGTAGAGAATGTGAAAAACCAGTTCGTCCTAGCTAGATTTCGTCCAAAATGACAGTAACAATCTTCATGAGGTTAGTTTTTCCTTGCATAGTATATGACCCCCCATTTTCTTTGGATAATTGTAAAGCTTAGAGTTAACACTTTTCAATGATATAGAATGTTCTACCTGTGAAACGCTCAGAAAGTGTGTAAATTGACGGTTGAAACTGGTTGATTTACATGGAAACAAAGAAAGAATTTATTTGGTGTATTGTGCCCTACATCTCTAGCCCTTTCCCACATGCAGATGACTTTTTAAAACATTGTTGCAAAAAAGAAATTGCTGACAGTGAGCAATTTCTCGTAATGCTACAATGTCTTCAACTACATGTATTTAAAAGGTAAATATGTATTTTCATCATTAGAGATTTTCCACATTTTTTATGTTTTCAAAGTTGTCTGCTGCAGATTGGTTACATGTGGAAAATGTTTGACCGGTAACTTGATATTTTGAAGAATCGTCTGCTTCGAAAACCTTTGTGGTAAAGCTATGAAATTTAGAGTCAAATAATTTGCTGTGACTTTGGTATAAATGTAAAAATGTAAAAATGAGGCAAAAGGAGAAATTGCTCATGATGATTTTTTATATTTTTGCCAATGTGTTTTCAAAGTCTTCTGCTATAACTTTGTTGTATGTGGGAAAGGGTTAATGCAAAAGGAAATGGCACCAGGGATCTAAATATGGGGCCTATTTTATGCTTACCAATTGTTATTTGACCTTCAAATACTTCAGACAGAGGATTCTTTGAGTACCTACAACATAGGGTAATAAGAGCAGGTTTTCTACACCTTTGCAGTATGTTCTGACTTTTGTCTATTTTAAAAATGGTAGTAAAGGCTGCCCTCCTTGGCGCTCAGGATTGCAGGGTTAGCATTACGACTGACTGGCTGGTGTCAGGATAAATGGACCAGTATTGCTAATAACTAACCCAGGTAATGCCGGAATATAACTGAAAAATTGTTGAAAGCGTCGTAAAACACTAAACAATTAACCCTTTCCCTTATATAGACGCTTTCTGACGCCTCTGCAGCAGACGGCTTTTTGAAAACATAGTGACGAAAGAAGAAATCGCTCAAAACGAGCAATATCTCCTTTAGCCACAATGTTTTCCACTTTTAGTCATAAGTTATCCATTCAATTATAGAGATTTTCCAATTTTTATACGCCGCCAGAGGCGGTGGTATATTGTCGTCATCCTGTCCGTCCGTCCGTCCATTTCTTGTCAATGTCATGACTAAAATGGGTAGATGTGCATGAAGTGGCGATTTTCCGGTTCATTGATATTTGCAAGATTTATGTCCCTTGTAACTTAGTCTCTGTATCTGATTGATATTGCAGCCTTGTGAACGCATCTCCTCCTATGTTTCTGACCGAATCTTTTCAAAACTTGGTCAATGTCATGACTCTAATGGGTAGATGTGCATGAAGCGGCGATTTTCCGGTTCATTGATTTTTGCAAGATTTATGTCCCTTGTAACTTAGTCTCTGTAGCTGATTGATATTGCAGCCTTGTGAACGCAACTCTTCCTATGTTTCTGACCGAATCTTTTCAAAACTTGGTCAATGTCATGACTCTAATGGGTAGATGTGCATGAAGCGGCGATTTTCCGGTTCATTGATTTTTGCAAGATTTATGTCCCTTGTAACTTAGTCTCTGTAGCTGATTGATATTGCAGCCTTGTGAACGCAACTCTTCCTATGTTTCTGACCGAATCTTTTTAAAACTTGGTCAATGTCATAACTATAATGGGTAGATGTGCATGAAGCGGCGATTTTCCGGTTCATTGATTTTAACTATAATGGGTAGATGTGCATGAAGCGGCGATTTTCCGGTTCATTGATTTTTGCAAGATTTATGTCCCTTGTAACTTAGTCTCTGTAGCTGATTGATATTGCGGCTTGTGAAATGAATCTTTTCAAAACTTGGTCAATATCGTTACTATAATGGGTAGATGTGCATGAAGCGGCGATTTTCCGGTTCAGCGATTTTTGCAATAGTTATGCCTTTCGAAACTTGGTCTCTATAGCATATTCACTTGAGAACTCAACTCAAGTTTCCAAACAGGTAGAAGTGCATAAAGCAGGGATTATCCGGTAGAGTGATTTTTGCAAGAGTTATGCTCAGAAGGAAAAAAGGATACATATCGACACTGCCATTTGACCTACTTTCATATCGGAAGCCTCTATAGGGTTCTATCTCTGTTTATATGTATCCTATTTTATTCCTGACTGAAATAATTTGTTGAATGGGACATTAAGCTCCAACAATCCAATCCAATACTTTGTTTGCTGTTTCTTTTCCATTAAATGATTGTTTTACCATAATGGTAGTTTTGTGATTTTTTTTTCATGAAATTACCATTTTTCGTTTCGGCCATTTTGTTAGAGATTCCAATGGTAGTCTTGTGATACATGTTAAAAGTAATAATTAAAAGGACCAATCTTGATCTTTATATTTTGTGGCGGCACTGGCACTCTTGTTGACAAATTATGCTCAAAGTCGTCTGCTGCAGAATTGTCGTATGAGGGAAAGGGTTAATCAACAAATGTCTCTTTTTATGTTACAGGAGTGCAAAGTTGGACGTGAATTGTTTGAGTGAAGACTATCTATCCCCGAAATCACATTCTAGTTACTGGGACCTCTCGGCTTATAATCTTTCCAAATTGTGCAATGTTCTCTTTTCACTACATCTGAACACCTTGCTTTATAAATATGGCGTCAACTCACTCTCACTCCATCCAGGCAACGCTATAAACACAAATATTCAAAGAAATTGGTGGTTCTACAAAATGGTATTTTACCTGGCTAGACCTTTCACAAAATCTGTGGTAAGTTGATAGACTTTTCACAATATATGTGGTAAAATTAC
Organism: Serripes groenlandicus; assembly: GCA_031761405.1. Taxonomy (NCBI): domain Eukaryota; kingdom Metazoa; phylum Mollusca; class Bivalvia; order Cardiida; family Cardiidae; genus Serripes; species Serripes groenlandicus. The sequence continues at coordinate 33,214,783 of JASEVX010000006.1, forward strand.
TACGCCTTTCACAAAATCTGTGGTAAGTTGACAGACTTTTCACAAAATATGTGGTAAAATTACTAGACCTTTCTCAAAGTCTATGATTTGTTAGCTAGACATTTCACAAAATCTGTGGTTAGTTGACAGACTTTTCGCAAAATATGTGGTAAAATTACTAGACCTTTTTCAAAGTTTATGATAATTTAACCAGACTTTTCATAAACCGTATTGTAAAATTACTTTGGTAGAATATGTTAGTGTGCGAGTAGAATTTTTTCGGTTAGAATTTATTCCGATAAAATTTGTTCGTGTTCGGGTATATTTGTTTCGGTTAGAATTTGTTCGGGTATATTTTTTTTCGTGTAGAATTAATTCGGGTAAAATATGTTTGTGTTCGGGTAAAATTTGTTCGGGTAAAATTGTTCGGATAAAATTTGTTCAGTTAAAATTAATTCGTGTTCGGGTAGATTTTTAGGGTAGAATTTGTTTGGGCAGAATATGTTCGTGTGCGAGTAGAATTTGTTCGGTTATATTTTTTTCGGGTAGAATTTGTTTGGGTAAAATATTTTCGTGTTCGGGTAGAAATTGTTCGGCTAAATTTGTTCGTGTAAAATTTGTTCGTGTTTGGGTAGATTTTGTTCGGGTAAAATTTATTCCGATAAAATTTGTTCGTGTTCGGGTATATTTTTTTCGGGTAGAATTTTTCGGGTATATTATTTTCGGGTAGATTTTGTTCGGGTAGAATATGTTCGGGTAGAATTTATTCCGATAAAATGTGTTCGTGTTCGGGTATATTTTTTTCAGGTAAAATTTGTTCGGGTATATTATTTTCGGGTAGAATTTGTTAGGCTAGAATTTGTTCGGGTAGAATATGTTCGTGTGCGAGTAGAACACGAACATATTTTACCTGAACACAAACATATTTAACCCGAAAAAAAATTACCCGAAGACGAACAAATTTTACCCGAACAATTTCTACCCGAACACGAACAAATTTTATCGGAATAAATTCTACCCGAACACGAACAAATTTTACCCGAACAAATTTTATCCCGAACACGAACAAATTCTACCCGAACAAAAATATACCCGAACACAAACATATTTTACCCGAACACGAACAAATTTTATCGGAATAAATTCTACCCGAACATGAACAAATTTTACCCGAACAAATTTTATCCGAAAAAAATCTACCCGAACACGAACATATTTTACCCGAACAAATTTTATCGGAATAAATTCTACCCGAACACGAACAAATTTTACCCGAACAAATTTTATCCCGAACACGAACAAATTCTACCCGAACAAAAATATACCCGAACACAAACATATTTTACCCGAACACGAACAAATTTTATCGGAATAAATTCTACCCGAACACGAACAAATTTTATCCGAAAAAAAATCTACCCGAACACAAACATATTTTACCCGAAAAAAATATACCCGAACACGAACAAATTTTATCGGAATAAATTCTACCCGAACACGAACAAATTCTACCCGAACACAAACATATTTTACCCTAACAAATTCTACCCGAAAAAAATATACCCGAACACGAACAAATTTTACCCTAACAAATTTTATCTGAAAAAAAATCTACCCGAACACAAACATATTTTACCCGAACAAATTCTACCCGAACAAAATCTACCCGAACCTGAACAAAATTTAATATGTTCATGTTCGGGTACAAAATGTTCGGATAAAATTTGTTAGGGTAAAAACACATTTTATCGAAATAAATTCTACCCGAACACGAACATATTTTACCCGAACACAAACATATTTTACCCGAACAAATTCTACCCGAAAAAAATATACCCGAACACGAACAAATTTATCTGAACAATTTCTAACCGAACACGAACATATTTTACCCGAACACAAACATATTTAACCCGAACAATTTTTCTTTGGAGATCAAGATTTCTTAAATGAGTCTAGAAAAAGACGGTTATTAACCGAGCCTCTTGGCGAGGTTAATAACTCTCTTTTTCGAGACGAATTTAAGAAATCTTCTCCAAAGAAAAACGAGTGATGGATTCTTTTTATCACCTAAACATTGTGTTTTAATGAAAAATATTGACAACATCAAAACAAAGACCGAATAACATATTCTTCATAAGAACTTGTGATTCACTGCATAAAAAAGTAGTCCTCATCATTTTTCAATAAGAAGAAAAAAAAAAAAATGTTTTAAACAATTAAGACTTGCATTTTTCAATGTGTAAAATTTAACAACTTAACAATACACATAATAAAGATAAAGGTCAAAATGACGTCATCAGTAGTCGCGTGTATGACGTGTTTTTGTTATCACATGTGTATGATAACGTTGTTCCGTGATTTGTTCTCAACTTGAAAATAAGGGTATTTATGTGATAAATTGAATTATGTGATAAGACTAGAAGCTGTATTAGCTGATGTCAATAACATTTTGTCTCGTACTGTATTGTCTATATTCTCTAAATCTGTATTTTTTAAAGATTCTCTAGCTTATGATTTGGTACAGCAGAGTGGAAAATGAACTGATTAAAAGAAATCATTGTGAGAAAAGATATATGAAACATTAGTTGAAAGTTAATTAAGTAAACATGTTGTGGAGAATGCTGTTGGAAATAAGTGTGAAACATTGTCCGAAAGGTAGGCGTCGATACCGAGCAATTTCTACATGTCCCTTTGATAATGTTTATAACTATTGTTCAAATTTAATTTCTCATTTATCCAAATGTTATGTTCTTCTTTCAAGACCTTTTGAATTTAGTAAAGATTAAAAACACCGTTTTCAAAAAATGTCCAGTGATACAGAGGTGTCCAGTTCAGGTGTCTATGTGCTGTGTTTCCTGGCTTTCTCACACCGGTACCTCTACACAACAGTATTTACAAGCAATTTGCTGCTTTTCCTACTTAGACTAATAGATGTTGCTGGAAGACGATTGTCGCTTGCCACATTCAATTTTGTTAATATTCGGAAAGAAAGTTGGCCAAGCTACGGTTGTAACTCGCAACCTCTGAATTGACAGATAGTGTTATGACTGACTGAGCTACTGGCGCGAGGCTGTATACATATGGAGTATATGATGTTTTGCAATTAAATTGATAACCCTTTCCCACATACAGCAAATCTGCAACAAGCGACTTTGAAAAGATAAACGAGAAATATCTCCTTAAATGAGAATTTAATTATCAAATTGGACTGAAAACATTGTGACAAAAGGAAAATTTGCTCATTATGAGCAAATTCTCTTTTTGCCACATTGTTTTCAAAAGTCGTCTGCTGCAGAGGCGTCAGAAAGCGTCTGTCTGTGAGAAAGGGATAAATCTGACTTGACTCTTCTTAACTTTCCAGGAACAAGGAGCTGGTACTACAGTGTATTGTTCTGTTGCCCCCGAGTTAGAGGGTGGTGGGGGCATGTACTTTAACAACTGTTGTCGATGTCCCACTTCTAGCGCAGGATGTGATGATGAACTTGCTAAGGCATTGTGGGACATTAGTGAGAAAATAATCAGTAAAAGAATCGGGAGACTTATTTGAGGTGATCTGTTGATACATTTAACCCGTTCTCACATACAACAAATCTGTAGCAGACGACTTTGAAAACATCTAGACAAACATTATAAAAAGTTGAAGTATTATTAATGAATAAAGTCAAAAATATTTTGGCAAAAAGCAATTTCACCTTTTGTCACAATGTTTTCAAAAGTCGTCTCCTGTGGTTGCGCCAGAAAGTGTCTATCTGTGGGAAAGAGTTAAAGTTTACATGATTTCTTCATTTACATTTGATTTGGGGAGATGAGCTATTATCACCACTTGATCATTGTTCGAATCAGTATTGTATTCTTGGTTATTCGTTTTCCACATACAACAAATCTGCAGCAGACGACTTTGAAAACATAGTGACAAAAACCTGAAAAATCTCCATAAAAGATATCTCAATTGTTAAATACAGTTGAAAACATTGTGGCCAAAGGAGAAATTGCTCATCATGAGCAATTTCACCTTTGGCCACAATGTTTTCAAAAGTCGTCTGCTGCTATTGCGTTGAAATGCGTCTGCAGGTGGGGAAAGGTTCCCACTCTTTGAAGTCACATGATGTGAAGACGGTTTCTGATTATCTTGCTTCTGTTGGATTTCAGAGCTAATTAAAGGGAAGAGTTTATTGAATTTGTTTTGTATGTTGGACATAGGTCTAGTTCTCTAAGGTTGTGTCCAAAAGCAGAGATGTGGCTAATCCTGCTATTGGGAAGCGAGAAGTTTATCCTGCTGTAGCGGGAGCAGCCGAGCGTTTCTTGTTGGGGCCCTGTTTCCACAGTTGAATGTGAAAGAGGTTTTCCCAGACAGAATCTCATCAAAACCTGTCTTAGGAGGAATTCTTTGTCTGTTGATTCCCTTGATTCCCTCATGACGATTTCCATTGATTGGTCCCCTTCAATCATCCTTTGACTTCCGAAGGTGTTTTAACCCTTTCCCTCATATAGACTCTTTCTGACGCCTCTGCAGCAGACGGCTTTATGAAAACATAGTGACAAAAGAAGAAATTGCACAAAACGTGCAATTTCTCCTTTTGCCACAATGTTTTCCACTTTTAGTCATAGGTTATCCATTCAATTATAGAGATTTTCCATATTTTGACAAAATATGTTCAAAGTCGTCTGCTGCAGAATTATCGTATGAGGGAAAGGGTTAAGAAAAGGTCCAGTGTGAAGGCTAGGAGGATATTGTATTGATTGTATTTATTGTATGTAAAAAAGTGGATTTTTGGAAAACAAATGTTAAATACATGAAATATTTTGTTGCCTTCCAGTACATAGGTATAATAAAATATAAAGACTAATATGTAGCATAGATTTTATTTGTTTCTTTTCTTTCTCACTTTTTTTCTTATTCTCTCCCTTTATACCTGAAAGTGAAGTAAAGTGGCGGACAAATTGCTAAAAACTATATCTAAAGTGGTGAAAATAAATGTCTCCTAATTAATCAAAGTGGCCATTTTTTTCAATTTGGCGAAACTGGTGGAAAAATGAACCCAGAGCCGGCCCTGGTTTATATAGTGAAAACTTTACAAATCTACTTGACCAAACATATAGGCCTGATTTTATTTTTTAGCACAAATGTTTCTTGATTGTCCCTCTACCAAGATTGTTGAAATCATTACGATCCATTGATAAACATGACCACCAGGGGGCGTTGCTTGTTTTCTTTGTATGCATAGAGTAAGAACAATGAAGGCTATGTGATTTCATTTAACCCTTTCCCACATACAACAAATCTGCAGCAGACGACTTTGAAAACATATTGTCAAAATCATGGGAAATCTCATTAAATAAAGGTACAATTAATGAACAAAATTGAAAACATTGTGACAAAAGGAGAAATTGCTCATCATGAGCAATCTCCGTTTGTCACAATGTTTTCAAAAATTGTCTGTCAGAAACATTTATATGTGGGAAAGGATTCAAGCTTATTATACAGCAGACTCAAGATAACTCAAAGTTGAAAGGGACCCATAAATTACCCTGAGTTATCGATGTGTTCGAGGGATCCAAGTACAGCAGACTATCTGTAATTCAATGTTGAAAGGACCCATAACTTAACTTGAGTTATTAATGTGTTCAAGGGATCCAAGTACAAATAATTCCAGTCAAACAATTGATTCGAATTTTCACATGTTCAAGTCCGCTATATAAACATCATTAATGTTTGTCAGAGGTCCAGATAAGGAGGGGAGAACAGTTCTTTTCCCCACAATATTTTTCTTATTGTCCAACCAAACCCTATGACGTAGGTACCCAAATTAATCGTCTCATTGAGAATTCTTTTGAGTACCCACAACATAGGGTTAGTGGGTCTAATAAGGATTTTAGAACATTCAAAATTCCCCTTATCTAGAGTCCTGGTTTATAATGTCATTCATATAAATAAATTGTTATTTTGTCATCAATTATTTTATAACTTATTTTATCATATTATTTGATAAAAAATATAACAAAAATCCTTATTTCCCTGTTTGTTTTACTTGTTATTGAGAAATACTGGTGGGTCAGAATGGTGATCGATGTTGACTTTGATCTACATCAGAGAGATTTTTTTGTTTTTCAATTGGGGTTTTACGCCGTTTTCAACATTATTTCAGTTATATCACAGTGACAGTTCACTTATCCAAGGACACGCCACCATGATCGTAGTGCCGCGAATGGGTATCAAACCCAGAACCCCCGGTTTCAAATCCCCGACGCTCACTTAGAGAGAGTACCATATGTGATGATACAAGTGATAAAAGCTCTTTTTGGTGTTCATAATAGAAACAAATAGCAAATTGGCTTTTCATTTAGGTCGTTGTAACCAATTTGCTTTTATTGTCTCGCCCACAAATGAGGAGTGAGACATAGAAGTCTCTTTTCTGATGACAGCCACTTTTTCAATTAATCATTACTTAGCAGAAACCTCTGCTCATTTTTAGCTCGACTTTTCGAAGAAAAGTCTAGCTATACTACTCGCCCCGGCGTCGGTGTTGGTGTCTCGCCTTGGTTAAGGTTTTTGTACCAATTACTTTTTTTGTCAAAACCATTACAGATATTGCTTTGAAACTTACAACACTTATTCACCATCATAACCTCCATCAACAGTACATAACTCTGTCAAGGTTTTTGTAAGAATTGTGGCCCTTTTTCGACATAGAATTTTGGTTAAGTTTTTTGTACCAATTCACTTTTTGTGTCACCTGCGTAGCATGGTAGGCACTTAGGGATTACTTTTTTTTTGTCCGGCGTCTGTCTGTCTGTCTGTCTGTCCGCTGTCTGTCGTCACACTTTTTCGTCACGTTTTCAAATAACTTTTTTTCTACTCAAAGGATTGGATTGAAACTTCTGACAAATGTTTATATCAATCTTTGTGATGGGTTCACAAAAGGGGGATAATTCAAATATTTTTATATCAGAGTTATTGCCCCTTTTCTGTCAAAAATTAAAATTTTCTGACAAGGTGCCGGCAGGTGACACACGTGCTCCGGGGAGCACTCCATTCTAGTTTTCAAAACCATTACAGATATTGCTTTGAAACTTACAACACTTATTCACCATCATAACCTCCATCAACAGACAAGAGTACATAACTCTGTCAAGGTTTTTGTAAGAATTGTGGCCCTTTTTGACATAGAATTTTGGTTAAGTTTTTTGTACCATTGGAGATATTGCTTTGAAACTTACAACACTTATTCACCATCATTACATCCATCACCAGACAAGAGTACATAACTCTTGCAATTTTTTTGTAAGAATTATGGCTCTTTTCCACTTTGAATTTGGTTAAGTTTTCGTACCACCCCAATTTTGTTCAAAACCATTAGAGATATAGCTTACACACTTACAGTACTTATTTACCTCCATCCACAGACAAGAGTACATAACTCTGTCAAGTTTTTTTTTAAAGAATTATGGCCTCCTTTCGAATTAGAATTTTGGTTATTAGTCCCCTACCGGCGTGCCGAAGGGGACTATTAGGTTTGCAGTCAGTCCGTCAGTCCATCTGTCAGTCAGTCAGTCCGGCAAATTTTTGTCCGGAGCATATCTCCATAACTGTACTAGCTATGGCTATGAAATTCCATATGTGGATACATCTCATCAATGCGGAGTGCAGTGCATATGAACCATAACTCTTGCTTCCCTAATTTTTGAGTTATTTCCCTTTCTTTATTTTCATACTTGATTTTTGTCCGGAGCATATCTCCAAAACTGTACTAGCTATGGTTATGAAATCTCACACATGGATGCATCTTATCAAGGGGGAGTGCAGTGGACATGAACCATAACTCTTGCTTGCCTAATTTTTGAGTTATTTCCCTTTCTTTATTTTCATACTTGATTTTTGTCCGGAGCATATCTCCATAACTATACTAGCTATGGCTATGAAATTTCACACATGAATACATCGTATCAAGGGGGAGTGCAGTGGACATGAACCATAACTCTTGCTTGCCTAATTTTTGAGTTATTTCCCTTTCTTTATTTTCATACTTGATTTTTGTCCGGAGCATATCTCCATAACTATACTAGCTATGGCTATGAAATTTCACACATGAATACATCGTATCAAGGGGGAGTGCAGTGCACATGAACCATAACTCTTGCTTCCCTAATTTTTGAGTTATTTCCCTTTCTTTATTTTCATACTTTATTGTCTTGATATACCTAAACATTGGGTTGCTATGACAACAGAAACAGACTCAAAAGTGCAAACCGGTAGGGGACTATGGTATTGCTTGCAATCCTCCAGTTACTTGTTCATACCAAATCAATCCTGTTCAAAACAATTAGAGATATAGCTTAAACACTAACAATATCTTTTTACCATCAATACCTCCACCAACAGCCAAGAGTGCATAATTCAGTGAAGGTTTTTGTAAGAATTAGGACCCTTTAACGACTTATAAAGTACTTTGCTTATAAATAGTATGATAAAGTAATTGCTTATGTTTTCTGTACCACCCAAAATAGTTTTGTTTTATTGGCAAGCACGAAAAAGTCGAGCATGCTGTCCTCTGACAGCTCTTGTTTTCTGAACCTTTGTCAGATGTATTGTTGGGACATTATTAAACCGGAAATTACCAAGGTCAATGTAAGTTTGCAAGAACTTGACCTTGGTCACTACCATTAAGTCAAATTTAATAATTTCTTGTGAACAGTGACTTTTTTCATCAAAATTAATCACAAAATTCATCTCCATTCAATTTTGTTTAAGTTCAAAACTTTGTCACAAGGTCAAACTTGGAATAACCCTTTGAACACTCTAGAAGTCACTTTTTTCATCCAATCTTCATGAAAATTTATTAGAACATCTGTCTCCATCAAATCTCGGTCAAGTTAGAAATTGGTCATATGAGGTTAAAAATTAGGTCATGAGGTCAACCTTATGAACACTCTAGAGCCCTAATTTTTCTTCCAAGCTTTATGACAATTCAGCAGAACGTTTGTCTCCACCAAATCTCAGTCTATTTTGAGACTGGGTCACACAGGGGTAAAAACTAGGTCACTAGGTCTAATTTAACTTAGAAAAAACTTTGTATACCCTAAGAACCAGTGTTTGTCAAATGTTCATGAAACTTAGTCAGAATATTTGTCTCCATCAAATCTCAGTCAAATTGGAAACTGGGTTATGTTGGGTCAAAAACTAGGTCACTAGGTCAAATGTGAGAAAAACCTTGCGAACACTCTAAAGGTTATATATAGTGAGTTTATCATACATCTCCCAGGTTAAAAATAAACAACTGGAATAACAATGGAATTTCATCTCAATTCCACTGGTATAAACCACTTCGGTGGTGAAGTTGTAGAGCAGGGGCGGGTTTGATCCCCGGCCCGTTATACCAAATACTTTAAAAATGGTAGACTTTTGCACTCGGGGGTTGCGGGGTGCATTACAACCGATTTGCTGGTGTCCGGATGAATGGACCAGTAACTAGCACTTGTTACTTACCCAGAAAAAGCCGTGATATAACTGGAAAAATGTTGTAAGCGGCATGAAACACTTGCAAACACTCAAAAATCCACTGGTATATTTCAATGGTATTCCAATGGAATTCTGTCTGAATACCTGTGGAATTCTGTTGTTATTCCAGTGGAATGCCATCTTAATTCCAGTTGAATACTAGTGCAATTCCTTCTGAATACAAGTGAAATCCCGATGCAGTTCAACTCTCAACTGGTTTTCCAAGTGAAGTTAAATAGAATTCCATCATAATTATTTAGCCATAACAGGTTCAGGTGGTGTGTCGGTAAACGTAAAGTGTTTGTTTATTATAGTTTATTATATCACCCCTATTGAAGAGCCAGCCATGTCTGGCTCAATAGATTTTCTTCCGAAGGCCTTTCTTTTTAGCAGACAGACTTCTGTACCATTATTTAACTCTTTCCCTCATATAGACGCTTTCTGACGCCTCTGCAGCAGACGGCTTTTTGAAAACATAGTAACAAAAGAAGAAATTGCACAAAACGTGCAATTTCTCCTTTTGTCACAATGTTTTCCCCTTTTAGTCATAGGTTATCCATTCAATTATAGAGATTTTCCATTATCTGACAAAATATGTTCAAAGTCGTCTGCTGTAGAATTGTCGTATGAGGGAAAGGGTTAATCAAACTGGTGGATAGCCAACTGGCCATAAAAGATGCCACTGAGTTTCGAACCTTCAACCTTCCTCTCCCTGAAGCGGATGACTTAACCACCAGGCTTGCGGGATTGGTTTATATATATACATGGTTCCGTTTTTGTGATAATGATGCGTTGTTTTACCCTGTATGCACATATTGTGAAAGATTAACCAGTATAGAAACATTTCTTTGGTGACCTTGTTACAAGACAGATGGCAAAATGAGGTACTGTAGTCGACTGTGTGGTTGGCATGACAAATCATATTGCCCAACTAAGTTGAGTGACCCAGGGCCATCATGGCCTTCTTGTTAGATGTTATATTTAGATCTACATTCTTTTCCTGACATGTTTCAACCCTTTCCTACATACAACAAATCTGCAGCTGAAAACATTTAGTTAAAAAGCGTCAAAAGCAAACTGTATATATGAGAGAATAATTATTGAATAAAGTTGAAAACATTTGATAAAAGTAGAAATTTCTACTTTCGCCACAATGTTTAGAACAAGTCGTCTGCTGAAGAGGTTTCAAAATTAAAAGGGTTTAATGGTTGAAGTACAGATATTATCCCTTTCCAGCCTACATTCTGAAGCAGAAGACTTTTTAAAACACACTGGCAAAAGGAGCAATTTCTCCTTTAAATAACCACAATGCTTTTTCAACTCTATTAAATTTTGATACTTTCATTAACAGAAATATTGAATATTTAATCTGGATATTTTTAAACTTGTCTGTTTCATATTGTATGCGGGAAATGGTTCAAAGTAAGGTCAATAACTTTCGACGTTATCTACGGAAAACAATACACAAATTGTCTCCCATGCACCAAGTAGGTAGATATTAACGTATTTGTAATTTTGTATTTTTTTGGCAAGTTTCACATTGATTGTGAAATTATCCGATTTTCTTTGGTTATATTAACTTTTTTTTTATCGCATCCAACCAAACACAAACGTATTCGTAAAGAAAATGGAAGTTTCGCGATGTATTCATTGCACAACTGCCTGTAATGTATAATATTATTGACAGAAAATGGTTGGAAGGAGGCTACTTGGTAATTTTGAAAAAGAAAATGGTGTTGTACACTTTTGACTGTATGTCGTTATTTGATTAATGTACGTTTCCGTTAAAATGATATTGAAATGATGCGCCATAGACATTTTTCTATTCAAAATTACACTACATCATGAAAAGATCAAATACGTGGCAAAGTAAAATTCCTGTGCGAAAAAATGTATGCGAGCCTCTTCGATTTAACAGCCTCGTTCTGGAATCAATAAACGCAAGTTACTATTTTTAGGTACAATATAGGTTATTTTTAGAATTTTTACCAGCTGGTTTCCTGCTATAGTGTTGTGACGTCAGACCTCGTATAAATATCCCGGGATTTCCCCGTTGTAAGCCTGTTGTTGCCTGTCTGCCTATCTGTCAAGTCGTATGGTGGTCGTGCCCCTGGACCACCGACGAAAATTTTACACGTAAATGACGAATTTTTCATTTAAGGCGGATGACAACAGTCAAAAAAGGACTGGTGTGACTGTTTTCTGCCATCACGTATACCGTGACTGTGATAGTTTTACTGGATTAACTCAGTGAGACCTGGATGTGTATGTGACCTATTTAAAGCCCGGCATATTTCCAGCTGATCGCCGACAAAATGGAGGCCAACAGCCAACATTTGGCCGACGACTACATTAGTGACTTTGATCTGGTACATTTCGAGTTGCCTGTGAAACGAGTCATAAAAAAGGAGGTCGATGAAGCATTTACGGAAACTTGCTGTGCTAAAAAGGACAAAACCCCTAGCACACCCCCTGTGGTGCAGCCTTTAACGCCGTTAGGGTCCGGGCGAACTACACCGATCAGCCCGGACAGTCGGAGTGTGCCTTTATCGCCGACGGCCAGTGACATGTCCGCACCCTCCCCAACAGGCCTCCCTAAAAACCTTATTGAGGATTTATCCTGGCTTTCACAAAACATGACATTTCCAGCAAGCGGGACTTCTGAAATCACAGCAGACGAAGCGGTCGATGTGCTTATCTCGTCGAGTCCCGAGTTTGTTCAGAGCTTTCAGAAATATCTCGTATCCGGTGCCAGAGCACTCTCTCGCCAGTCATCCATTCAGTCTCAAACATCTCAGTCTTCTCAAAAAGTTGAGGAGGTCAGCCCTCTTGAACCCTTAACAGAAATGATAAAGGACGAAATACCCACACCCCCGGACAGCCCAGTGGACAGTTTAGATTTATCCTACTCTGCATCGGAACTTAGTGCCCCTTCAACTCCTGCCCCAGGCAGACGAAAACGGCGAGAGTCTTCGTGTTTCACGCCGGCAACCTCCGACTGTGAAATTGACGATGATGACCTTGTGTCATTGCCAGTGAGGGAGCTGAACAAACGATTACAGGGGCTCTCAAAGGATGATGTACAAAAGTTGAAACAGAAGCGTCGCACTTTAAAAAATCGAGGTTATGCCCAAAACTGCCGATCAAAGCGAATGCACCACAAGACGCAGTTGGAAAGAACGAACAATTCATTGCATGACCAAATTAGCTCGCTCCAGAGACACGTAGCTATGCTTACACGAGAGAAGAATCATTTCAAACAACAAAACGAATTGCTCAGGATGAAGTTGGGAGCCGCCGGAAGTAATTCAACTGCCCAGTCGTGCGAAAGTTCTATGTCTAGCTACCCTAATTCTCCGGAATATGGAATCTGAATGGATATACATGATAAGTGCTATGAACATTGACTGACGAGAGACGTTTGCATATTAGTATTTTTTGAAAAAAACAAACATTTTTTCTTCGAGTTTTCATCACAGGAAATGGATTTCATTGGTCGCCTTAATTTCACTTTTGTGACTCACGTGTTACGTCATCATATTGGACATGTGTGAGTAAACATTTTTTTCGTTCATGCTTTCAGGAGAAACCTATACATGTATACATTAATGAGAGAGTGGATTAATATAGGTAACATTTTGAGCCTTTTTACTAGATTTTATTTGTTGGATCGTTACTTCGTTGACATTTTAATATTAATTACTTGTTCACAATATCATACATGACGTGATAACTTGTTTCATTTGTGTGCATATATTATCTGTGTAAGATATATAGTAGATGTATATTGTACGTCACCTAATTGAGGACGTTTGAGTAATTACACCCTGTTGATAATGGAATTGTTATTAAGCATTGTTATGAGTTTTTAAAACAGTTTATTTCTATTACTAAAAATGGAAATTAACAAGTCAGATCAGAGCTCTAGATAAGGGGAGTTTCGCATGTTCTCAAATCGTTATTTGACCTTCTAACCCTATGTTGTGTGTACTCAAAAGAATCGTCTCAGTGAGACGATTCTTTTGAGTACCCACGCCATAGGGTTTGGTTGGATAATAAGAAATATATGTTGGGAAAAAGAGCTGTAAACCCCTTCTTATCTGGACCCCTGAAGTCTTGAATTTTGCAGCTATGATATGTTATCTTAGAATGTATGCATTACCATAAAGTCTTTCGCTGTTTTCATTATTTCATAAAAAGTAGTCAGTTTACTTCAGCTATAATGTGAAAAGCCAACATAAAAATGAGTTTGCAAGTTTGAATGTTTCATTAAAAGCATACATCGTAATAGCCATGTGATTAGCTAGCATAGAATAATGGGTAGCTACTTAAAATGAATTGAGTTATTTCAAGAAAACAATGGTACGATGAATCAATGTGCTCCATTAAGATTAAATATTTGTGAGTGAACATGATTGCTTGTCAGTTAGCTCGTTTCTTATACGACTCTACAAAAAGTAGATATGTTATCTATAGTCGTGATTGTGCTTAGACTTTTGCTCCAAACGAAGGGTTGCCATGTTTTGAATGACCAATATGCTGACGAGAACACTTGGAATGGTAAAAAATAAATGTTATTATGCCTAGCGTCTGTTCAGGGGCAAAAGGACAGACCTGTAAAAATAACTTTGGTTTTTACCCATTTTGAATTGGGATTCATATACTGGAAAAAAAAAAGAGAAACTTTATTTAAAATCTAATTTTAAGACCCGTACAATTGATGGCATAAATTCGTATTTTACATAGAAGAAAGCAGCCAAGGGCACAGATGGAAGAGTTATTCATCATATAGAAGTTTGAGAATAACGAAACAATCTAAGTTATGTGTGATCTAACAGAGCTCTTGATACTTTTTTCGAAGTGCATACATTGTTATTTCTCCATTCAAACTTCCGTTGTTGGTTGTCATTTGAATGTTATCGTTGTGACTGTTCTTGCGGCCAGCTACAACATTTGGTTGGATAGAGAAATAGCCCCGATTATGTCAAGTCGTATGATGGTCTGCACCCTTTATATAGAGCTTTAGCCAGAGGTCTAGATAATGAGGAGTGAACTGGTCTTTTTCCCATCCACATCTCTCTTATGACTCCACTAAACGCTATGTTGTTGGTACTCAAAAGAATCGTCTCATTGAGACGATTCTTTTGAGTACCCACAACATAGGGTTTGAGGGTCAAATAAGGATTTGGGGATGTAAAATACTCTTCTTATCTAGACATGTTATACAGTCTTGTCAGACATTTTGGATACGTAGTGCTATTATCACATACCGAATTAGCTTGTAAGGACAGGGTAACTTATTTAGTTTTGGATGTATGTACATGTTATACCCCCCAACAACCCCTTTTTGTTGTCCATCTGAAAGTTCTCTTACAATTTCCATGGTCGCTCAAACCATATCTTATATTTTGCGCACTTAAGTTTTCACCAAAATGACCACAAATGTTTTCAAAATTCAGCAAAGGGTTTTATTAACACAATGTGAATACGTTGTCGCAAGGTCGGGCAGCTATCTTCGTTATGACAAGGGGAAAACATAAATAAGATAATTTAATGTATAGTTCTTCCAGAGTTTCACCAAGGGGAAGGGTTAACCCTTTCCCACATACAACACATATGCAGCAGACAACTTTGAAAACAAGAAGAGACACATATGGAAACTATAACTGAAAGTATAATTATTAGATAATCCTGAAAACAATTTCTTCTTTTGCCACATTGTTTTTTCAAAAGTTGTCATAAAGCGACTGTATGTAGGAAAGGGCTAAGATAATCATGTAAATGTGGTCACATTTGGTACTGATAGCCTTGAGACGACACAATGGTCGTCCGGACAGAACAGGAGTTTCGGTTTAATGGAAACCACGTGGGTCAGACAAGTTCATAATTGATTATGGAGAAACGTAGGTATAAGGAGAATGGCTAGCTCAAATAGAACAATGTATGAACAACTGTACACCAGACTGATTTTGTAAATCTCATGTTTAACCAACGAGGTTATGCCATGTACACACACTCAAAAAACATACTTTAATTTCGCGATTTCATGACAGGGATATTTAGCGAGATAAATGTTCGCGAATTTTAATTCAGTTTACACTTTCCTGTGATTTGAACCACGAGACGTAAGCGACTGATAGTGTTTACTTAATTAGACGGAAAACCAAATTCGTACCATGATGGCATCTTAAAACGATCATCCAGAAGCTTCAAGAATTAATTGACCTTGGGTTGCAAACACACGTGACATTAATACGATTAGGCTAATCTTTTGTTTGTTGCAAACTCCAGAAGGAAATATTTCTTGTTGGTGTGTCTCCCGTAACAATTTGAACTGGAGATGTATGCTGTTGTCATGAAATATTTAAGGGTGCGTTGTTGTTGTTCTAATTGGATTTAGTCGTTATCCTTATACCTAGGTTGGAAAAAAGATCTTAATTGCTTAACCCTTTCCCACATGTATCTGCAGCAGACACATTTTAAAAACGTTGTAACAAAAGAAGCAATTTCTCCCTTTGCAACAATGTTTTTTTTTCCAGCTCTGTTATACTTTCACATCGAGAGATATGTTATAGTTCTGCCTTCGATGTTTTCAAAGTCCCCCCTGCTGCGTACGTGTTGTATGTGGGAAAGTTAATATGTAGTGCCAATATTTTCATGATTGTTAATTTGTTAATTCAACACAAAGCTAAGAACAAGTTCTTTCATAATTGTTGATTTTTTATTATATATATGACAAAATCTCCAAGAGACGTCTTAAAAGTTCTTGCAAGATAAACGAGTAAGGATGCATTTAACCATACATCCAGAGCTCTAGATAAGGGGCGTTTTGCATGTTCTAAAATCCCCTAACCCTATGATGTGGGTACTCAAAAATTTTGTCTCAGTGAGCTTTTGAGTACACACAACATAGGGTTTGCTTTAATTATAAGAGAGAAATTGTGGGGAAAAAGAGCTGAATACCCCTCCTTATCTGGACCTCTGAATTATTAAATCGATACTAAATTTACTAACTCCTTAGTTCATGGTGCACTGGGGGATTGATATTTATTCTAATTCAAGAGCAATGTTATTGGTTCATTTCACAAACATGTATTTACCTCTTGCTGCAAGATGTATCTATATGATGTATTTATTTCTTGCTGCAAGATGTATCTATATTAGATGATGTATTTACTTCTTGCTGCAAGATTTATCTATATGATGTATTTACTTCTTGCTGCAAGATTTATCTATATAAGTTGTTGGTAAAAACGGGACTCTCAATCCCCCCACACCAAACTTTTTCTTGAATTCTCCTTCTAAAGGATCATCTACCCAATTAAAGTTCATCGAAACAAATATGCTCTATTGCTGATCAATATCTAAAAGATATGTGACTAGTGATATGATACTCTTTTAACTTGAAAGAACTCTTAAAATAATGTTGATGTTTATTACAGCTATGTAAATGTTATATTTCTTACAGATTTTTCAAGTCGTAATTTTGTTTTTAGTATTACTATTATTGTTTTTAATAACACCAACCTTTTAACACAATGGTTATAGATCTAGTAAAAATCTACAAGAAGTATAAAAACGTTTTAAGAAATACATATGTTTTTGTTGATGTTTTTAAGTTGACATTGGTACGCAATATATGTGCTATGTAAAAAATAAACCAAATGCAGACACGTATAAAACTTTATCAGGCTTCTTTTTCTTAATCATCTTTGGGCTCCGACAATGAAAAATGTACCTTGTGGCATTTGCTGGTTCAGTAGTTTAAGAAAAGATTGTACATTCCTAGTGTTGTAAGTGTCAACATGTTAGGGGGTGACTAGTCAATTGACAAGATGACCATAGGTTATGACAGAGCACTGGATAAGATACTTTTTATGTTCTAAAATCCTTATTTGACTACCAAACCCTATGTTGTGGGTACTCAACCTCAATGAGACCATTCTTTTGTGTACCCACAACATCAACAATATTATAAGGTATATTTTTATTGGGTGTGTGTGGGGGGGGGGGAAACACCTGTTATATAGACCACTTCCGTTCAGAGGTTGATCAGAAAGTTTTGAATCTACATTGGTCGAACAAGTTGTCGTAAGGCATACTTTCCCGTGTCGGGGCACGTTTTCTATGTTGTTATTTTTTCTTTACCCTGTTATGACCGGTGTCGAAACATCTTGACCTGGGTCATGATGAATGAAGTGTTACTTTGTTCAATTAGTCGACACTTTTTGTGTTTCAAGTCTTACATATAGTATTTGCATGGTGCAAATTACCTGTGAAACAAGTTTCAGGCCAACATACATTCCATTGTCACTGAACGATTGAGGAGTTTTGTACGTTCTAAAATCCTTATTTTACCTTCTAACCCTATGTTGTGGGTACTCAAAATAATCGTCTTATAGAGATGCTTCTTTTGAGTAGCCATATCATAGGGTTTGGGTGGATAATAAGTGAGATATTGTGGGTAAAAGAGTTCTATATATACTCCTCCTTATCTGGACCTCTGCAGGCTGAACATTACTAATGTCGTCGTCAGCTTTCAAGTTCGTGTATCTGTCCCCAGAACCTGTTGGACAGTTTGATTGACAGGAAAGACATTGATCAGCATGCCTGATCTGAATTTTCACATTCACGAAAAAAATAATGAATCATATCGGGATTCACGTAAAATAGTATGTTGGAAATGATTTTTATTTATGTTTATGTTTAAACCCCTTTAAATTGTCTGTCATTAAATGATAAAACTGATTTAATACTGGTCATAAATGGGTTTACGCATCCTGCTATTTTGTCCTGTAGCCAAGTTTTTGGAAATGAAAAAAGAAAAAAACGACAGCTGAGGTTCTGGCCATAATTGGCTTCATAGACGGAGGGCCATTCATTATGTTCAGGGAACACGTTCTACTAATAACTATGTGGTTTTTTTCTTCTGTGTTAATTGAATTGATAATAAAAACCCATTGTCATCCGTGTAACATTATATGGTCAGTGCTCCTAGTCACGTGCTAAAATCGTAAGTTTAATTTCCCTTTCAACCCCATAGGATTGGTCGTACACGTTATTGCTGTCGTGTCAAGACAGCCGTACTGGGTGGGTCGTACTCGTTGTTACTGATGTGTCAAGACAGTCGTACTGGGTGGGTCGTACTCGTTGTTACTGATGTGTCAAGACAGTCGTACTGGGTGGGTCGTACTCGTTGTTACTGATGTGTCAAGACAGTCGTACTGGGTGGGTCGTACTCGTTATTACTGATGTGTCAAGACAGTCGTACTGGGTGGGTCGTACTCATTATTACTGATGTGTCAAGACAGTCGTACTCATTATTACTGTCGTGTCAAGACAACCTGACTGAGTGGGTCGTACTCGTTATTACTGTCGTGTCAAGACAGCCCCATAGGGTGGGTCGTACTCGTTATAACTGTTTTGTCAAGATAGCCCCATAGGGTTGGTCGTACTCATTATTACTGCTGTGTCAAGAGTCTCAAGACATCCCCATAGGGTGGGTCGTACTCATTATTAGTGTCGTATCAAGACAGCCCCATAGGGTTGGTCGTACTCATTATAACTGTTGTGCCAAGACATCCCCATAGGGTGGGTCGTACTCATTATTACTGCTGTGTCAAGACATCCCCATAGGGTGGGTCGTACTCGTTATTACTGTTGTGTCAAGATAGCCCCATAGGGTTGGTCGTACTCGTTATTACTGTCGTGTCAAGATAGCCCCATAGGGTGGGTCGTACTCGTTATTACTGTCGTGTCAAGATAGCCCCATAGGGTGGGACGTACTCGTTATAACTGTTTTGTCAAGATAGCCCCATAGGGTTGGTCGTACTCATTATAACTGTTGTGCCAAGACATCCCCATAGGGTGGGTCGTACTCATTATTACTGCTGTGTCAAGACATCCCCATAGGGTGGGTCGTACTCATTATTAGTGTCGTATCAAGACAGCCCCATAGGGTGGGTCGTACTCATTATAACTGTTGTGCCAAGACATCCCCATAGGGTGGGTCGTACTCATTATTACTGCTGTGTCAAGATAACCCCATAGGGTTGGTCGTACTCATTATAACTGTTGTGCCAAGACATCCCCATAGGGTTGGTCGTACTCATTATAACTGTTGTGCCAGGACGTCCCCATAGGGTGGGTCGTACTCATTATTACTGCTGTGTCAAGATAACCCCATAGGGTTGGTCGTACTCATTATAACTGTTGTGCCAAGACATCCCCATAGGGTTGGTCGTACTCATTATAACTGTTGTGCCAGGACATCCCCATAGGGTGGGTCGTACTCATTATTACTGCTGTGTCAAGACATCCCCATAGGGTGGGTCGTACTCATTATTAGTGTCGTATCAAGACAGCCCCATAGGGTTGGTCGTACTCATTATAACTGTTGTGCCAAGACATCCCCATTGGGTGGGTCGTACTCATTATAACTGTTGTGCCAAGACATCCCCATAGGGTGGGTCGTACTCGTTATTACTGCTGTGTCAAGACAGCCCCATAGGGTGGGTCGTACTCGTTATTACTGTTGTGTCAAGACATCCCCATAGGGTGGGTCGTACTCGTTATTACTGCTGTGTCAAGACAGCCCCATAGGGTGGGTCGTACTCGTTATTACTGCTGTGTCAAGACATCCCCATAGGGTGGGTCGTACTCGTTATTACTGTTGTGTCAAGACATCCCCATAGGGTGGGTCGTACTCGTTATTACTGCTGTGTCAAGACAGCCCCATAGGGTGGGTCGTACTCGTTATTACTGTTGTGTCAAGACATCCCCATAGGGTGGGTCGTACTCGTTATTACTGCTGTGTCAAGACAGCCCCATAGGGTGGGTCGTACTCGTTATTACTGTTGTGTCAAGACAGCCCCATAGGGTGGGTCGTACTCGTTATTACTGTTGTGTCAAGACAGCCCCATAGGGTGGGTCGTACTCGTTATTACTGTTGTGTCAAGACAGCCCCATAGGATGGGTCGTACTCGTTATTACTGTTGTGTCAAGACAGCCCCATAGGGTGGGTCGTACTCGTTATTACTGTTGTGTCAAGACAGCCCCATAGGATGGGTCGTACTCGTTATAACTGTTGTGTCAAGACATCCCCATAGGGTGGGTCGTACTCGTTATTACTGCTGTGTCAAGACAGCCCCATAGGATGGGTCGTACTCGTTATTACTGCTGTGTCAAGACAGCCCCATAGGGTGGGTCGTACTCGTTATTACTGTTGTGTCAAGACATCCCCATAGGGTGGGTCGTACTCGTTATTACTGTTGTGTCAAGATAACCCCATAGGGTTGTTCGTACTCGTTATTACTGTTGTGTCAAGACATCCCCATAGGGTGGGTCGTACTCGTTATTACTGCTGTGTCAAGACATCCCCATAGGGTGGGTCGTACTCGTTATTACTGTTGTGTCAAGATAACCCCATAGGGTTGTTCGTACTCGTTATTACTGTTGTGTCAAGACAGCCCCATAGGATGGGTCGTACTCGTTATTACTGTTGTGTCAAGATAACCCCATAGGGTTGTTCGTACTCGTTATTACTGTTGTGTCAAGACAGCCCCATAGGATGGGTCGTACTCGTTATTACTGTTGTGTCAAGACATCCCCATAGGGTGGGTCGTACTCGTTATTACTGTTGTGTCAAGACAGCCCCATAGGGTGGGTCGTACTCGTTATTACTGCTGTGTCAAGACAGCCCCATAGGGTGGGTCGTACTCGTTATTACTGTTGTGTCAAGACATCCCCATAGGATGGGTCCTACTCATTATTACTGCTGTGTCAAGACATCCCCATAGGGTGGGTCGTACTCGTTATTACTGTTATGTCAAGATAACCCCATAGGGTTGGTCGTACTCATTATTACTGCTGTGTCAAGACATCCCAATAGGGTGGGTCGTTCTCATTATTAGTGTCGTATCAAGACAGCCCCATAGGGTTGGTCGTACTCATTATAACTGTTGTGCCAAGACATCCCCATAGGGTGGGTCGTACTCATTATAACTGTTGTGCCAAGACATCCCCATAGGGTGGGTCGTACTCGTTATTACTGCTGTGTCAAGACATCCCCATAGGGTGGGTCTTGTGTCAAGACAGCCCCATAGGGTGTGTCGTACTCGTTATTACTGTTGTGTCAAGACAGCCCCATAGGATGGGTCGTACTCATTATTACTGCTGTGTCAAGACATCCCCATAGGGTGGGTCGTACTCGTTATTACTGTTGTGTCAAGACAGCCCCATAGGATGGGTCCTACTCATTATTACTGCTGTGTCAAGACAGCCCCATAGGATGGGTCGTACTCGTTATTACTGTTGTGTCAAGACATCCCCATAGGATGGGTCGTACTCATTATTACTGCTGTGTCAAGACATCCCCATAGGGTGGGTCGTACTCATTATTACTGCTGTGTCAAGACAGCCCCATAGGATGGGTCCTACTCATTATTACTGCTGTGTCAAGACAGCCCCATAGGATGGGTCGTACTCGTTATTACTGTTGTGTCAAGACATCCCCATAGGATGGGTCGTACTCATTATTACTGCTGTGTCAAGACATCCCCATAGGGTGGGTCGTACTCGTTATTACTGTTGTGTCAAGACAGCCCCATAGGATGGGTCCTACTCATTATTACTGCTGTGTCAAGACAGCCCCATAGGATGGGTCGTACTCGTTATTACTGTTGTGTCAAGACAGCCCCATAGGATGGGTCGTACTCGTTATAACTGTTGTGTCAAGACAGCCCCATAGGGTGGGTCGTACTCGTTATTACTGCTGTGTCAAGATAACCCCATAGGGTTGTTCGTACTCGTTATTACTGTTGTGTCAAGACATCCCCATAGGGTGGGTCGTACTCGTTATTACTGTTGTGTCAAGACAGCCCCATAGGATGGGTCGTACTCGTTATTACTGCTGTGTCAAGACAGCCCCATAGGATGGGTCGTACTCATTATTACTGCTGTGTCAAGACAGCCCCATAGGATGGGTCGTACTCATTATTACTGCTGTGTCAAGACAGCCCCATAGGATGGGTCGTACTCGTTATTACTGCTGTGTCAAGACAGCCCCATAGGATGGGTCGTACTCATTATTACTGCTGTGTCAAGACAGCCCCATAGGATGGGTCGTACTCATTATTACTGCTGTGTCAAGACAGCCCCATAGGATGGGTCGTACTCGTTATTACTGCTGTGTCAAGACATCCCCATAGGATGGGTCGTACTCATTATTACTGCTGTGTCAAGACATCCCCATAGGATGGGTCGTACTCGTTATTACTGTTGTGTCAAGACAGCCCCATAGGATGGGTCCTACTCATTATTACTGCTGTGTCAAGACATCCCCATAGGGTGGGTCGTACTCATTATTAGTGTCGTATCAAGACAATCCTACGGAGTGCCTACAACATATCGAGATAATTATGTCAGATCAATGTTTAGTTTGACTAGAAATTATAAATGTTGAATATTGGCTATGCTTTTCTTGAAAGCCTTACCGTGATTCACATTGCTATTGACGGCTATAAACACCAACGATGTGAGTTTCCTGTTCTCTATATACATTGTACAGTAGATATCATGGTCGTGGAATGCGTTCTTGGCCTGGCCAAATATCAAAGGTGTTACTATATCTTATTATAATGTAGTCATTATAATGTAGTCATGCCTACTTGATATGTATTAGCCATGTCCTGCATACATACGCTTTCTGACGTCTCTGCATAAGAAGGACGTTTGAAAACATTGTGACAAAAGGAGAAAGTGCTCATGATGAGCACTTTCTCCTTTTGCCACACTGTTTTAAACTACTCTATTCAAGAGATACAAATTGATTTTTTTAGAGAGTTTCTATGTTTTTGTCTAGATGTTTACAAATTCGTCCACTGCAGAATTGTTATATGTGGGAAAAGGTAAACTGCAACATTTACCAGTAACATCGACAGATAAAGGCCTATATTCAGGACAGCTTTATAAAGTTGACTGATTTAATTCGTAACCCTTTCCCACGATCAAATAGACGCTTTCTGACGCCTCTGGAGAAGACGGCTTTTTGAAAACATAGTGACAAAAGGAGAAATTGCTCAAAACGAGCAATTTCTTCTTTTGTCACCATATTTTCAACACTATTCAGTTATTGTTCTTTCCATTTAAAGGGATTTTCTATTCCTTTGCCTAGACGTTTTCAAAGTCGTCTGCTGCAGATTTGTTGTATGTTGGTGGGTGTTTAAATTTCAGAAAAAAACCTTACAGGGGTTTCAATCCCTTCCACGAAGACGGAGCAAATATATAGTTTATAGTTTATTATGCGTTACGGGAGCAAATATATTGTACTGGTTTATAGTTTATGATGCGTTGCATGGCTATACATATGCAGTGCCTACAAACAGCCTGCAGACATATTTAAAATTGAGTCACGTGACACAAAAACCGAATTTTGGATATAATGCATGACGATGTTTTGATGAAATTGAAAACGGATCGTTTCCCACCAATATCTCTCTTATTACTCAACCAAACCCTATGTTGCGGGTACTCAAAAGAATCGTATCAGTGAGACGATTCTTTTGTAGTACACACAACATAGGTTTTACTGAGTGCTAACCGATAGATAAATCGTGGAAGCAAGACCCGTTTGCCCTTTCTTATCTTTAGTCCTCGAGAACCATTAAGGCTACGTATGATTTAGGTTAAATTTCAGAGCTCTAGATAAGGGGAGTTTTACATGTTCTAAAATGTTTATTTGACCCTCGAACCCTATGTTGTAGGTACTCAAAAGAATCGTCTCAGTGAGACGATTCTTTTGAGTACCCACAACATAGGGTTTGCTTTGATAATAAGAGAGAAATTGTGGAAAAAAGCTGAATACCCCTCCTTATCTGGAACCCCTGGAACTTAATATGAGGGAACGTACCGTCGGGGTCTTATTATTCCCCAATAGTGTCTTCAGACTTGTGTTTGATACAGCGTGAGGAAAAGTGTTACCCTTGTCCACATGCATACGCATTTCGATGAATGTTTTCATCATTCTTCGATCAATATACTTTGATTTAAATAGAGATTAACCATATGTTGCCTACATGCTTTTAAAGCCGTCTGCTGCAGAGGTGTTGATTATGGGAAGGGATTAAACTTTTCAACCACGAGTCGATACAACACATCTGAAACAAACGACTTCGAAAACATCTAGAGCAAAACCATGGATAATCTATCTGAATGAAAGTTAATTTATCGGAAAAAGTCGGCAGCGTTAATGAATTTGACACTAATATCTTCAGAGTTCTAGATACGGGGCATTTTTCATATTCTAGAATCCTTATTTGACACTTAAACCCTATGGTGTAGGTACTCAAAAGAATCGTCTCAGTGAGACGATTCTTTTGAGCACTCACATCATAGGGTTTGGTTGAATAATAAGAGAGATATTGTGGGGAAAAGAGCTGTATACTCCTTCTTATCTAGTCCTCTAATGTTAACACAGAACCCACCATGTAGGAGCAGACAGTGTATTTTATTGGCTGCAAAGCTGAGAAAGAAGTTCTATTCGAGAAACAGCCGTCATTGATTCTTCCCTTGCTCTAGTTTAAGGAAAGATGGCCAATATCACTGCATGGAATATGAAGAGTTTTCTCCAGGATTTGCTGCACGTTGCATGATGGATATCTAGTTAATACACTATTGATTGTACGTATAACATGATTTAAAGAGAAACTTAAGTATTGAAGAGAAAGCCCATCTGGCTTATGTGTAACGTCTATCTCCCAGGGCACACTTAAACTCTTCATTGAAACACATTCAGACAAGTGGTTCAAACACTAATCATAAACTACTGTTTCTAACACTTCTTCTCTTCAGGGGCCTCATATCATAAACTACTGTTTCTAGCACGTCTTCTCTTCAGGGGCCTCATATCATAAACTACTGTTTCTAGCACTTCTTCTCTTCAGGGGCCTTATATCATAAACTACTGTTTCTAGCACTTCTTCTCTTCAGGGGCCTCATATCATAAACTACTGTTTCTAGCACTTCTTCTCTTCAGGGGCCTCATATCATAAACTACTGTTTCTAGCACTTCTTCTCTTCAGGGGCCTCATATCATAAACTACTGTTTCTAGCACTTCTTCTCTTCAGGGGCCTCATATCATAAACTACTGTTTCTAGCACTTCTTCTCTTCAGGGGCCTCATATCATAAACTACTGTTTCTAGCACTTCTTCTCTTCAGGGGCCTCATATCATAAACTACTGTTTCTAGCACTTCTTCTCTTCAGGGGCCTCATATCATAAACTACTGTTTCTAGCACTTCTTCTCTTCAGGGGCCTCATATCATAAACTACTGTTTCTAGCACTTCTTCTCTTCAGGGGCCTCATATCATAAACTACTGTTTCTAGCACTTCTTCTCTTCAGGGGCCTCATATCATAAACTACTGTTTCTAACACTTCTTCTCATCAGGGACATCATATCATAAACTACTGTTTCTAGCACTTCTTCTCATCAGGGGCCTCATATCATAAACTACTGTTTCTAGCACTTCTTCTCATCAGGGGCCTCGTCAGGGGCCTCGTCAGGGGCCTCTGTTGTTTAGTGGTAGAGCGTACCCCTCGGTTTCGTGTTCGATCCCTGGTCGGGTCATACCAACGACTTAACCCTTTCCCTCATATAGACGCTTTCTGACGCCTCTGCAGCAGATGGCTTTTTGAAAACATAGTAACAAAAGAAGAAATTGCACAGAATGTGCAATTCCTTTTGTCACAATGTTTTCCACTTTTAGTCATAGGTTATCCATTCAATTATAGAGATTTTCCATTATTTGACAAAATATGTTCAAAGTCGTCTGCTGCATAATTGTCGTATGAGGGAAATGGTTAAACATGGTAGTAATGGCTGCCCCTTTGGCGCTCTTGGTCGTCGGGTTAACATTACGACTATCTGTCTGCTGTCAGGATAAATGGACCGGAAGTACTTGTAACTTATCCCCCAGGAAACGTCATGATATGACTGAATAATTGTTGGAAGTGACGTAAAACACCATACAATAATACAATAATACTAATACAATAATACAATAATACTAATACAATAATACTAATACAATAATACAATAATAATACAATAATACAACAATAATACAATAATACAATAATCACAAGAGATGGAACAAAGACTGTTTAATGCTCTTTATCAAAGTCTTTGTGATAGTAGTACATGTAGTGGAACATGTACAAACAGTTTGTGGACTATAGGAGCCATGTTCGTGAACACCAGCCATAACTTTTATTGATGGCACGATAAGTGTCGACACGCCATGTTCGTGAACACCAGTCATAACTTTTATTGATGGCACGATATGTGTCGACACGCCATGTTCGTGAACACCAGCCATAACCTTTATTGATGGCACGATATGTGTCGATACGCCATGTACGTGAACACACCAGCCATAACTTGTATTGCTGGCACGATATGTGTCAATAAGCCATAAAGGTGAACACCAGCCATAACCTCACATGTACGCATTGTTGTTGGTTTTCGTAAAGAACATCTCAAGCTCAGCTTCATTGTTCTCACTGCAATAATCCTTCTAATATGAGATTCAGTGGATAGTGGTATATGTATATACACATTGCACATTTTACTATTCCATTCAAAACCCATTGGTAGTAATGGCTGCCCCCCTAGACGCTCATGGTTGCGGGGTTAGCATTACCACAGACTGGCTGGTGTCAGGATCATCGGACCAGTAGTACTGGTAACTTACAAAGGAAACGCTGTAATATAACCGAAAAAGTGTTGAAAGCGGCGTTAAACCTCAATAATCCAATAAATCAAGTTCTCACTGCAATAAACCTTTATTTCTGCTATGCGATTGAGTGGATAGTGTATTCAAAATCCTAAGTCTATGTGGAAAAGCAGCCAGTTGCTTGGGAAGATTGTTGTGTGGAGTACTGGTGTGAGAAAACCAGGAACACATGAGTAGGTGAACTGGCCTCCGTGATATGACTGAGAAATTGTTAAAAACGGCGTTAAACCCAATCAATCAATCAATCAATCATTCAAAATCTGTATCAAACGTTGCATCGATATATAAAGTGTTGACATACGGAGAGAGACTTGCCTCTCACCTCTGATCTATGTGAGAAAGTAGTCAGTGGCTTCGAAAGAATGTTGTGTAAGTACTGGTGTGGGAAAGCCAGGAAAACATGGGTAGGTGCACTGACCGCCGTGATATGACCAAAGCTGTTGAAAGCGGCGTTAAACTCCAAACAAACAAATACGGAGAGAGACACGTGACCGTGTAAGTTCTGTGTACACGATGACTGAATACATGTTTGATAAGGTCTTACCGTCCATGTTGTGTTTGTCTTTCCTCCCATACACAACACATCTGCAGACGACGACTTTGAAAACAGTTACAGAAACCTGGAAAAAATCACCATAAAAGATAGCTTAATTGTTAAATAAAATTGAATACATTGTGGCCAAAAAAGAAGTTGCTCATCTGTTTTCAAAAGTCTGCAGGTGGGTGAAAGGTTAAAAGAACTAGCTAGCTAACACAAACACATTCATCATACAACTATAATTAACATGTATGTATATACTATACTGTACAGGGAATAATAGCACGATCGATTTGGCGTACATGTATGTATACGCAATTAAAACTTTTACCGCACACTTCTCTCTTTAACTCTTTCAGCGCTAAATGCAATATTGAGGTTTTTGCAAACCATACAGATTCAGGTGAGTCAGCTCGTAACGAGCTGTCTCAACTGAAATCAGCATTGTTTGTTTGCCTTAAAGTTATAAAAAATATTCCAACATTTGTATTACATGAATATATAATCGACCGATTTTGAACATGGAAGAGTCTACTTTAAACAATTCGGCGCTGAAAGAGTTAATTTCCAATACAGCGCGGTATCGAAAAGTCCCTGCTAGTCATGTAAGATTGTTGAATATTGGACTGCATAGATAGAGAGACTTCCCGTTTACCCTTTCACTCATATAGACGCTTTCTGACGCCTCTGCAGCAGACGGCTTTTTGAAAACAGTGACAAAAGAAGAAATTGCTCAATACGAGCAATTTCTCCTTTTGCCACAATGTTTTCCACTTTGTCATGGGTTATCCATTCAATTATAGGGATTTTCTATGGCAAAACTTGTGCTGCAAAATTATCATATGAGGAAAAGGGTTAATTTAGAACTAATATAATTGTATCTTAGCTTTATTACCGTAAGTTGCTAGGGATTCGATAATTCCTAGCCCTTTCCCACAAATAGACGCGTTTTGACGCAATTGCAGCGGGCAACTTTTGAAAACATAATGAGCAATGTTCTCATTTTTCCACACTGTTTTCGGCTTTATTACACAATACAGTACCGTTTGCTTAATCGGTAGCGACGCGGATTGTTAATCCAATGTTGTGAGTTCGAATCCATGCTCGGTTAGCATTCTTTCCGACGTTTGACAACAACTCAATGCGACCTCCACCAACCGTCGAACAGTCTTTGCGGAAAAGCAGTCAGTTAGTTGTTTGAAAAGACTGTTGTGTAGAGTACTGGTGTGAGAAAGTCAGAAAACGCATGGATAGGTGTACTGCCCGTCGTGATATGTAGAGTACTGGTGTGAGAAAGTCAGAAAACGCATGGATAGGTGTACTGCCCGTCGTGATATGTAGAGTACTGGTGTGAGAAAGTCAGAAAACGCATGGATAGGTGTACTGCCCGCGGTGATATGTAGAGTACTGGTGTGAGAAAGCCGGAGAACGCATGGATAGGTGTACTACCCGTCGTGATATGTAGAGTACTGGTGTGAGAAAGCCGGAGAACGCATGGATAGGTGTACTGCCCGCCGTGATATGTAGAGTACTGGTGTGAGAAAGCCGGAGAACGCATGGATAGGTGTACTGCCCGCCGTGATATGTAGAGTCTTGGTGTGAGAAAGCCGGAGAACGCATGTATAGGTGTACTGCCCGTCGTGATATGTAGAGTCTTGGTGTGAGAAAGCCAGAAAACGCATGTATAGGTGTACTGCCCGTCGTGATATGTAGAGTACTAGTGTGAGAAAGCCAGAGAACGCTTTTATAGGTGTACTGCCCGTCGTGATATGTAGAGTATTGGTGTGAGAAAGCCAGAAAACGCATGTATAGGTGTACTGCCCGCCGTGATATGTAGAGTACTGGTGTGAGAACGCCGGAGAACGCATGGATAGGTGTACTGCCCGCCGTGATATGTAGAGTACTGGTGTGAGAACGCCGGAGAACGCATGGATATGTGTACTGCCCGCCGTGATATGTAGAGTACTGGTGTGAGAACGCCGGAGAACGCATGGCTAGGTGTACTGCCCGCCGTGATATGTAGAGTACTGGTGTGAGAAAGCCAGAGAACGCATGTAAAGGTGTACTGCCCGCGGTGATATGTAGAGTACGGGTGTGAGAAAGCCAGTGAACGCATGGATATGAGAAAGCCGGAGAACGCATGGCTAGGTGTACTGCCCGCGGTGATATGTAGAGTACTGGTGTGAGAAAGCCAGAGAACGCATGGCTAGGTGTACTGCCCGCCGTGATATGTAGAGTACTGGTGTGAGAATGCCGGAGAACGCATGGATATGTGTACTGCCCGCCGTGATATGTAGAGTACTGGTGTGAGAACGCCGGAGAACGCATGGATAGGTGTACTGCCCGCCGTGATATGTAGAGTACTGGTGTGAGAATGCCGGAGAACGCATGGATAGGTGTACTGCCCGCCGTGATATGTAGAGTACTGGTGTGAGAACGCCGGAGAACGCATGGATAGGTGTACTGCCCGCCGTGATATGTAGAGTACTGGTGTGAGAACGCCGGAGAACGCATGGATATGTGTACTGCCCGCCGTGATATGTAGAGTACTGGTGTGAGAACGCCGGAGAACGCATGGCTAGGTGTACTGCCCGCCGTGATATGTAGAGTACTGGTGTGAGAAAGCCAGAGAACGCATGTAAAGGTGTACTGCCCGCGGTGATATGTAGAATACTGGTGTGAGAAAGCCAGTGAACGCATGGATATGAGAAAGCCGGAGAACGCATGGCTAGGTGTACTGCCCGCGGTGATATGTAGAGTACTGGTGTGAGAAAGCCAGAGAACGCATGGCTAGGTGTACTGCCCGCCGTGATATGTAGAGTACTGGTGTGAGAATGCCGGAGAACGCATGGATATGTGTACTGCCCGCCGTGATATGTAGAGTACTGGTGTGAGAACGCCGGAGAACGCATGGCTAGGTGTACTGCCCGCCGTGATATGTAGAGTACTGGTGTGAGAATGCCGGAGAACGCATGGATAGGTGTACTGCCCGTCGTGATATGTAGAGTACTGGTGTGAGAACGCCGGAGAACGCATGGATAGGTGTACTGCCCGCCGTGATATGTAGAGTACTGGTGTGAGAAAGTCAGAGTACGCATTGATATGTGTACTGCCCGCCGTGATATGTAGAGTACTGGTGTGAGAAAGCCGGAGAACGCATTGATATGTGTACTGCCCGCCGTTATATGCCTGGAAGCTTGTTGAAAATGGCGTTAAACCCAAATCAATCATTCTGGCAGCCATAAATGTCTGTCAGTCGTGTGACCGATCGTGCAACATTGAACCTTTTGGGATTGCTTGAAAGTCAACAAAGTCAAGACATATAAATACATAATATTATGTCTCTGATGCATATATTAAGAATTGAAGTTTAATTTTTAGTCGAAAATTTACATTTCTTTGCCCTAAACAATGTTAACAACAAAGTCACAATTATATGTTTAAGACATACAATCTGAATCCTTTCCGACAAACATACGCTTTCTGACGCCTCTGCAGCAGACGACTTTTGATAACAGTGTGGCAAAAGGAGAAATTGCTCATAATAAGCAATATCTCCTTATGCCACAATGTTTCCAACTTTATCTAGTACATATACTTTCACTTATAAAAAGTTTTAATTTAATGTTTTGCCTACATGTTTTGTTTAAAGTCGTCTGCTGCAGACTTGCTGTATGTGGGAAAGGGTTTAAGCGTTCTATACACTATTCATACTTATACATTGAAACGGATATATATATGTATAGCATGAAGTTTTCAGGTTTATATATAAGTACATGTATTGTGATCTCTCGAGGGTCCCCAACGCTTACCCTGTCCCACATGCAGGGACATCACTCATGCAGCCTACGACATTTGTAAAAGCAATGGGGCAAAAAGAGAATTTGCTCATCCCGAACTATATATATTCAGTAGTTAACCCTTTCCCACATGTAGACGCATTCTGACGCATCTGCAGCATACGACTTTTGAAAACATTGTGACAAAAGGAGAAATTTCTCCATTTGCCACAATGTTTTCATCTTTTGACAGTATTAATACTTTCATTTATAGAGCTTTGCCGTATTTCGCCCTGATGCTTTCAAAGTCGTCTGCTGCAGATTTGTTGTATGTTGGAAAGGGTTAAACTTTCATTTACATATATCAGGATTTTTCTCTGATTTTACCCAGATGTTTACGAAGTTTTATGCTGCAGATTTGTTGTATGTGGGAAAGGGTTAAACTTTTTTTTACGTATATCAGGATTTTTCTGTGTTTTTACCCAGATGTTTTCGAAGTTTTATGCTGCAGATGTGTTGTATGTTGGGAAGTGTAAAGGCTACAAGCTGCATTTAGTCACCATTATGTGAATTTAACTGTCACATCAGATCAGATTAATCTCTTAACTTTTACCAGATGAGATTTTGTTTTGGAACCGTCTGGTTTCAAGAGAAAACATATCAGACACGATTTAGACCCGAGAAACTGGAAAGAATACATTGATTTAAAGTTGAAAACAGTTCTGTATGTGGAAATAATTGCTAAGTGTTTGCAATTTCCGCTTACCGACAATGTTCGTCTGCTGTAAAGGTGTCAAATGTCGTCTGTGTCGGGGAAAAGGTTTAACCCTTTCCGCCTTACAGACGCTAGATGACGCCTCTGTAGCAGACGACTTTTTAACTGTATTTAATAATCATACTTTCATATATTTTATTGTTTTGCATTAGATGAGTTCAAAGTCGTCTGCTGCGGATTTGTTGTTTGTGGTAAAAGGTTAATATTTCCTCATATAGAACCGACTTTGGTAAGGCTAAGAGTAAATATTGAGCATTTTCCCTTAAAGCAGTTTCTTCTGACTGTCAACTTTCGTCAAATCTGTTTTACGGTTTAACCCTTTCCCTCATATAGACGCTTTCTGACGCCTCTGCAGCAGACGGCTTTTTGAAAACATAGTAACACAAGAAGAAATTGCACAAAACGTGCAATTTCTCCTTTTGTCACATGTTTACCACTTTTAGTCATAGGTTATCCATTCAATCAGAGATTTTCCATTATTTGACAAAATATGTTCAAAGTCGTCTGCTGCAGAATTGTCATATGAGGGAAAGGGTTAATAAATCGGACAAATCGTATATGAGGTACTTGGGTTAATATAACTCGATACGACTGTGTAGTAGAAAAGTTGGAAACCGGCCCGGTTTATGTATTCAACAACACAATACACGATAGCATATATAGTTAGATAAATACACATTACTACACTGTATATTTCCTCTCCCGGTAGCCTTGAACAATTATCCCACCAAATATACTGCGGGTTTATTCATCGCTCTGCATGTAAGACTGCGTAATTAAAGTGGTTTTTTGCCCCTTTTTATGAGTTAAATGAAGTTTACATAGCCATAATGTAGTCAAGTAAACCGAGAGCGTTAAGAAACTGTGCATAATATGCATGTTGAAGGTGCAGTATATATAATATATATATATATAGCCGATAAAAGCGTAGAGCAGAGCTGTTTATTATGTCTAGTCCATAGTTTGATAGAAACACCAGGCTGACGTTTAGCTTCATGCTCGTATGGGTGTGTTCACCATTTCCCGCGTGAAGACCCGTTTTGACGCATCTGTAGCAGACGACATTTGAAAACATTGTGGCAAATTGAGAGAATGTTCATTATGATCAGTTTCTCCTTTTGCCACAATTTTGTCCATTAATGTTACTTGTACTTCTAGTCGTTTTCCATATTTAAGAAGTTTAAATGTTTTCAGAGTCGTCTACAACGAATTTGTTGTATTTCGGAAATGGTAAGCCCCATTCTCACTGTCCCGGATTGACGTCCCGGATGATGGTCCGGGAGAAACCTTGTCAAACCGGGAAGACAACCGCGGTGGCACCGTAGAAGTTCGGGATATGGTAATGGACCCTGTTGTTCCGGCTTGAACCGGCAGACCGTCAACATCCAGAAGCGGCTTAATCCGGGCATGTCCGACACAATGCAGGACCGGGTCTCTACCGTGACAATCCGTAGTAATCTAAGGGTGGTCGGGAGTACTCCATGCACGGAAGACAAACGGGGGTCACCGGACAGCCACTGGCGCATAACTGGGACTATACCGGGTTGGACCGGCGGCCACCGGGACACGACCTTTGTAATACCGGGTTATACCGGGATGGACACACCGGCATGACAACGTTAATGACCCGTACCAAAACGGGATAAAACGGGGACATCCGGCTTCTACACGGCGGGTAACTCCGGGGGGGAAAAGTCCCGGATTATCCTGGTATACCGTCTATTTTACACCGGGAGATATCCGAACCAGAACCGGGACAGTGAGAATGGGGCTTTAATGTTTTGTTTTTTTCATTTTTAAATCTTCTTAGACCAATTCTTCTGCTTTCGCTGCGCCTTCTTTAACTAACCCTCACTGAAATCAGTGTATATCGAGAACTGCTAGCACATCACAAGGGGTTCCTGCTGTTGGTTAAATCAATGCCTACACTGAACAACTTTTATAATTGGTCATCGTGGTATTTTTTAAAGATTCTAAATCAAAACCTTTAAATTTGAAAAGACTTACAATTTTGAATTAACGGGAGGTTCAATTTTCTAACAAAAGTATGGCAACATTATGAGATCGCTATATGTCTTTACCAGGGAACAAATGCATCGAGCAAAGTGAGACCTTCGGAAAGAAAATTAAGTATCAAAATGTTATCAATTTCTGAAGAAGTTGGTGTCCATTTCTCAACTCTTTAATAATAAACGAGTGGTAGCGGTTACATGCTAGACTGTCAAACCAGAGATCCGGCGTTCAAATCCCGGTCCGGGTTCTAGATTGTTCTTATGTGCGTTTATATTTCTCCCACTCACGTACTGGTCTTTTCTAGGAATACAAGCTAAATAAGCTTATGCTCAATCTGAGCGATTGGTCTCTATAATCAAAGAATGTCAGAGCTATAGATAAGGGGCGTTTTGCATGTTCTAAAATCATTACTTGACCCTGTAACCCTATGCTGTGTGTACTCAAAAGAATCAGTCTTTGAGTTCCCACAACATAGCACACATAGAGTTTGGTTGGACAATAAGACAGATATTTGAGGGGGGAGGGGGAAGAGCCGGATTTCGCTCACCCACAACATAGGATTTGCTTGGACAATAAGAGGGAAAACAGCTGTTTATCCCTCCTTATCTGGACCCCTGCTTGTGTACAACATTATAATGATAAGACCAACGGTGACCATGGCCGTAGAACTGCTGTATAACCTTTTATACCGGTGTACATGCTAATGGCCTATATATACTTATGTCGGTTAATCGGAATGTCAATATTCAGTCATGTTACAGCTGTACTTGTAAGCTCAGCTCGTCCTAAATATACATCCTTTAGAATAGCAATGCAATTACGCCGAAAATGGATTAATGTACGTCATTATTCATTTTAGGGTTAAAGTGTCAAATAAGGATTTTAGAACATGCAAAATGCCCCTAATCTTGAGCACTACATAAGGTTAAAATTGAAAGGCACATTGTGTTCCATTCTAATATACATGTATATCCAAGCCAACTACAACACCAGTGTTGATGTGCCTAGACATAACTACAAACTATATATGAGCCTTCCCGCGAGAAAACCAACAAATGTTGATCCGGATTAGCATAAGCATGCCTTCTGTGGATTTTCTGTTTCTATACCATATTTCATCTCGCTGAGACGAAATTTGTCGGCCCGGATAAGCCTTCGCGGACTGCGCAGAATGATATGGGTCGATACATTACGCAAAGTCTATACTGTTGGTTTTCACGTAGAACGGCTCATATATCTTCATGAATCACATATAGATTGGGACACGTTCCGTTATGGTCAATGTCAAGATCACTATTAGCCATGGGGTCAAGGTCACTATTGGCCATGGTCAAGGTCAGTATTGGCCATGGTCAAGGTCAGTATTGGCCATACACCAAGGGTGCTGAACGTTTAGATATTTACTGCGAATTACGTTTCATTCTTTTATCTCTGCAATTACAGCTCATTATTTCATGAATCCTGGCATAGTAATGTAAACCAAATTGGTGACTAGCCGAACATGCTGTCAGGATTACGTCGTTTTTAGTTTGAGTTTGACTGTGCATTAATCTAGAGTGACATTTAAAACGATTATTGGATTAATGTTCTGATTTCTTAATTCAAATGAAGACCGTAAATAAGTTGGTAGAGAAGGCACTTATTTGTTCAGGGTTAATTTAGAGAAGGGTTCACACACCACTTATTTGTCCAGGGTTAATTTAGAGAAGGGTACACACACCACTTATTTGTTCAGGGTTAATTTAGAGAAGGGTACACACACCACTTATTAGGGTACACACACCACTTATTTGTTCAGGGTTAATGTGGTGAATAAATAATACATGCATTATTGTATTGATATAATCTTCTTTTCTACTTATACGACATATGGATCTGAACTCGTAGTGATACAAACTTCTTAACTGAGCGCAGAGACCTGCACACGGTATATAGATCTGAAGTCGTAGTGATATAATTGTCTTTACTGAGCGCAGAGACTTATACACGATCTGAACGCGAAGTGATATTATCTTCTTTACTGAGCGCAGACACCTACACACGGTTTATATATCTGAATGTAGTGATATGATTTTCTTAACTGAGCGCAGAGACCCACACACGGTATATAGATCTGAACTCGTAGTGATATAATTGTCTTTTCTGAGCGCAGAGACTTATACACGATCTGAACTCGAAGTGATATAATCTTCTTTACTGAGCGCAGAGACCTACACACGGTTTATATATCTGAATGTAGTGATATGATATATTTACTGAGCGCAGAGAACAACACACGGTATATAGATCTGAACTCGTAGTGATATAATCTCATTTACCGAGTGCAGTTCCTTCACTCGGCATATGGATCTGAACGACGTTCAATAAGCACGCACACAGAAACATGTTTCTATATGACAACCCAGTTTCTTTGCTTAATTTTTATTCTAAACCGTCGTCGCTTCGGCGTTGTTCAGCTTGGTTGTGTTCCAATGTTGTACTTTCGAAAACACGGCTGCAATTAGCTTTGGAACGCTTCGGGACAGTTCGCTAAAAAATGTGTATATTATGATTTTAAAGCATGACTTAAAGGAAGCAGATGCAGTTCAGTACATTTAAATAACATTTGCACACAGACAGGATGTAAACATTTCGAACAAGAAGGCCAAATGTCCCTTTATTTTAAACAAGAAGGCCAATATGTGCATATATTGCTCACCTGGCTAACATAGCATATAATAAAAGGTTACCAAGAGCAGAAAGGGTCAATTTTGACGTAGGGATTAGACGTTTTATATGCTGCGATCTATGTGATATTCAGCATGTGAAGTTAAGTCGTGACATGACAAGTTTAGTCCTGAAACCATTTGGTTTACACTTTGCTTAACATTGACTGCAACTATAATGTGTCATACAAGCCGAAGTTTCTTAATTTGTTACCAATAAACGGTTTTAAATCTGATCTTACGAGATCAATAAGATAAAAAAAAACACCACATAGGTGCTAAAATATTAACATATATTAAGGTTTAATGCCTCTAGTTATAAGTTAAGTGTGACACAAACTTTGGAAGGAGAGGGGGAATTCTATTCTCCTTCAAGTTTAGCAGCAGTATGATAACAATCAAAGCGCTGAAAGCGCTGATGGTATAGGGGGCATATGTAAATTGAAAACATATGGCATAGATCATATGGACAAACATTGTTGAAACAATGAAACAATGACCTTTAAACAAACCAAACCAAAAATGTTTGAAGCAACACATATTGCCTGCCAATAACATATACCTCATTTGTCAAAGTTTTACCCTTTTCTTGAATAAACAAAATATCGAAGGACAAAAGATTGACAAAAAAAAACCCGAGCAGCTACCCTTAATTAAAATATTTCTAGTTCAGAAATCACTAAAGATCAACAATGTATATTGTAATCATGCTGATAAATGAAAGACGATCGAAAGCATGATAGAGTTATGTTTCTTTTGCACTGCACAATTGCAGCTCTGAGTTTCCTATACACCAAGTCTTAAATTGATATATTGGACATATATTCAGACAATAACCGAAGAAATGAAAAAATTGAGTTTACACCTAAAAAACAGACTAGATTTGACTAAGTACAAATCTTGGGGAAGCACTCATTAACGAAAAGGGGAATTTCACGGAACGCATGTGTTGCATATAATAAGGGAGAACATTGAAAGACAAAAATATACACACTCCAAACGCAGCATGCTAAATTTATGGTAATGGTGCATATACATTATAATTTAATCCCAAAATCGCTAGAAGCTTCTCAATAATAAAATAAATAATGACCTTGCGGTTATAACTCGGATGTGTTGACAAATTCGGCCAAATTTCTTTCCGACGTTTGACAAAAGTCAATGCGACATGCGTCATTCGTCTTTCACCAATGGCTAAGTCTATGTGGAAACGCAGCCAGTTGCTTGGGAAGATTGTTGTGAGGAGTACTGGTTTGAGAAAACCAGGAAATACATTTGTAGGTGAACTGGCCGCCGTGATATGACTGAAGAAATGTTAAAAACGGCGTTAAATCCCAAACAATCAATGTTGAAATTAACTTATCTATAATTTGTAGATTTAATTTCTATTTCCTAGTAGGGTCTACATACAGCGACACATGAGAATATTCAACACAAAACGCGACCTGTTTTACCAACAATTCCCCAGTAGCGGTGAGACCGTTTGTAACATTATTTCATGGCATGTATACACAGTAGGACCTCTCTCTTTGGACGAATTATGTTGTAACAAGTTTGTTTACAGTATTCCTTAACCTTGACCACATAGACTAAATATACAGCAAACAACATTGAACTAAGGCATAACTATTGACCTGAATTAATAAAAGTATGATTTTGAATAGTGATGAAAACATTGTGGAAAAAGACAAACTTGTTGATTATCATTCATCTGTTAAGGTTAGTCAAATGTGTCTAAAAGGGGCAAAGGTTAACATAATAACTGTAGACAAATGTTTTCGTTATCTAGGTTATAGAAACAATTTGATTCATGTTTCAAAGCATTGTTTGAAAAGGAGAAATTGCTCATTGTCAGCAATTGCTCCGTTTGCAAATATACTTTCAACATTTGTTTGTAACTAAGTAGCTATAACGGGAACGGTTCAACCCTTGAATTCCCGCTTACAGTCGCTTTTTGACGCATGTGCAGCAGACGGCTGCAGAATTGTTTATCATGACCCATTTCCTCTTTTTCCACAAAGGTTTCAACTATATATTTTTCCCCTTGATGTAAGGCAAAATTGCTCGTAATCATTCATCTCTAGCATGTTATTCAAAATGTGTCCGGAAGGGAGAAAGAGGGAAAGAACGTCCATAGTAAAACGTTTAAATATGAAAAGAATTAATTTGAAACGTGTTTGAAAGCATTGTGTGAAAAGGAGGAATTGCTCATTGTCAGCAATAGCTCCATTTTCAACAATATTTTTTAAATATTCGAACTGTTATAGTATCACGGAAAGGGTTCCGCTTCCATGGGAAGGATGTAACCATTTTCCGCCTACAGACGCATGTGCAGCAGACGACAATCGAAAACATTGTGACAAAGGGGGAAATTGCTTTTCGTAGGCAATTTCTACTTTTGCCACAATGGTTTCAACTCCTTTCAATAATTGTATTTACAGTGCTTTGCACATTTCTCTATAAGTCGACTGTTGTAAACTAATGGGGTCACAGAACGGTCGACGTTACCTCACACTACTGACCTTAAGGTCAACCATAGTTCAGAGTGAGTTTCATTCATAGAAACTATTTTGTCTCATAAATTTATGCAGCGGAGGGTTTTGTGATTCGGTCGAACCAATGAAATCGTTGAAAAGGCAAATTATAACCAATCAAAACTCGATTTTGGTGTAGGTATACACATGTGGACTGCGGTTGCAGCTTTAAATTCGACTTTTCGAAAGCAGCTTCGCTATGAGATAGTGGCGAAACGCCCCTATCCCAAAAACGGGAGTATATGAACAAAATATACGAAGGAATTTAAAAAAACACGTTTTAAGTTTAGAAATACAACAGAACTTTAGGCAAACACATTCCCCGAGGAAAAATGAACTTTTTTTCTGGGATTTGATAAACCGTGTCGTGAGGGCCGTAAATCAAACTATTAAAATAAGCGTAGCCTAGGAAGTTGGAGGAAAGTTATTTAATACAAATTAAATGTGTCTAAAGATTTGTAATAACGCTAGAAGACATACGTATTTTGCATCTTGTTGTTTCTTAAATCAGTTAATACAATTTATTTATTCATAACGGTTAATATTTTCAAACATATTACAGATATTTTCTTTACAATGATAATGTTGGTTGCTCCCTTTTCGATTACGTCACCCCATGGTACAACATTAAAACCTATTCAATACTGACACCGCGCTTCCATGCGGCGTCAATAATAGAAATCATTGTACAAATACAATTTAATTTTATTGCTTTGACACTTTCTCACATGCAGACACTTTCTCACGCCACTTCAGCAAACAACTTTTTAAAACATCGTTACAAAAAGAAAAATTGCTCATCTTCTCCCTTTTCGTGTATAATTTGTAATATGTAGCCGGAGGAGAATGCAAAACGCGTTTATGAAAATGTGGCAATGAACCCTATATTCGAGGTTTACAAAATTTATAAAAAATGACTGACATGTATACCCTTTCCCGCTTTTGAATGGCAATGAACCCTATATTCGAGGTTTACAGAATTTATAAAAAATGACATGGATAGTTTTTGGATACCCCTTCCCCCTTTTGAATACGAGTATTGCATGGCTCATATGGCTCAATACTTACCGAGGACAGTCAATAAGGGGTAGTGAAGGTAGTGAATTCGCGCCCCGACTCAATCATTGCTTCCAATGATTTATTTGATGTTTGATGTTTAACGCCGTTTTCAACAATGTATCAGTTACATCACGGCGTTTCCTGGGTAAGTACTGGTCCATTTATCCTGCCACCAGTCAGTCAGTCGTAATGTATACCATGCGGCGACCCTGAGCTTCAAGGAGGGAAGCCATTACTACTATTCTAAATTCTTTGAAATAACCCAGCCGGGGATCGAACCCGCACCCGCTGCATGCTCCTCCACTATACCACCGAGGCATGATGTAGTTGTGTTTAGGTTTTAAGACGTTTTCAACAATATTTCAGATATATCACGGCGACAGTTCACTCATTCATGGTCCCTGGGTAAACAAACAGTACTTAGCTAGGAAATGTGTCTCGCCCAAGGACACCCACCATGAATACCACGCCGCGACAAGGGGTCAGACTCGGGACGCGCGGCTCCAAATGCCCTGCGCTAACAACTCGGCCACAGCAGATTACCTATATTACACGATACACATGAAATCACTAACCCCCCTTTCCCACATACAACAATTCTGCAGCCGACAGTTTTGACCATATCTAGGCAAACCTATGGTAACTTTCTTCAAAAGAGAGCACATTTATAGAATGGAGTTGAACACATTCTGGCAAATGGAGACATTGCTCATCATGAGCTATTCTTCCTTTTGTCACAATGTTATCAAAGGTCATTTGCACCAGAGGCTTCATAAAGTGTTTGTTAGCTGAAAACGGCTTATGAACATATACATGTTACATAATGCTAAATTACTTCACTTAGTACATTTTGTCAGACCGCCTCGGTGGCGTTGTGGTAGACGTCCGCCTTAGTTTAGGAGGTCGCGGGTTCGATCTTGGGCCGAGTCTTATCAAATACTTTAAAACTGGCATAAATGACTCTAAGGGTTGCGGGGTTAAGCCTAACGAGCGACTGGCTGGTGTCAGGATAAATGAACCAGTAATTGAACCAGTAGTACTGGTAAAATTCTCAAGAAACGCCGTGATACAACTGAAAACATTGTTGAAAGTAGCGTAAAACACCAAACAATCAATCAATACAATTTGTCAGAAGACAATAGAATTATTACAAATCATTTGTCCAATTTCATTTTGAAAAACATACACAAATAAAACAAGGACAACTTACTTACATGTAAGACAATTTAAAATGTATCTAGATATACAACACCAAACGGAATGGAGAAAATCGAACACACTGATCAATTTCTTCCTTCACCACGATGTTTGCATAAGTCGTCTGCTGCAGAGAGGTTTAACCCTTTCCCTCATACGACAATTCTGCAGCAGACGACTTTAAACATATTTTGTGAAAAAATAGAAAATTTCTATAATTGAATGGATAACCTATGACTAAACGTGGAAAACATTGTGGCAAAAGGAGAAATTGCTCGTTTTTGAGTAATTTCTTCTTTTGTCAATTTGTTTTCAAAAAGCTGCAGAGGCGTCAGAAAGCGCCTATATAAGGGAAAGTGTTAACAGTTGTTATATCGGAGAAAACAGGTAAACGTCGATATGCACTTTATTGTAGAATAGGGTTTGTGTTCAGTTGGCTGCATCGGCCTTTGGGGGAATATCGAAGGATTGGCGTGAAACGATTGTAACTAACACCCTATTTTGAAAAAGCTTGGTTTAGGGGCAATTTTGACCTCTTTGTAAACAATGGAAAATGTAGGTGCCATTGCTCAGAACGAGCAATGGCACATAAATTTCCATTGTTTACCAAGAAAAATGAGTTAACGCTTATAAAGACTTTATGGTGAGGTGATTAACCTTGGTAAAAAAAATACAAATTTGAGTTACAACCGTTTCACGCCAAGCCCTCGATATGTAACTCACTGTATAGAGATCTACATGTAGTATAATTACGCCGCGCCTTGCTATTTAGGGTCATATGGATCGTCTCGTTGACCTCCATTTAAAGTTACGCTTGTGTAAAACTGGTGGGGCTACGCTTCTAGTTTTCTTGTTAGAGGATGTGTTGGGGGTCTGAGTTACAGGGGGGGCGGAAAGTGAACACTCTGTGGTGAGACTGTGTGGTTGTGTGGACTCGGCGGATCGCGGGGTTCAATCAGAATCCCCCCAGGTGCGTCAGACGCGGGTCGGTAGCGTATATCGATTTAGACTCCGACACGGAACAGTTACCATAAACGTGCCGCGGACCACGGAAATGGGTCTTAACCCTTTCTCTCATATAGACGCTTACTGACGCCTCTGCAGCAGACGGCGT
Organism: Serripes groenlandicus; assembly: GCA_031761405.1. Classification (NCBI taxonomy): domain Eukaryota; kingdom Metazoa; phylum Mollusca; class Bivalvia; order Cardiida; family Cardiidae; genus Serripes; species Serripes groenlandicus. Next base: position 33,257,770 of record JASEVX010000006.1, read on the forward strand.
TTTGAAAACATAGTGACAAAAGAAGAAATTGCTCAAAACGAGCAATTTCTCCTTTTGACACAATGTTTTCCACTTTAAGTCATAGGTTATCCATTCAATTATAGAGATTTTCTATGTTTTGACAAAATATGTTCAAAGTCGTCTGCTGCAGAATTGTCATATGAGGGAAAGGGTAAAATCCTTCCCACATATCTTGCGTTTTGACGTATCTTCTGCAAACGACATTTGAAAACATTGTGACCAAAATAGTTATGAGCAATTTCTAGTTTTGCTAATATGTTTATAACTGTTTAATAACTAAACTATCATTTATGGACATTTCAGGGGCGTAGCTTGGCAATAATCAATGTGTAGGCCGTCTCGTGAGACAATCATCAGTGTGGACTCTGCGTAAAGTATCGACCCGTATCAGCCTAAGCATGCCACAAAGGCGTACCCGGATATACACTTTTCGCCTCCTGTTTTATACATGTTTTTTTATCAATATAATTTCTAGGTCTAGTATCGGTTTCCGTTCCTGCGTCACATATTTAGGTAAGTGGGCGTGACACTACACACATGAAGTTCATTCATTCACCTTTATTACCTCCAGGTTTACATGACGAAGTACATCTTGGTGTTGTTTTGGTAGAGCGTCCGCATCGGGTGTGGGAGATCGACAGTTCGATCCTTGGCTGGGTGATAGATTATCAATCCAGAGGTCTGGCGTTCAAATCCCGGTCCGGGTTCTGGATTTTTTTCTGAGGTGCTTTAAGTGCATACCCCTCAACAAGAGCTTTCCACGATAAAGAAGTTCTCGTGTTTATCGGTGTTTTTACACTGAGCACGGCAAAGAACCAAGGGGTCTTTTCGGACCCCCTTGTATCTAACTCTGTCTCATGGAACTTATATGCACATGTCAGATGTGTGTACTTGGTATAGTCTACACTATCAAATGGGCCTGTAGAAGCTAAAAAGCGCATGTTCAATAAGAGCAATTGGTCTCTCTATAATTACATTACACATTACACATACCGGATACTTTAAAATTAGTAGAAGTTGGCTTTCCCACCTTAGATTGCGGAGTTGGCATTACGACTGACTCACTGTTGTCAGGATTGCGGAGTTAGCATTACAACTGACTCACTAGTGTCAGGATTGCGGAGTTGGCGTTACGACTGACTCACTGTTGTCAGGATTGCGGAGTTAGCATTACGACTGACTCACTAGTGTCAGGATTGTGGAGTTAGCATTACGATTGACTATCTTTTGTCAGGATTGCGGAGTTAGCATTACGACTGACTCACTAGTGTCAGGATTGCGGAGTTAGCATTACGACTGACTCACTGTTGTCAGGATTGCGGAGTTAGCATTACGACTGATTCTCTGTTGTCAGGATTGCGGAGTTAGAATTACGACTGACTCACTGGTGTCAGGATTGTGGAGTTAGCATTACGACTGATTCTCTGTTGTCAGGATTGCGGAGTTAGCATTACGACTGACTCACTAGTGTCAGGATTGTGGAGTTAGCATTACGACTGACTCACTGTTGTCAGGATTGCGGAGTTAGCATTACGACTGACTCACTGTTGTCAGGAAGAGCGGAGTTAGCATTACGACTGACTCACTAGTGTCAGGATTGTGAAGTTAGCATTACGACTGATTCTCTGATGTCAGGATTGCGGAGATAGAATTACGACTGACTCACTGGTGTCAGGATTGCGGAGTTAGAATTACGATTGACTCACTGCTGTCAGGATTGCGGTGTTAGCATTACGACTGACTCACTAGTGTCAGGATTGTGGAGTTAGCATTACGACTGACTCACTAGTGTCAGGATTGTGGAGTTAGCATTACGACTGACTCACTGGTGTCAGGATTGTGGAGTTAGCATTACGACTGACTCACTGTTGTCAGGATTGCGGAGTTAGCATTACGACTGACTCACTGTTGTCAGGATTGCGGAGTTAGCATTACGACTGACTCACTAGTGTCAGGATTGTGGAGTTAGCATTACGACTGATTCTCTGTTGTCAGGATTGCGGAGTTAGAATTACGACTGACTCACTGGTGTCAGGATTGCGGAGTTAGAATTACGATTGACTCACTGTTGTCAGGATTGCGGTGTTAGCATTACGACTGACTCACTGTTGTCAGGATTACGGTGTTAGCAATACGACTGACTCACTGGTGTCAGGATTGTGGAGTTAGCATTACGACTGACTCACTGTTGTTAGGATTGCGGTGTTAGCATTACGACTGACCACTGTTGTCAGGATTACGGTGTTAGCAATACGACTGACTCACTGGTGTCAGGATTGTGGAGTTAGCATTACGACTGACT